>CM028365.1:29441180-29842198 GCA_016624345.1 Platycodon grandiflorus | reverse complement strand
CGCTTTGTACCCTTATGCACCTCATCGAGTACAAAGTCATTTTAGTTACTAAAAATCATACCAAATCATTTTTGTATGAACAACACAAGTAAACAAAGCTAAAACAAGCAGTAATTATCCAATTTCAATTCATTATACTAACATGGCATTTCTATTCATGCTAACAAGATACATAACATGCAAATAAGGCAATTAAGAGAACTAGGGTGTCATGCTTCTAGCATGCTTTACTTGATCAAATTCTATATATGTTATATTAGGTTATTGTCTTAAAAATTATTTCTTTAAAATATCCCTAAATGCTTCTTTCTAATAAATTCTAAAGGTATACAAAATATGATTAGAAAGATGAAGGCAATTTCCAAAAGGCAATTAGGGCTTCCTACTATATTTCCGAGGGATCATTCTTTTTCTTTTCTTTTCTCCCTCTTTTTATCCTAAACATGCTTGGGGACAAGCAAGAGCTTAAGTGTGGGGAGTTTGATAAGTGACTATTATATAGTCATTTATCCTAAGTTTTTATATACTTTTACTCGCTTAAATTACCATTTTCATCTCATTTTAAGTACATTTTAGTTCCTTTTTCATATTTATTAGATTTTATGCTTTTGGTATATTTCATGCATTTTAGACAGGTTTTGGAGTCTTTTTATGATCAAAGGATGCTTAGACACTTTTGATGCAAAGGCGTGGAGGACCAACAAACAAATCAAACTCACAAACCAAAATCGATGGAGCGGCCGCACCAAAAGTGAGCGGCCGTGCACAAGGCCATTTTAGGCCATTTTTGGTCTCAAAGCATGGAGTGGCCGTGTCTTGAAAGTTGATTGGCTGTGTTGTCCTTCGGAGCGGCCGTGCGCTTAGAGTGGAGCGGCCGTGCAAGATGTCCAAAATCAAATTCAAAATCGGCACCAAAGAGCACGGCCGTGCAACCCCTTGACTCGGCCGAGCACCTCCCATATCGCCAAAAGGTGCCTTTTCGCAAGAGATGTGTCCCTAGCATAGAATGCCTATATAAAGGCTATTTGTACTCAGTTTAGAACATCCGAAAATAGTCATAAATACATCCAGAAGGATCAAATCATACTTAGAATAGGTAGCAAAAATACTCTAGCAATCTATACACAATATTCAAAGTATATCAATGATTCGTGAGAAGTCCATATACTTTTGAAGATTGAATGCAATACAAGATTATTTCCAGCCATTGTCTGTCTTTTATTATGAATAAATATCTCTTTCCTTATCTCTATTTCTTTACTTACTTCTTTTATTATGATCATTTCAATGGCTTGAGTAATCCTCCATTTCTGAGTTGGAAACTCAATTATTTATATTCATGCTTCTCTTACTTGTCATTTCAATTCTCTTCTTAGTAATCTTAACTACTTGCAATTAGGAAGACGTTCTTAATTGTATAGCCTTAGTTAATCGAGAGAAGGACCTAGCGGAGAATCTCGATTAGCGAAACTCTAAGAATGGAACTAGGTCAATAAATTACGGAAAGTAATTTAAAGACCTAGGGATGATCCTTTAGTGGAAAATACGTGAGATTGATAGACTTAATGGATTTTGATTTATACGTTACCCTCGAAAGGTGAGTCGGATTTCCCGCGTGACGAACGGGATTACACTAAGCCGGACCCTCGAGAGAAAGGCCGGTAAATTTTAAAATACGTGTGCTAGTTAGCACAACTTAGCGTATCATCCTTGAACTTGGCACTTTTATCTTAAAACAATTTCTTTATATTATTCTTAAATTTCCTGCAAATATGAAGACGTTTATATTTGTGGAATCCTAGTTAATTGAGAGAAGGACCTAGCGGAGAATCTCGATTGACGGAACCATATAAAGAAATCGGTTCCATTGATCACGAAAGTAGTTCAATGGCCTAGGGATGTTCCTTTAATGGAAAGTATGTCGACTTTTGTTCTTAATGGATTCTTACTAATTATGGTCAGCTAGAGATAGCCGAAATGCCCGTTTGTGACAGGCGGGAGTACCATAAACGGAAATCTCAAACAGTTAGGACATAATTAGTGAAGAATACAACGCACTGTCTTAACCCAAGTAGTGTAGGCCTAGCATACCATCCTTGTTATTTTGATAAAAGCCTTTATCTAAAGCATATTTATTTGTTTTCAATCCCAAGAATACTATCATTATATGTTAGAGTAATTTCTATATCTTCCTAGTATTTTCTCTTACAAATTCTTATCTCCCCGATCATTTTATCTATATATTTATATAAAGACAAATGTCATCCCAAAGTAAACCCGTCTCGTGGATCGACCCGATTTACCCGCTATATTGCAATAGCCCACGCGCCATGGATATTAAATAAACCGTTAGGTTTTGCCTACCAATTTCAAGCTCATAGACTCAAAGACTAGCATAAAGGTTTCTAAGAGTCAATTTATTCAAATCTTTTGACTCTTTCATGGCAAAGTGATCTTTACATGCCATAGACGCCTAGCATTAAGAAATCTCATGTTTATTTCTTTCTTTTCATATTTCTTTCCTAAAGAGTAGCAAGAGTTGACTACCTCATAGGATCGGTCATATGCACTTCGTGAGAGACTTTAGGATCTTTCTTGAAGGAGTCAAACTTCGGATGCAAGTATATAGCTTGTTGTTCATGGTTTCACCATCACCTTTAAGATATTCAAGTATGGCTTCCCACATTTCTTTTAGGTGTCCAAGTTGATGCTCACGATATGTGTGCCGATATCAACACACCTGGTGATGATGTTGATGGCCTTTCCATCCGGAAAGGCCATTCTTTCCGTCTTCTTCATTCCACTCTTCTTTCGGCTTTGGGACTTCAGATCACCGTTGGATCTAGTAGCCGCAGTATTTGGCTTCATGGGAATTTCTGGGTCCATCTCTGTAACACATTTCCACAAACGTTTGTCAATAGAGTTCATGTGTCTTTTAACTTTGTCTTTCCAGATATCAAAGTGAACTTCATCCAAAGACAGACAATGGTTCACATTTGAAGTTTCCAACATTTAGTGAGCACCATGATCTTTAATCTCTCAAGAGTTTAATCTTGGAAAACTAGTTTTCAAAGAGTTAAGCTTATACCAATTGTTAGGTCTCAGGTGCTCAATATAGGCTAGAAGGGGGTTGAATAGCATATGTCCAATTTTTAAAATTGATTCAAAACCTACTTCACTTAAGTTAGAAATTTTTGCAAAGGAAGAGTAGTGAAGTATAGGACAGTAGAGAATGGCTGATCTTCACAGACAAGATCAGCAGCTCTCAAATGTATGGAATTCTGGAAATTAATCAACACAGCAATTCACAATCACACGTAAATAGACAAGGTATTTAATATGGTTCACACTTATATATAAGTGCTACGTCCACAACCAAAGTGGTCAACTTTGGATTTGAAAATTGTGTACTAAGTTTTCACTAGAATCTTTACAAAATAAATCTCTAATGGATTGTGTACAAAAATTTTGTTGACTAGTGTTTGTGGGAGAATTGATATCTACAAGATATAAATTCTCATGAGCTATGAATGCTAGGTGTTGCAATCAATGAAGAGCTTTTATGGACTGATCGCCTTAGTGTGAAGCTCTTCAAAGAAGGATTTACAGATAGGACGTTAAGCTTTAATGCACTTGAAGAAGATAAAGATTCGTAGTTGTGGTTGTTGAAGATTGTTAAATGCCGCAATGAAGTCTTCTTTTATATCCAGGGAAGTCTTGGAGCCGTTGGAGATCTTCATCACTTGTACTATTTGAATTTAAGAGCATTCAATGCTCTAATGGTGTTGTTGATCTCTCGATAGGCGATTTTGCAACTTACAACATCTATCTACGACACTTTGCCAAAATAGGTAGATCGTTATGGCATGTAATGTCCTTTCGAGTTGTATGCCTAGAATGGAAAGCTTCATTGAATGTGTTTTTCAGGTTAACGTTGCATCGAAGTCAATGAAAGCTTCAAATCCGGACGTGTCTTCGCAGTTCTATATCTGACATTCTTCAACTTGGCCGATGAGGCTTTGCCGAGATGAACTCGTCCGATGTCCTCAGGAACTCGATGCACACTGGGCTAATGACTAAGACGTCCGATGTCCTATAGGCTATTCTTCAAGACAACTTACAATAAGCAACCCTAGGCTATTCAGCTATGTCTAAGTACAAGTTGCCACTCTACCGTACACGCAGCCCATTAGTCACCTTGACTTAGACTTAGGTTATGGATTCAAGCAAATCTATATTAATTACAACAAATAAGGATTGGGGCTATTTTTATGGAGACTCAATTTGACTTCAGACACACCATGGTGAGACTTTTGAGCGACAGTAACACTAAAATGAGTCCTTCCTACTGGGAACAAATTAGCGTACCAAGATTACTCAACTCTTTGAGGCATTAGTCCGATCGCAAGCATCTATTCGCTCATTGAATCAACATAGCAAGCATGGGCGAGAAACTAGCACTAGTCCGACTCTCTTAGTTGTATCTAATCTTGAATAGTAAAGGGAAGAAAGAGGCTCGCAAAGAAATCAAAATCTAAGAGAACGAATTGGCGAAAATTCATGGGCGAACAAAATCGCCGCTAGATGTGATGGTGGTGTTTGTAAGCCGCTACGGATAGCATCGAGAGGACGAAGTGATGGTAGAAGAATTCTCGTTCAAACTTTTCCGGCGCAGCTCGCCGACGCCGTGGATGGAGAAGGCCGGGGCTGAATTACAAGATTGACGCCATTATGTGTCAATTGAAGGTGCATCGATCCAAGCTACAATCTTGGTCCTCGATTGCATCGCTAAAGCTTTGTCCGTTGAATATGTCGGCACAACGCAGCCACTAATTCAACAAGCACAAGCACACCCCATTATTACGCGCTAGAGTTCATGGATAATTACGAGCAATGACGAATTAGCACCTCAATTATTGAGTAGTTACAAAAGAGTCCTTGAATGCCGAAAGTTATGAAATCACCCTTCAATGCCGAAACGTTACAACCTAGACCCTTTACTAGGAGAAATTACAACTTGGTTCTTAAATCAGAAAGTGTGTTATAGATTGGTCCCTTTAATACGTAACTATTTTAGCTTGGTCCCTCCAATATTGGCAATAACATCATGACCCATGAATGGCGAACAGCTTATGACTTAGTCCCTCAAACCGCCAAGAAGTTACAAGTTCGTCCCTTCAATGCAAAAGTTACCAACGAACCCCTCCACTATTCGGCAAGCTCCGTCGAGGTCCTCCCGCCGAGTGTTACATGCGGTTGAGTAGTACATCGCACCTTTCTATGCTTATTCTCCCCACTCGAGTGTTACTCACAGCTGAGTAGATTTGGTCCTCTCGCTTGAGCGCTACTCACGGTTGAGCTGTACCCCGCGCCTTCCTGCGCTTATCCACCCTACTTGAGTGTTTCTTGCGGCTGAGTAGATTATATCCTCCCCGCTCGAGTGTTGCTCACTGGCCGAGTAGATTATATCCTCCCCGCTGAGTGTTACTCGCAAGTAGATTATATCCTCCCCGCTTGAGAGTTACTCGCGACTGAGTAAATCTTGTCCTCCCGCTTGAGTGTTGCTCGCGGTTGAGTAGTATACCCTACCTTTCTGTGCTTATCCTCCCCGCTCGAGTGTTGCTCGCAATCGAGTAGATTATGTCCTCCCCGCTCGAGAGTTACTTGCGGATGAGTAGATCTTGTCCTCCCGCTAGTCTGTTACTCGCGATTGAGTTGTACCCCACGCCTTTCTGCACTTATCCTCCCCGCTCCAATGTAACTCATGGCCAAGTAGATCCTGTCCTCCCACTCGAGCATTACTCGTAGTTGAGTTGTACCGCGCCTTCCTCGCTTATCCTCCCCGCTCGAGTGTTACTCGCGGCCAAGTAGATTTGGTCCTCCTGCTCGATCGTTACTCGCAGTAGAGTTTTACCTCGTGTCTTCCCGCGCTTATCCTCCCCGCTCGAGTGTAACTCGCGACTGAGTAGATTATATCCCGCCCACTGAGTGTTACTAGTGGCAGTACATCTTGTCCTCCGTGAGTGTTGCTCGCGGTTGAGTTGTACCCAAGACCCTTTCCGTGCTTGTCCTCCCCGTTCGAGTGTTACTCGCGGCGGAGTAGATTATATCCTCCCCACTCAAGTGTTACTCGCGGCTAAGTAGATTATATATCCTCCCCCCTTAAGAGTTACTCGCGGCTGTGTAGATCTTGTCTTCCCGCTTGATTAATGTTTAAAGTCATTTGATTGCTTGCAGGTCGAGTTCATGACTTAATTAATTTCAAAGTTTATTGTTATGCTCCCCGGTCGAGTTGATTCCTTAATTAATGTTTGAGGTCATTTGACTGCTCGCAAGTTGAGCTCATGACTTAGTTAATTTTAAGGCTTATATATTGTTACGCTCTCAGGTCGAGTTGATTCCTTAATTAATGTTTGAGGTCATTTGACTGCTCGCAGGTCGAGCTCATGACTTGGTTAATTTTAAGGCTTATATATTGTTACGCTCCCAAGTCAAGTTGATTCCTTAATTAATGTTTGAGGTCATTTGATCGCCGCAGTCGAGCTCAGGACTTTAGTTAATTTTAAGGCTTACATATTGTTATGCTTCCAGGTCAAGTAGATACATCTCGATGTCCGAGGTGAACATGAGCAATAGTATTCTCACCTCGAGATGAATCTCGAGGAATAAGGAGTGGGGGCTTCGATGTGCATATTTTGGACTCGCTAAATTGTATGAACTTCACTCCAAAGAAATGGGCCCGAAATGAATAAAGGCCCGCTCCACTCGTAAGGCCCCGACCCTACTTCATTTCTAGTTAACTCATAATCACTGTATCGACCTTAAAACCCTTGGAGTGTGAGATGTCATGCTAGTTATTCGTGACGTGTTAAGTTATAACCCGTGTTCGGCACGTGATTAACCCATGATGAGTAGCTGCATCATTTTCATATTCATTTGAGACCATTCTCGACATCGATTAACGTTTGTATACATCGTATAACACTCATGTTTGTTTGTCCTTGTCTTGGTTGAGACTTCTTATGATTGGCAAGCATGCCAATCTTGTCGTTAAACCGTAAGTTAAGTTGATTCATATGTCATCTCGTGTGTTCATCTTTGCGCACGAATGAGACTTGTATTGTTCATCCTTCAAGCCTCATTGGGGAGTAATTTGGTTGAATTTTGGGATGTGTTTTGACCTTTGTTTAATGTTAGAATCAACCTAGGATCACTCCGGGACATTTCGGGATCAAACGGAGACATTTTAAAAACTGCCGCGCCTTAGCCCTATGCGGCCGCCCTAGGCTAGCTTGCATAGAATTGGTGAACTTTCTGCCATCTATGCGGCCGCACTATGCCTTGGCATAGCTCCTATGCGGCTGTACTATGCCTTGCATAGCGACGAGCTCTGTCCGTCGATTTTCGCTCGGTTTTTAACGTTTTTAAGTGGTTTAAAAGCTCAAACAAGCCTGGATTGGACCAAACACTTACCCATGGATTAAATGAGATAACCTAACCTTTTTCTCTCATTTTCTTCCTCCAAACCCAGCTGGTGATAGAGAGAGAAAGAAGAGAGAAAGGAGAGAGAATGGAGAGGTAAAATTGCGATATCTTGAGCGTTTGAAGTCGGATCGACGATCCGTCTTCGCCGTAGCGTAGAGGACGGCGAGGAGAAAATTTATAGCCAAAGATATTCCATGATCTATTGGTGTATCATGGATCCCTCTTCTTCTTCCAAGTTTCTATAACGAGAGAGTGGATTTTTGGAGAGAGAAAGCTTGATTCGAGCCAAGATCGAGGGTAGGATCGACGATTGGAATCTGTAGCAGAGTAGAGGTTGTGGGGGAGTACATTTCCAACCAAATCCCCTTTGATTTCGTGGTGGATTTGCTGTGAAGGTAAGTAACTATAATGTTTTGTGTGTTTACGAGTTGAATTGGAAAAGTAAAGCATATAGGATGTGTTAGCAATGATTTTTGTGATTTTCTTGGTAGGAACATATAATTAGTTCCTACAAATGATGTTAGGCTATACTTCGTTGCCTACTTGAGTAAGGATTATGGATTAGGAAAGAATTGATGATTTATTGTTGATGTCGAGACTCCGAGTAATAGAGACTTGTAGAGATTGATGTTGTTGCTATTATTGTTGTGATTGTTATTAATGTTGTTGTTGTTTTGATAATCGTTTCCGAGTAATAGGAACTCATCGAGGTTGAAGTGTACTTGTGCATTATTTAGTTGGGTTCTCACGTAATGTCGCCGATGACTTGTTTTAATTTAATCATACTTCACTATGTTATTCTTAAGTTTGAGTATATCGAATCATTGAGATTTTGTCATTTATGCACTAGCGATAAACTTCCGAGATTGTGACGAGTAGTAGACACTTCGTGTATTGGGCATCTGAGTGATAAGAGTTTGTGGACAATATCGCGGCTTGTCCTTACATTTTAGATATGTGTAATGACTCTAGCGAGTCGATATGAGATAGTATAATTATATCTAAAAACATACTAGTCGTGACTGACTCTGGCAGAGTCGAATAAGACGTAATAAACAAACGTTGATTAATGTGATGACTTTATTAATGGGCATAATCGAATCTACGAAGTTGAGTAATGGGTAGTATTAACCCCTACATGACATATATTAGTTCCCTACCATGAGGGATGACAAATTGATAGGTTCATAACTTATTAGATCTTTAACCTTGGTTGACTTGGTGAAACATTAGTTGACTACAAGTTACGTTGAATAGTTGAGCTGTACTCTTTGTATAAACAAGTGTTAATGGTATATAACCGCTCTTCAATAGAGTATATTGAGTGATTATAGGATACTATAAGGATCCTAAGTTGAGTGTAATGGATATGTATTAATTAATGGTTGTAAGAACGAGTAGACTTACCTTATGTTAGTTAGGTATGTCTGTATTCAGCCATGCATTTGGCGGTTGAGTTGTACGATAGGCCTACTTTGCCTATTGTCTTGTTTAGTTTACATGTTCAGTGATTACAGATGTGATGTGATTGTTCTAGTATGAGATAGGACAATTATCCTACTTTGATGATTGACTGTAGTTCAGTCATCCTACATTGATGATTGATTGTGTGTTTAGTAATTACAAGCACAATGAGTTGATTTGGTATGTGAGTCAATAGAACGCATGATGATTTGTTGAGAATGACGAGTGAATATCTACTTGTGCATTGTATTGAGTCCACTGGCATTCTTGGTAAAGTTATGGTGGGACGATGTATAGTCTTTACGAATGTGTTTCGTAGTCGCTATGGGTCGTCGTACTGGGCCTGTGCACACCCTCAATTGGCCGCAGTGGGATGTAGCCCCCGTTGTAGCAATGCGCATGACTTTGGTTAGCTATTGAACCCGATGGTTAATGGGACGCGATACTACGTACACGGTATCGAGGCACAAATGTTTTCTCATGTATTACAGAGCAACGCGATTGTGGATGGTGAATTATATCCTTGCTTATGTGGTTTATTTAAGTTGCACTTATGTTGTAACACCCGAACCCAACTTTATTCCGGGTCCACTCGTAGTCTCTCGATATTGACCTTAAAACCCTGGAGAGTGAGGCGTCATGCTTGTTAAGCGTGACGTGTTAGATCGAAGACCATATTTGACGCGTGTTTAGCTCATGAAGCAGTTGCACCTTGTTCCTATATCCGTCGAGATTATCCCGACTTCGTTTAGCGTCGTACATTACATTTCCTCTCTAGTTGGTTATTCTAGCCTGCTTAGATTCGTTCGCAAACGACAAGCACGTTCTTTGTCATTAACCCGTAAGTTGAGATAGTTTGAGATCCATCACTACCGAAAACACGTTTTACCGTCGGAGATTTCCGACGAATTAAAAAATTCCGACAAGAATGATGAATTTATCGTCGGAAGCGTTCCGACATTTCCGGCGCAAACCTTCGACGGTAATTTTCTCCGACACACTGATCGGCAAAACTCACAAGAATTACCGCCGGATATTCCGATTAATATCGTTGTAAATTACCGTCTGACTATCCGACAAGCTCATTCCCGTCGGATATTCCACGCAATCTACTAATAGAATAGTGGTGAATAATGCTGAATATCCATAAAGAATTATCTTTCTGACAATCCAACAAGAATTTCAATGTAACAAAATGGGAGCTCCGACAGAATTACCGTCTGAATATCCGACGCAATAAACCGGTAGAATAATATTTAAATTCGCTCGGAAGTTCCGCGGTAATTACTAATTAAAATAAAAAATAAAATTTAAAATTTTTAAATTTGTTTTTTGCACACGATATAACAATTATATATACACAAATCACACACACCACCTGCAATAAAACTAATTAACAACTAAAACATAAACTAAATTAAAATTAATATATATACAAATTAAAATATATTAAGATTAAAATAAATGTATCTACTGTGGAGGGTCTCTGTGGAGGGGGTCAAATAAAATACGCCTAGTAGGTCGCTGCTGCTTCTTGTCTTTCTGCCAATAACCGATCGTCGCAGTGCTCAGGGGCTCGCTGGCCGCATTCCCTCCTGCTGCTGCATCTGTCGCTCCATCCGTGTCGCGTCTGCTGCGCCTCCTCGGCTCTGCTGCAACGCTGCCGAGAGTGCAAGGTCTTCTCGAGCGGCACGCTCGGTAGCCCGGTTCCGAGGACCGGAAGACGTGGTCGCCGAGGAAGAAGTCGATCCACCGGTCTAAACGCAGCGCGTGGTCACCAAAGCCAGGGCGATCTCCCTCTTCTTCCTTGACTCCGCGTGACCGAATGCCAAATGTCGGAGACAAATGGCGTCTGCACCTCGGGGTCGTCCGGACAAGCCCTCGGCGACTGTGTGGACATAGAGTCCTTATAGGCTCTCGTGTCACAAAAACATTTTAACATTAATATTAACATTTACCATTAACTAATAAACAAAATAGAATTAAAATATTTTAAGTAATACTTACAAATGCTCTCTCTGCCGTCTCATCGACAAAGACAACTGGCGAATCAGCACCAGGAGGAGCAGGAGTGGTGTGGGTCGCAGCAAATAAATCAGTCATCGGTACCTCGGTACCGTAGTATTGATTCTACAAATATAATGAATTAAAATTAGCAAAGAACACATAGTAAGCTATAACATGATCAACTTATAAGAAAACAATAAAAACAGCCTATATATACACTCAAACCCTACTAAGACAGCCTATTTGAACTCAATTCATTCTCATAACAACCTATTAAGACTCAAATCATTATAAAATAGTCTATTGACCCTCAAACCCCTTCTAAAACAACTTATTTACACTCAGAACCTTCAAAAACAACCTATTTGCACTCAAACCCTTCTAAAGCAACCTATTTAAACTGAAAAACCCTTTCATAAAGGCTTTTGTACACTCAAACCCTTCTAAAACAACCTATTTACACTCAAACCCTTCTAAAACAACCTAATTGTTACCAGTGCCCTGCTTTCAGCCATGGATTTCATAGCATCCACATGGCTACCCAACAAATCAATTTAAATCATAAGTAAAACAATAACATATAATATGTATGTTTTGAGGAATTCATAAAGGTCTATTTACACTCAAACCCTTCTAAAACAGCCTATTGACATTCAAACCCTTCTAAAACAGCCTATTGACACTCAAACCCTTCTAAAACAATACATTTACACCCAATCCCCTTCTAAAACAACCTACTTGTTACTGTGCTGCCACCATGGATTTCATAGCATCCACATGGCTACCCAACAAATCAATTTAAATCATAAGTAAAACAATAACATATAATATGTATGTTTTGAGGAATTCATAAAGACCTATTTACACTCAAACCCTTCTAAAACAGCCTATTGACATTCAAACCCTTCTAAAACAGCCTATTGACACTCAAACCCTTCTAAAACAGTACATTTACACCCAATCCCCTTCTAAAACAACCTAATTGTTACCATGCCCGCTTTCACCATGGATTTCATAGCATCCACATGGCTACCCAACAAATCAATTTAAATCATAAGTAAAACAATAACATATAATATGTATGTTTTGATGAATTCATAAAGGCCTAATTTCACTCAAACCCTTCTAAAACTCTACATTTACACTCAAACCCCTTATAAAACAACATATTTGCACGATCGTTGCTGCTTTCAGCCATGGATTTCATAGCATCCACATGGCTACCCAACAAAATAATTTAAAGCACCGCTAAAACAATTAAAGCATGTATTAATTAATTACAATACAACACATTAAAGTCCTTACCATGCGCAGTGGTGCTCGGAGGTGTTGATCGACCCCGAGGTGTGCTTCACCCCCTCCCCGTGCCGCTCGGCCTATTACTTTGTTGCGATCGGCGACCCTAGCGTCATCGGAATCCCAACCCTCGGTATACCGTGAAAATGTTAAAATTGTTATAGAGATACAATATATACAAAATCTCTCATCTATTTAAGGAATGAAATTAAATCAAGTATATTATTATAATGTACTTACGGCGCCGAACATCATCGATGAAATTTGGAGCCCTCGCCCTCCTCTCGGTCCACGCCCTCTTCATGCCGTAAATCCGATCGCGGAACTTCTTCGCGCACATCAACCTAAACGCCTCGTGCGCCTCGGCGCGAGTGCGCAGGCCAACAATAATGAAGCGCAAGTTTAACCAATTTAAACATATTAATTATAAACTTTGATAGAAATTATTAAATTATTAAACATTAACATATTTTATATATCCTTAGAATCCTTACCCTAAAATCATCCCACCACTGGTCTCGGTCTCCGTAGGCACGCTAGAGTAATGTGGCCGGTACTCCTCGTGCCTCATCGCCGCAGAATACGTCCAGGAAGCGGGTCGGATCGGGATACCCGCCCATAAACCGACATATATTAAACAAATATATTATACAAATATGCAATTAACATGTAACCAATGTCGTACAAGCATTAAAATTTTAAAGCGAAATATTATTACTTATCGCAGTGGAGATGGTAACGATAATCCTACCATCTTCGCGTGTCCATGATCTGGAGTCGATGAGGACCCGGCCCCGCTCATCGGCTCAGGGGAGAGTCGGGTGCATCCTCGGGCCGATCCAAGTCGATCGCTCCTCTTGCACAGCTGTACCCGTAATGCAAGTAGGTAGAAGTCGGACCTTAGGTGTCCACTCCTACCACGGCCGCCCGACATGTCTATATATAAATTAGTATATTAATGTTGACAATTAACGCTAAGTTTAGATGACAATTAAGTTAAAATACATAACATAAATTAAAATCTCTCATCTTCATGATAACAAGTAACATACAAATAGCGTTCTACACATGACATTTACTTTCTAACAAAAAATAAAAGAGCCTAAACGGTACATATTGCAAGACTACTCAGAGTCTTCATTCTCAGTGTTTGCATTTTCTTCATTCTCAGATTCTCCAGTCTCAGCGTTTGAGTCGCTACTACAAAACTCAAGTTCTTCTTCAGCCTCATCCTCGGACATCCAATCCTCTTCACCTTCTGTTACCTCGTCGTCTTCTTCGCATCACCTTCAATAATCGGGATTTCGTCTTCGGGGGAAGGAGGTGGCAAATCAACGGGCAATACTATCTCCAGGCCCAAGGGAGGCACGGGCATTTCATCCATTGGATGACTATCAGAAGATACAACGGGAGGTACGGGCATTTCATCCTCTTGATAACATCCTTCTAATGACGATTACCAGTTATGTCGTCGGACCGATATGCTATATCAATAGTGCTTCGGCCTTGGTCTTCAAAACCCACCATCCCCTCATCACTCGCCGATAAGGGTATGGTGTCATGTAGACTTGTTGTGCTTGTGATGCTAAGATAAACACATCATCACCCGCATGTCTAGACGTGTGCTTCACATCGATTAGGTCAAACGAGTCGTGCTTTTTTATACCTCGTACAGCGTCTCGCCAGTCACAATTGAATAGGACTATATTTTTCCTCCCGAGATATCGTAACTCGATGACTTCTTTAAGGACACCATAATAGTCAAGGTTGCCTTTAAGATTGACACCGCTGTTATCTGTTTGTTTTCCCTCCCCGTATTCCTTTGTATGGAAGACATAGCCATTCACATAATATCCGTTGTATAAAGTAACTCTCATCAACGGATTTGCAGATATGTGAGATAATCTCGCGACTCGCGGGTCATTAGGATGCTCCAAAACCTGAAAAGTATTTCATAATAGACATTTTTTAATGACTGAGCCATTAATAAGAGGTCTACATATAAATCGAGCCAGGAAATGATATTTACATATTTGCGTAACCACGACGGAACTCTTTCTCTCGTCCCGATATCTCGCAATTGCCGATATATCATCTCCGGCTTGATCTTCGAACATACCGCATTAGGTTTAGAGTTTATACGAGTTATTTGTGCATCTTGCAACTTTAATTTGAATCGGACGACTATCTAAAATTAAATGAAATTGATAATTAACTTACTTGAGATATTCCTCAACCTCGGGACAATTAAGGAGTATATAGAGTCTCGCATTCATACTCCTTATTGCTTAGCATTCGAGTCTTAACCGGTTTACCGAGTGGCCGACCCGAGCATTAAATACCGAGATGTCCTCATTGACATCGGGCTCTCCACCATCGTAATTGCGCCTAACCCGAGTCAATCTCGATTCAATATCGGGATGAAAATATTGCGCGGCAAAGGCAACAATTTCCTCTATAATAATAGCCTCGCATATTGAGGCCTCAACCTTTGCCCCGTTTCTCATCTTCCTTTTCAAATGACCGAGATACCTAATTGCGATGCATGACAGATTAAAAAATGTTACTCAATCTATAACCGACTTTTAAGTATGTTATAGATCATGAAAACGATTATTATGAGACGAGTTATTACCTCTCAAATGGATACATCCATCGTATTGAACTGGACCCCCAACCCTAGCTTCATATGCCAAGTGGACCGGTAAATGCTCCATAGAATCAAAAAAGACGGAGGAAAGATCTTCTCAAGTTTGCAAATCGTCACGACAATGCTCGCGAGTCTTCTCATGTCATCAACCCGAGTCTTTGGATGATAACGCTCGAATGACTCACTCACTCGGTTAACGCAATCCATATATTGTCGGGCAACAAGTCTCTAAGCGCAATAGGAAGTAACCTGTTGGAACACGTGACAATCATGACTCTTCAAACCATGAACCTTTCCTTCGTCTACATTTACACAATTTCCGATGTTAGAAGCGTAACCGTCTGAAGCCTCAATCCCTTCAACCACTTCAACACTAGAAGTCTTTGTTCCTTGGTTAACACGTATGGAGCGACAGTTTCACTGTTTTACCATTGACCTCTTTTAGCTCCAAGGCAGGCCGCTTACATATGTCTTTCATGTCCATTCGGGCTTTGGGTGTGTCCTTGGTAGTTGCCCTCCAATCCATAATGGTGTTAAAAATATTGTCAAACACATTCTTCTCAATGTGCATGACGTCAAGATTATGGCGTATCAAATTATCTTTCCAATAAGGCAACTCCCAGAATATACTCTTTTTGGTCCAATTATGCTTTACACCAAAATCTCAGTCTATCCTTTGCATACATCTTCCCCCACCTGGTCTTCTGTAGTTTAGACACCCTTTCATAAACAGCTTCACCGCTCAAACGTCTAGGCGCCTCATCACGCTCAACCCTATTCTTGGTGAATTGTTGCTTCTGTGATCTAAAAGGGTGGTCATCCGGTAGAAATTGACGATGACAATCAAACCAACAAGGTTTACGAGAGTGCTCGAGTGTGAACGACTTAGTGTCATCCATACAGATAGGACATGCAAGCTTCCCATGTGTGCTCCAACCCGATAACATCCCGTAGAGGGAAGTCATTCACCGTCCACATCAACGCGGCTTTCATTTTAAAATTTTCTTTTTTGAATGCATCCCATGTTTCCACTCCGTCTTCCCAGAGCATTTTCAACTCGTCAATCAAAGGGCGGAGATAAACATCAATGTTCTTGCCAGGGCTAGTCGGTCCAGGTATGAACAGTGACAAGAACATATAAGGATCACTCATACACAACCACGGTGGAAGATTGTACACGGTAGCTATAACCGGCCAACAAGAGTAGGACTTCGCCCCAGGCCCGAAAGGAGTAAAACCATCCGCGCATATGCACAACCTGATATTTCTAGCTTCGGCAAAGAAAGGGATGGGTTGCATCAAATTGTTTCCAAGCCAAGCCGTCCGACGGATGAGTCAACACGCCATCCTCGCGGGCTTTCTTTGTGCCAACGCATAGCTTCGAATTAGCTTTAGACGCGTAGAGGCGTTGCAATCTCGGAGTCAACGGCAAGTAACCGCTTATAAGGTTCATTCTTCTTGCGTTTGAACGCCCCTCCGTTTCGGCTTATATCGATCATGGCCACACACGGAACATTCTTTCAGTTTGAATCTTCCTTGTAGAAAAGCATGCAATCATTCTTGCACGCATCAATCTTCTCATATTTCAACCCAATATGCCCAACCATCTTCTTTGTCTGATAGAAGTTCTCTGGCATCTTATTCCCTTTCGGCAAAGCTTTTTTCAGTGCTTTCATAAGACGATTGAAACCAGATTGACTAATATTGCAATCTGACTTGATGTTTAGGAACTCAGCCACAGTCTCCAAAACGGTCTGCTCAGAGCCAGGATACAACTTCTCCGCTGTGCACTCCATAGCTTCAATGAACTTACTAGCTGCGGATTTGGCTCCTCTTGACGTGCGTTCTCCGACCGGTCAAAATGAGGACCAGAACATCCCTAACCATATCTTCCATACCACGAAATGGTTCATCGTTCACACTCGTATTTACCGGTTCAGGTTCACGTACAGAATCCTCTGCCGGTTACTTTCCGCCTAGACACTACTCGATTTGCTCACCGTGAGCTACCCACCGCTTGTACCCAACTTGAAACCCGTCTTGAGAAGGTGCTTCTCAACAATCATCGAAGGGAAGTACTTTCGATTTTGCAGCCATCACATGGACACCTTATGTTGTTACCACTCATGTATTTGGGGTTCGCTAGAGCAAATTCGATAAAACTCTTCAAACCTCTAATGAACTCATCTGTAATACCACTACGATTCGGCAACCTCCGATTATACATCCAACTGCGATCGTCAGTCGACATAACTCCTATTAAACAACAAATGATTAGTATGAGAGAAATACACTTATTACGGTAATCACAATTCATCGGTCGACATCACGCTGTTACATCATACTAAACCCTAAATATTATCTAAATCGGTATCTATCATCATACTCTCGTCAAACCCAGATCTAAAGGCGATCGTCCCAAATTTCCCACATCAATGTAGGTTTATTGAATTCAAGATGGGAGATCATTCAATTGAAGTACCTCTTTCATTCGCCGTGGAGCAATTACTAGATAAAATTTGTGTACGTCGTCGTTAATTATCTCTGCCGCCGAATTAAGATTATTTAAGAAGAGGAATTCTTGAAAGCATCCAAGGACAAAGGAGTTTTGTAATTCCCTATGTCGTTGATGACTCTCCATCGTTCATTGAAGCCTAAAAATATTCTTTGGTGAAAAGAGTTTTCACACTTTGGGAGTGAGCTCACAAGGATTGCAAAGTATCCTTACCTGGAGTTAAGACTAAGCTTTAACAAAACTTAGTAGCATCTCGGCATAAGAATAGTTTTCAACCCTTTTGAGGTCAGTCCCAAGTGCCGAGAACTCTTCTTCACGAGCAATATTTGTAGGGATCTATGAAAGGACGGACAGCTATCAACGACATAAAGAATAGCATCTCCGTTGTCCTTGGATGCTTTCAAGAATTCCTCTTCTTAAATAAGCTTAATTCGGCGAGAGATAATTAACGACGACGTACACAAATTTTATCTAGTAATTGCTCCACGGCGAATGAAAGAGATACTTCAATTGAAGGATCTCCCATCTTGAATCCAATAAACCTACATTGATGTGGGAAATTTGGGATGATCAGCTTTAGATCTGGGAATGACGAGAATATAATGATAGATACTGATTTAGATAATATTTAGGGTTTAGGCATGGTTTAGGGTTTATATAGAGTTTTGGGGGTTTAGATAGAGCTGAGTGTTTAGGGTTTAGATATGATTTAGAATTTAGGGTTTAGATCGGGTTTAGGGGTTTAGATAGGGTTTAGTGTTTATAGGGTAAAGAAACAAGCGAAATTCATTAATGAAAAATAATATCCTTTTGTTCTAGTCCATTCTTAAAGTTTGATAACTTTAAGAACCACCGGCGCGATGGTGTCCAGATATTATAATTTATTAATGAATGATCATCGATGAAATATATGTTTAATTGATTTAAGTCAAAGTTGATTTCTTATATAGCTTACATCCTAATTTTCTAAAAACTTGATTTTTTTTTAAAGATAAATATATTTGATTAATTTTAACTGGATACGGTTTAGATATGGTTTAGGGTTGTTTAAGGGGTTGTTTAAGGGTCCAATTTAGGGTTTAGGTTGGGGTTTAGAATTTAAGGTTGTGATTAAGGGAAATTTCTGAAACTTTATAGGGTAAAGAAACAAGCGAAATTCATTAATGAAAAATAATATCCTTTTGTTCTACCCGTCCATTCTTAAAGTTTGATAACTTTAAGAACCACCGAAGCGATCGTGTCCGATATTATAATTTATTAATGAATGATCATCGATGAAATATATGTTTAATTGATTTAAGTCAAAGTTGATTTCTTAGCTTACATCCCATCATCAAATTAATGAATAGACTTGAGTCAAAGGGTGCAATAAATGCAACACCTCGAAGTCACGCGAGTCATAGGACTCTGTTATGGATAATTGCACTACCACTTTATCACAAGCCGACAATATAAAAGCTAACGGAATCGCAAGTTAACATGCTCGTGATGCACTATTCACGTCAATAAGTCACAAGGTCAACATAAATAATAATAAGAGTTTCGAACTCTAAATACATTCAACGGAACGGATCGGTATCATTGGATACCAATACCACATACTACACATTACCACATACTACACATGCTAGTCGAAACATAGAGTGTAACACACTCTCAATGATTACATTCCCTATTGGAGTCTTGGGTAGGTGCGGGAGGGTTCGGTGGGGTCACTTGCTCCACTCGGGTGTCTCACCTAGGGCCACATTCAGTTGGTCCTCAAGTTCTCTCGGTTCTCGTAATGCGTGTCGAGTTGAAATAAAATCGGATGCATAAGCGACATCTGGCGGTCTTCCTAGTTCGTGCCATCCGCTACGAGGCATACAATAGAGACATTAAATCTCTAAAGGGAAGTGAAACACATTAAGTGGTTCAACTAAGGCATGAATATCAACATAATACTCTCAATTCTCAACTCAACACAAATATCATGCACGTCGGGTTCTAAGGGCAACCGTGTTATTATACCAACAACGAGATTTATACATCTAAGATTAACAAGTAATATTGTAGCCAACAACAGATCTAAACATCTAAGATTAACAGTAATCATATTTTTAAAATGTAATAAAATACTATAAGTTGAACTGTAAAAAACATAACCATGGTACTCAACTGAAAAATCTAAAAAGTTTCAAATTAAAAAAAGCAGATATGAAGGATATTCAAATCCTTACTACAAATACATCTATGAGTGCGAACAAGACCCAAAACTAAAGATTATTCAAAATTTGAGTACAATTGGAAATATGAACACAAATACATCGTATCACCGGATGATACATCAATACGAGTTGGACTAGAAGTAAAGGGTCTTAGGAGTAAAGGGTCTTAAACGACATCAAAAGCTTGGTCAACTCACTAGCGATGCACACGAACAAGCATGCTTTTATGAGCATACAATTATAACAAAAATGGACATGTAGAGTATCGAGTAATAGGCCATAACTATTTCTCTTGCTGAATGCAACCACCTTAAACAAACACGAGCCTAGATCACACGAAGTTCATAATGAATAAAGTATAAGTTCGGGGAAGATTTGTGAAAAAGTCTAATTATAGGGATGATTCATATAATTTACCCATAAAAATAACCCAAAATGTGTGGACCACAGTCCTAAAAGTCGAACCACGATTTCTCTAACAACCCAAAGCTCCACACCCCAATTAGCCTCTTGAATAGAACAAAGACCCTATGAAATTGCCAAATTTAAATAGGGATTAACAAAGAACCAACTGGACTAGTGCCAAACCCCTCAAGACTATGTGAACTCCCCAAAGTTCATGTCCCTCCATGCACCAGTAAAATGATAGCAGAATCAATCACCGGCAAGATTTACGGAAAGACTCACCCCGGAAAATCTAAACTCGAAACCCAAATGACACCCCAATGCGGCTACGCTGCTAACAACACCAAAATAGCTTTGCTATAACGTTGAAGGAACCTCATTGGGAGTGGGCGGTCATTAAACATTCAAATCCGTTACACAAAACATGCAAGGAACCACAACTACACAAAATAGTCTAAATCCAAAACCACCGAGACCCCAAGAAATCTCATTTGACCTCTACATTTGAAATTAGGAAACACTACTGAAACTCCCAATGAAGGCGATAGTGAAAAGTTCTTATACATATTCCATAACTAGGGAGTGAGTTTGCAAGACATGGTTCTCTAAGTCATGCCTCATGAACCAAAATATCAATCGTAGTTCATACATGGAACCGGTAATAGGCCCACTTCATATTGCTATGGTTTTGAGAATTTGAATAAATGTTCACATGCTCAAACAACAACAACCACTAATGATAGGCACACTAAAAACAAGATAAGCGAAAAACAAACCAAAAAAAAACAAAACATAACGACAAACACAACTATCTAGATAAAAATTAAAACATTCATCGGAAAAAATAAAGAAAACGAAATTTGATTATCATGGCTAGAAAGTAACCAAACAGCATAGAGATGTTCTTTTTGTGAGCTATATCAATTGAATCCAAGGGAAGTAATTAAAACATGAGTAACAACGATAGCATATACATGAAAAAGAACTTCACAAACCCCAAAAAACTAATATTACAGGATAATCAAAAAAGAACTTCACAAACCCCAAGCAATATTACGGTGTAGAAAAAGGTGCATGTGTCTCTCCCTAGCATACATGCAAGAACACAAACATCTGAAACTTAAAGGCGATGAATCGAGAGAGAGAGAGAGAGAGAGAGGGAGGAGAAATGATTACCGGTGTTGGAGGTAGTGCGGGGAGAGAGAGAGAGAGAGAGAGAGAGAGAGAGGAGAGACCACGGGACGGAGGCGACGACGGCAAGCGGCGGCGGTGGGGTGGGGCGACGGCTGACGGAGGCGGAAACCACGGCTGAAGCAAGAGAGAGAGATCGAGAGTGTGAACTGAGAGAGCGAGAGAGTGAGAAATCTGTCGATTTGGGGAAGGCGCTGCTCGATTTAGGTTTAATTTCAATTTACTGTCGGATATATCCGACAAATCCTCCGTCGAAATTCGTCGGATTATTCTTGTCGGTTAAACGGTAATATTAATCTCAAATTCGACGATGCAAAAGGAATATTCGAAGAATATTCCCTTATTCTTGTCGGAAAATTACGTCGGATTATTCCGACAGTATTACTGTCGGATGAAAAGGTATATTCTGAGAATATACCTATATTACTGTCGGACAATTACTGTCGGAAATAATCCGACAGTAATATTTATCCCGCCAAAAAATTACTGTCGGAAATAATCGGATAATTGGAAATTACTGTCGGATAATTGAAAGAGTTGAAGGTACAATTGGAAGAGTTACTTGATCGAGGTTTTATTAAACCGAGTGTATCGCCGTGGGGTGCACCGGTGTTGTTTGTGAGAAAGAAGGACGGATCCTTGAGGTTATGCATTGATTATAGGGAATTGAATCAAGTGACCATTAAGAATAAGTATCCTCTTCCGCATATTGATGATTTGTTTGATCAACTCCAAGGTTCCGTAGTGTATTCTAAGTTTGATCTTAGGAGCGGTTACCATCAGTTGAAGGTTCGAGCAGAGGATATTCCTAAAACAGCTTTTCGGACTCGTTACGGGCACTTTGAATTTGTAGTCATGCCTTTTGGATTAACCAACGCTCCAGCTGTGTTTATGGATTTGATGAATAGAGTATTCCTGCCCTATCTTGATTGCTTTGTGGTCGTGTTCATTGATGACATTTTGGTTTATTCTAAGTCCCGGAAAGAGCATGAAAATCACTTGAGGTTAGTTTTGACGGTGCTAAGGGAAAAGAAGCTATTTGCTAAGTTTAGCAAGTGTGCCTTTTGGCTTGAGGAAGTGGCTTTTCCGGCCACATTGTGTCAAAGGATGGTATAGCGGTTGACCGGCTAAGATCGAAGCGATTGTGAGTTGGAAGAGACCCGAAACGTAACGGAAGTTCGTAGCTTTTGGGTTTAGCGGGGTACTATCGGAGGTTCATAGAAGGGTTTTCTAAGATTGCAACCCCGTTGACTTCATTGACACAAAAGAATAAGGCTTTTGTTTGGAACGATAAATGTGAAGTGAGCTTCCAAGAATTGAAGAAGAAATTGACTACTGCACCAGTTTTAGCCTTGCCGAACGGTCATGATGGGTTGCTTATATACAGTGATGCTTCAAAGGAAGGTTTGGGATGTGTGTTGATGCGAACGGAAGGGTTATAGCTTATGCTTCTCAAACCGACTCCGTGTGAGCAAAACTATCCGACTCATGACATGGAGCTAGCGGCGATCATTTTTGCACTTCACAAGTGGAAGCATTATCTCTATGGGGCCAAATTTGAGGTATATACTGATCATAAGAGCCTTAAGTACTTGTTTTCTCAAAAGGAGTTGAATAATAGGCAAAGGAGATGGATGGAAAGGTTAAAGGACCATGATTGCACCATTTTATACCATCCGGGGAAGGCCAATGTGGTGGCCGATGCTCTTAGTAGAAAGGCTTATGTTTCTTGTTTGATGGCCCGGGAATGGAGAATGCTTGAGGATGTTCGGGATTGGGGTCCTTGTATGTCTAGCCATGGGGTGATATTTGCCAATATTCGAGCCACTCCGATTTTACTTCAGCGAATTAAAGAGACTCAAGAGAGTGATCCGGATTTGAGAAAGCTGATTGAGGGATTAGATGGGGATAAGGTGGTGGATTTTTCTCGGAATAGTGATGGTGTTCTTTTGTTTCGAGGAAGAGTTTGTGTGCCGGATATTGAGGATGTTAAACGACAAGTTTTGGATGAGGCACATAAGTCTAGGTATACTATTCATCCCGGAGTACAAAGATGTATAGGGACTTAAAGAAGAACTTTTGGTGGAATGGAATGAAGAGAGAGATAGCTGAATTCGTTTCGAGGTGTTTGACTTGCCAAAGGGTAAAGGCGGAGCATCAACGACCAGCGGGATTGTTGCAACCGTTGGAGATTCGGAGTGGAAATGGGAGAACATCGCCATGGATTTTGTGGCGGGTTACCACGGACTCGACAAGGTCATGATTCTGTTTGGGTTATTGTTGATCGATTGACCAAGTCAGCCCATTTTCTCCCAATGGCGATGACTTATTCTATGGAGAGACTTGCTACTTTGTATATCCAAGAAATTGTAAGGCTTCATGGGGTTCCTGTTAGCATTGTGTCGGATAGAGATCCTCGATTTACATCACGGTTTTGCGACGCTTGAATGCATTGGGTTCGAGGTTAACACTTAGTACTGACATTTCACCCACGACGGATGGTCGGTCGAGAGAACTATTCAAACGCTTGAGGACATGTTAAGGGCTTGTTCTATGGACTTTAAAGGCAATTGGGATTCACATGTACCGTTGATAGAGTTTGCCTACAACAACAGTTACCATTCGAGCATTGGTATGGCACCTTATGAGGCACTCTATGGAAGGAGGTGTCGTTCCCGATCTGTTGGGACGAAGTTGGAGAAGCAAGGTTGTGGGGACCCGATATGGTTCGCGAGTCGGCCGAGAATGTGAAGATTATTCGGGAGAGGTTAAGGACAGCCCAAAGTAGACAGAAGAGCTACCCGGATAATAGGCGACGAGACCTTGAGTTTGAGGTTGGTGATCGTGTGTTCTTGAAGGTGTCGCCTCGGATTGGGGTTAAAAGATTTGGGAAGAAAGGAAAATTGACGCCGAGGTTTATTGGACCCTTTGAGATTTTGGAAAGAATTGGGAAATTAGCGTATAGGCTTGCATTGCCACCTTGGATGTCGGGTATTCATGCCGTGTTTCATGTCTCTATGTTGAGGAAATATTTGTCGGACGCATCGCACATTTTGGAGTATGAACCGGTAGATTTGTCGACCGATCTCTCCTACGTTGAAGAACCTGTGAGGATACTTGACACAAAAGAACATGTCTTAAGGACCAAGACTATCCATCTTGTGAAGGTTTTGTGGAGAAGTCACAACATTGAGGAAGCCACATGGGAATTGGAGCAAGAGATGCGTGAGAAATATCCATCTTTGTTCAAGGAAATTGGTAAATTCGCGCGAATTTATTCTAAGGGGGTGAGAATGTAACACCCGTATCGTTTGCATCATTTGCATGATCATTCTCCTTATCAAATTCATGTGATGTTGTGCATATTTCTTGAACATATTCTTACTTGTATTGGTTACATGCATTTTTATATGCCTTGGAATTATTGTTGGATACATGTTGATTTTGTGTTAAACTTGTGTTGTAATCCTAGCTTCGTTCCAGACTTTTTGAGAACTTTTAATGAGTATTTTGATCTCATTTTGGACTTAGAAACATTTTGGGTTGTTGAGAACCACTTTGGGAGAGTTTTATAACAGTTTGAGACTTACTGGGCACAAAGCGATCGCCCTGTCCCCTTCCTAGGCGATCGCCCTCTAGGCAGTAAGTCGTACCATGGTTCTGGACACAAAGCGATCGCCCTGTCCCCTTCCTAGGCGATCGCTCTCTAAGCAGAAAGTTGTAGTTTGAATCTGGAGACAAAGCGATCGCCCTGTATTCCACAAAGCGATCGCCCTGTACCAAAGCGATCGCCTTGTCCCGACTCAAGCGATCGCTTCATAGGCGAATGTTGATTTTGCTGCGCGCCTTTGGCATGTTACGAACTTACTCCTATTTGACCATTGACTCCCAGTTCTTGGCCTAGAGTGAGCCACGTCCCCCACAGCTTATAACAGACCTCCTTGACCCTTATAACACCATGGGAGAGTATAGAACACTCTCATTTTAACCATTTACATCAGCAAACTTAGAGAGAAGCTTGAGAGAGTTCTTGAGAGAGAAAGTGAGCTAGTTTGCTCAATTCTTGTCCAAATCACAATCCGATTTCACCGTTGTGTAGCTGTGGACTAGGAGAGTACATCCCTTGAGTTGCATGTTGCTCATCTAGAGTTTCTCTTGGCTGAATTCTTCAAGAAGTAAGCTACTACCCCTCTCCTTCTCTAATTATGTCTTGTATGACATCTTAGCCTTGCAAAATGGCATTTATATGTTGAAATCAACATGTTAGAGTATGTTTTATTGTTGAGCCTTGTGAAATTCGTGGATGACATATTTTGCATGTTAAAAGACTTGTTTTGTCTTGGTTGATACACATAGAAATGGTATCATTTGTTAATATTGAAGTATAATGGCTTCTCTTCGATTCGAACTCATTAGAAACAAATAAAGACTCTAACGGAGTCAAATAGGTTTTCATAATTGATGAGACCACGTGTGTGACTTGGGGATTTCGTTGTGATACGAGAGTTTGTCGGAAAAATTTGTTACCCGAAATTATGCATGATGTTGTTGTTTAATTCTCGTAAATACTATGAGATGATTGAGTATGTGAGTAGGATTATTATGACCTACTTGAGACATTTATGTTAAATGTTGTTGTGCTCCACATTTTGGGAGTTTGATTTGTTGTTGAGAATGTCAAGTAAACATCTACTTGTACATTTGTTATGTCCATGGATTATTTGTTGGCGGTGTATTGGCGCGATTATTGCGGAGCCGGGCTACGTAATAATTGAAGGCCAATACACCGGGCCTCGCCTACCGTTGGCCGCGGTAGGGGCATAGCGCCATTTGTTGTATGGAATAAACGCAACCTTGGTAAGCTATTCCGTGGTTGATTCTTGGGTTGTAGGGACTAAGATCACCCGTCGACGTGAATACGAAAATGGTTCACAGTATTGGTTAATAAGTATTGGTTAATGGTTTTGATTCGTCGATCGAGCACGTCAACAACGGCTCCTACATTGGTATATTATATGTTGGTTGGTTGGAAGTATTGGGTATATTGGAGGTGTACCTCAATACGTATCCTTTTAGAATGTGTTTACTTATCGCACTTATATGGTTCCTACATATGCGAATGTTGGTCATGGTTTCCAACCGGTATGGGTCGGTTGGCGATCGTTGAGCCTCTCGTGTAGTGTAGGGTAACGTGTTGTTATGAGATGCTTATATTGCTATGCACGAAGATTGATGTAATCTTGTTATAGCCTGTATTACTTGTTCTTATTATTGTCTTGCATCTCGTATGACATATT
Source organism: Platycodon grandiflorus (assembly GCA_016624345.1). Lineage (NCBI taxonomy): Eukaryota > Viridiplantae > Streptophyta > Magnoliopsida > Asterales > Campanulaceae > Platycodon > Platycodon grandiflorus. The sequence continues at coordinate 29,815,681 of CM028365.1, read as the reverse complement.
GTTGCATTAGTAGCTTATTGAGTTTTAAACTCACCCCGTTCAATGTTTATTGTTTTCCTTAGATCACGGTCCGGCGAGGAACCCTTAGTTGAGTCTTGGCTTCGTCTCGGCGTTTTCGCGTGTTGTTCTTTTGGGCTTGGTGTTTATTTTGGTGAGGCCGAGGGAATACAATGTTACCTAAACTTTGTAATGTTGGGTAGTGTGTGGTCTTTATAACGTAATATTCTTTTGTATGTGCCGACACGGTTGTCGTGCGTGATGTATTTATTAACATTCGTCACTTCCGCATACTCGATTTGTAGTGGTTATGGTTCTCCGAGCTTGTTGCTCGTGGAGGTTTATGATATATGTTTGATTTTTAATTCAACCAAGTTTTAAATCGTTCAGTTTCCGGCTTGTTATTAATGCCGATGATGTGTTGACATGGTTTTCAAAGAAAAGTATCGCACGTGCATTACGGGTTTTGTGCATATGCTTTATACTTGCACATGTATATTTTTTTATGCGTATTTCATGAGTCCCGATCGCGGTCCGACTCGGGATTCCACGTAGGAGTCCGGTGCGGGACGCGACAGTTGGTATCGAGCATAAGTTAGATAACCTGGAATGGATTCTTGGTTTAGGAGGGTGGGTTGTGTGTTTGAGTCGTTAACGTCGAGTGTTTGTTGGTATTTCACAATGGTAGAGACACGTCATGGTACCAATACGGATGGGGTTAGCACAAGTCATGTTGGGAATCTTTGGTTGAAAGCCATGCTTCACCACCTAGACCACCTCCTAATCAACCGGAGTTCGGCCAGGGCAGAATGTACCACCCGAGGCACTGTGAATTCGGCGAGGCTTTTATGCAAACTATGCGGGGTTTATGCGGACAATGATGGAAATGAACCGACAAACTCTAGATTTGCACAGCGAGCAATGGCGGGACAGGGCAAGCTAGGGGGAACCGAGGATCAACCATTGGGGAAATAGAGAATATGATCGTAGGTTGGGGAGGTTCTTGAAGATGAAACCTCGCAGCTTATGATGGGAGCCGACCAATGAAGGCGAAAGGTGGATTGAGTCCTTGGAGAAGATTTTTGTGGCAATTGAGTGCACCGAGGAAGACAAAGTCAAGTTTGCGGCGTTCAAATTAGAGGATGCGGAACACCGGTGGAAGGTGCTAGAGGCAAGTTGGGTGCGGGATAGAGTAGATCGCACATGGGAATTGTTTTTGAGGGAGTTTAGGAATCACTTTGTTCCGGATGTGGTTCGAGCCAAGAAGGAGGTCGAATTTCTTAGTCTTGATCGGGGACGATGACGGTGGCTCGACTCGCCAAGTATACCGAGTTGGCGAGGTATTGTGTGCACTTGATCCCAACAACGGAGAAGAAAATTTACCGCTTTGTGAAAGGATTGAGGACGAATACGTAAGCAACTCTTGCCACTTGAGTTGCCGAGTTATCAAAGTGCAGTGGACAAGGCATATAAAATCGAGCATGATATAGAGGAGCACCGAGGCAAGCTGGGTAGTACAAGTGGGAACTCGAGCATCGCAAACGCAATGGAAGAGATCAAGCTCAAGTGGGACCAATAGGGAGCAACACCAATCGACAAGGAGGACAATTTCGACAACAAGCGGGAATCAAGGAAATACGGGTCGTGGACGCGTGATGCTAGAGTTACTTGTGGGTATTGTAAGAAGAGTGGGCATAATGAAGAAAAGTGTTGGTTGAAGAATGGGAAGTGTTTGGTGTGTGGTGATGGCACACACTTTCGCGGAATTGTCCTAAGAACAAGGGGACACAACCGGGAGGTGTGCAACAAAATGCCGGGGTTAAAAGAGATAACGAGGGTCGCCCTAGAGTGCAAGGTAGAGTCTTTGCCTTAGACCAAAGGGAGTCCCGAGGCCCCTAATGTCATAGGAGGTACTTTAGCCATCTCTAGTGAGAAAGCCGAGTGTTAATTGACCCAGGGTCATCTCATTCTTATATTGCATCACATTTTGCTCATCATTTGCATGCTATACCGAATTGTTACCGTATGTGTTGGAGGTGTCTACCCGTTGGGGAGTGCCATGTTGCATTGGATGTGTATCGTGCTTGTGATGTGGTTGTTGATGACCATCACTTACCTGCGGATTTGGTTATATTGCCCATTCGGGATTTCGATGTTATTCTGGGGATGGATTGGCTACATGCTCATCATGCTATTGTTGATTGTCGTAGGAAGTTGGTTACTTTTGAATTGCCAAATGTTCCTTCATTTGTATTTTTGGGTGATAAGATAATGGGTGGAATTCAGCTCATTTCGGCTTTGAAAGCTCGAAAGTTGTTGTCTCATGGATGTTCGGGAGGGAATATGACAATAGTCCTTTTTGGGCATTTTGTGAGTCTAAAGGCATATCTTTCCGTCTTTCATGTCCTCATACGTCTCCTCAAAATGGTAAAGCCGAAAGAAAAATAAGGTCATTAAATAATATCACTCGCACTCTTCTTGCCCATGCCTCTCTACCACTTTCCTTTTGGCATCATGCATTACAAATGGCAACATACCTTCATAATATCCTTCCAAGCAAACTGTTAGGGAACAAGTCTCCTCTTCAAATTCTCTATCATCGGGAACCGTCTTACTCACACTTACGTGTTTTTGGGTGTCTTTGCTACCCTCTCTTTCCTTCTACTACCATAAACAAACTCCAACCTCGTTCTACACCTTGTGTTTTCTTGGGGTTTCCTCCTAACCATAGAGGTTACAAATGTTATGATTTATCATCACATAAAATCATAATATGTCGCCATGTTGTGTTCGATGAGACCGTGTTCCCTCCCTCTCCTCCTACCTGTACCCGCTCCCAGCCATCTTACTATTTCCTCCACCAGCCTTTCTCCATCCTCCTCCAGCCATTCCCAATCCTCCACCAGTCATCCTGAAACCTTCCCTGACCAAGCCACCAGCCAACCTCATCCCTTCACTAGCCATCCTCCAACCTCAGCTGGCCCCTCCTCCTCTCCAGCCAGCCCACAGGTCTTCTACCGAGCTTCCGAGATAGAAGACTTTGTGAGGAATTTTGATCAAGTATCGGCAGACCTGACCTCGGCACTTAATCAACTGTCAGCAGAGCAGTCCAACATCACCACTGTCCAGGCTGACTGCTTGACCAAGGTCATGGAAATTTCTAAGGGTGCCAAGGCTGCCTTTGAAGCCTGCCTGAAGTCCATTTCTGCCAGCCAATCTGCTTTAGCCAACAATATCTCGGCAGCTTCCTCAACCCACACTGCCCTTTTCAAGGAGCAATGGGAAAATCTCTCCAAGGGAATGCTGCAGATAATTGACACGATTGACAATGGCTACAAGCTTGTGCTCCATTCCCAACGCCTTGCAAATCGCTCTGTTCACTCCTCAGTGAAGGCGACGCGTAGTCTCACCACAAAGCACTTGGCTTTCTATCTCAAGGAGCGCAAAATTACTGAAAATTGCCTCGGCGATATTGATCGCTCGCTTGCGTCCATGAAGGAGGAGATAAGCAGAATAAACAATGATCAGCTGCTTGAAGATATACCCTTGTCAGGCACAAAAACAAACACCTTTCCTCCGAATCGGCAGATACCAAGGAGGAGCTAGCAGCAGCAAAGGAAGAAATCGCAAGACTCAAGGCTGCTGTTGACTCCAAATGGACATCAAGAGGATATGGGCAATCCTCATCAGGCAAAGGCAAAGGTTATGCCCCATCTAGGTCATCCTCTCGAACCGGCCGATAAATTTTATATAATCATTTTATATAATCTTTTTGAAAAACTTTGTAAATTAAACTTCTTGTTTAATGAGCAATGTCCGTTTTTCAATCTTTCATGCTTTATTACGAACTGCTTATTATGTGAATGCATAAATTTTAAACCACTGGTTTAAAGACATGTCCTATGTTGCCTATTCTGCCTATCTTACATGTCTTCAAATTCAGTTTCATTACAAATGACCTATGCTTAATCTCTTACTTGTAAAACACTTTGTAATGATTGAATACAATGACCTTTTTTTTGTGAGTTCATCTAAGGCATGCTTACTTAATATAATAAATCTTACAAGCATGTTATTACTAGACTTAAACATGGTCAGCTGATATTGTATTCATAGGGTCATGGACTCAAGCAAATAGGAGGAGATTGTTGTATTTAGTTTAGATTTGCTTGAATCCATAACCTAAGTCTAAGAACAAGGTGACTAATGGACATGCGCGTCTGTTAGCGTGGCAACTTGTACTTAGGCATAGCTTGAATAGCTTAGGGTTGCTCTTTGTATAAGTCTTGAAGAAAAATAGCCTATAGGATATCGGACGTCCCCTGCATAATAGGCAAATTTTGAATCAGCAGTCCTTCCTTTGGATATCGGACAAGCTTGCATCGGTCAAACTTCATCAGCAATGTTGAAAACCCAAGAACGTCCGATAGAGATCTGCCAAAGATATGTCCAAATTTTAAGACTACATTAATTGCGATGCAACGTTAACCTGCAAATCTTATTTAATGAAGGTTTCCATTCTTGGCATAAACTCAGAAAAGGACATTCCTCCTGCAAGCGCAGACCGCCTATTTTTAGCAAAGTGTCAGGAGACAGACTGCAAGTTGCAGATCAGCCTATCAGAGATCAACAACCAGATTAGAGCATTAATTGCTCTTAAAATTCAAATTAGAAGATCTCCAACGGCTCCAAGCTTCCTCCTACATATAAAAGGAGACTTCATTGCTGCATTCAAGAGCATCTTAACTTTTCAACAACTTCAACTACTGAATCTCCATCTTCTTCAAGTTCTCAAAAGCTTAAATGTCCTATCTGTACTTATCTCAAAAGCTTAAACGTCCTATCTGTACTTAGTCATTGAAGAGCTTCATACTTAGACGTCTAGTCCATTAAAAGCTCTTCATTGATTGCAACACCTAGCTTTCATAGCTCACGAGAATTGTATCTTATAGATATCAATTCTCCCACACAAACACTTGGTCAATAAAATTTTTGTACACAATCCATTAGAGATTTAGTTTGTAAAAAATCTAGTGGAAAAACTTAGTACACGATTTTCAAATCCAAAGTTGACCACTTTGGTTGTGGACGTAGCACTTATTCATAAGTGTGAACCATATTAAATACTCTGTCTACTGTGTGATTGTGATTTGCTTGTGTTGCTTTAAATTTCCAGATTTCAAAGCTGTTTAGAACTGCTGATCTTGTCTTGTGAAGATCAGTCATTCCAACTCGTCCTATTTCACAAGACTTCCGCCTACAAAACTTTTTAAAACTTAAGTGAAGTAACATTTTTGAATCAATTTCAAAAATTGGACATAGGCTATTCAACCCCCCTTCTAGCCTATATTGAGCAACCTTCGACCTAACAGTAGTCAATGTAAACTATTTTACGAGTCAGCGAAAAATGAAGCCTTCTTTTCAGGAAAATGACTTACGGACTTCATTTCCATAAGTCATTTTTTTAAAATTTGTTCATTCAAATATTCTCCTGATATCACCTTTGTACATTTGGATGTGATATATTCATTTCAAACTTTTCTTTCAAGAAAAATAATCATAATATTTTACAGTAATCTTTTGAAGTGGTTCTATGAACAATTTTTTTTATATATTGTTTTGTTGATATTGTCAAGATTTATTAAAAAAATTTATAACATTAAAAAATAATATTCTTGTTCGTCCTAAAATAAATGTCACTTTTATTTATGATCACGAATAAAAGTAAATATTCATTTTGAGATAAGAAAGTAACAATAATACTATAGAATTAAGTACTTGAATTCCAAAAATATTTCAACTTGATATTTCAATTAGAAATACTAAGATAGAGTGAACTTATTTTATATATATATATATATATATATATATATTGTTTGAAAGTCTTTAATAGTTAGTTGATTTAAAAATTTAAACTATTTTCTTAATATCTTAATTTTTAAATATAATATTATAAGGAATAAAATCTTTGGTTGAAGAGTACATGCAACTTCTAGTATAATGTTTGAGATCATAGAATTTTTAGTTTGAAGATGGAAATGGAGCCTGATATTACCTTTGAACTACTCAATTTTAATAAACACTTCCTTCATCCTAAGATAAGTGTCCATTGTTTCATTTTGAAACGTTCCAACAATTGTCTCTTTTATTTTTTGAAACGTTTTTCAAATCAATTATCAATTGTCATTCTTATTTGTGAGAATGAAAAGTAGATTGATCCTATTAATATGACACCACTAGTAATACATTAAGATTACTAAAGAAAAATTATTTAAAGTCAAACACTTTCTTAAAATCATTGTATATTCAATACGAAACACTAATTTTTCAAACGGAGGGAGTAAAATTTTTTGTATGTATTCATGATATAATTTCCGTAACATTTTTCGTGTGTTTGTCAAACACCTAAAAATATTTTCCAACATATTTTCAAAAGATTTACTAAACACCTGAAAATAAAAACTTTACATTTTCCAGAATCTATTTTCCATAAATCATTTTTTAGAAGTTATTTTCCATAAAACAAACGGAGGCTAAGTTTGAAAATAACATTGTGTAAACATTATTCATTGATATTAATGTCTTTAACCCCTCCCTCTAGCTTTGATCTATTCCCAATCACTTTCACTTTTCACTCCTACTAGTTAAGTCCACGAGCGTTGCACGTGTTGTTGAAAATTTCTTAAATTGTTTTGCTAGATGCTTAATATTTTTGTTTACATTTAATTGTTAAGTTTTTTTTGTGTTTTCATCTTTACAGAGTTATTAGACTTATCAATTGTGTTATTGTGTGTTTAGCTTTTTTTAGTACTTTGTTTTTCTTAATTTAGAATGTATGTTTTTTATCATTGTATAACAACTTATCTTAAATCTTTGTCTTTTTTATTGGTTATTTTTGTATCTCTTTTTTTTAATTAGTTTTTTTATTTAAAAAAACATACGTTGGCTCGCTTTTTGATTGTTTCCCAAAAAAAATATGTGTATCATATGAATATTTAATTTATATTTATTAAAACTATAATACTTATTTTTTATATGATCAAAATCAGCTAATGACAATCCTAAATAAAAATGAAAAATTAGTACAATAAAGTTTATATATACGAAAAAAAACTACATATGCTTATGAAAATTGTCCTTTGCGAGACTTTAAAGTATATAACTCATGATAATTATATATATATATATATGTGTGTGTGTGTGTGTGTGTGTTTGTGTGTGTGTGTGTGTGTGTGTGTGGGTTTATATTTCCCATTGGTATTAACTTAATGAAATTTCATTTGCCTTAGGTGCCTTTTTTTTCCCACTTGGGTGCCTCTTAGTTACCACATTCCGGACTTTAATTTGTAGCTCATTTTAGTTTTAAGGTCAAACGAAAATTAGTCCCAATGTAACCACCAAATCTCACTTTGCACCATAGACAAAAAAATTGTGTCAAATTCATACACAATGTTACATTTTGTCCCACTTTGCCCCTTAGGTTGGACAGACGTTATAAATTTGACGTTAAGTTGACACTTGATAGTCACATGAGGGGCATTTTGGTCATTTCGATCAGGGGTGAAAAGTGGGATTTGGTGCATTATTTTTTAAATAAAACTTACTTTCTTTCATTTCAAATGAAAAAAAATTAAAATTAGAATTTGTGCCAATAATTTTTTGTTTTGCTTTTCATCTTTTCCCCTTTTGTTCTCCTTTAATCAAAGTTATGTCATTTCTTTTTCTTTTTAATTTTTTCTCATGTCTGGTTCTAATTTTCTTCTTCTTCCTGGGCAACAAAACAAAGTCACCTAGAAACCCAACGCCAGAATCAAGATAAACGAAGTCATCTCTCTCTCTCTCTCTCTCTCTCTCTGTGTGTGTGTCTCTCTCTGTCTCTCTCTATCTATCTATCTACCTCTATCTCTCTCTCTCTCTCTCTTCCCCCTCTCTCTCTCCCCCTCTCTCTCTCTCTCTCTCCCCCTCTCCCTACCCCCAAAGTTTTTCTTTTCTTCCAACCAGTATTACAAATCTAAGTTAGATGAGGAACCCCCAACTATACCTCGATCTCATCACCACCACGGTCATTGCCTCAACTGGGTTGATTTCAAATTCTGAAACAGCTTCGTCAAATTTTATGACATCAGAGTGATTTAGAGATCAAAAAATGATTATAATCAGTTTTTGAAACCCAATCCGAACACTAAACCTTGGAAAATCTTGAATTCAAATCGAATGTGAAGAAAATTGTACAAGCCCTAATGTCGGAGTTCAAAATGGTCGACGAAGCACTTGAGACCATTGACAATTGCTTCAATTTTTTATTGTATTCACCCAGTTCCACAATATTTTTTTAAAAAATCTTTCTTGGGTCTTCTCACGAGATTTAATCAATTTTGCTGGAAAGATGGGAATAAATCTAATGATTTAACTAACTGGGTAGACATCGGGAAAAACTTACCGATTGTTTCCAAGTTCCAGGATAGCTGAGAGGAGGAACACAATTATCGGCAGAGAAAACAGACCCTGCTGGTGTACAATAAGATTGGGTATAAAAATGACCAAAATGTCCCTCATGTGTCAACTTAACGTCAAATTTGTAACGTCTGTTGCACCCAGGTGCAATGGACAAAATGTAACATGATGTATGACTTTGACACATTTTTTGATCTGGGATGGAAAGTGAGATTTGGTGGTTACATTGGGGGGCAAATTTTCGTTTGGCTTAGTTTTAATTATAAGAAACTAAGGTGAGATTTGGTGGATTTTGTATTTTGGCCTAATTTTTATGGGGCCAAAATACGATAAGCTCTCGGAAGTATCTACTAAATCTCACATTTCATCCCAACCTATAAAGTGTCTCACTTTTATACACAATTTTGTTATTTACCCCACTTTGCCCCTCCCGTCCATGGGTGTTAAAAATAGGGTAAAAATTTAGAAAAAATTGTCTTACGGGTATTTTCTATTATAAGACGGATCTCCCTGACCTTCCACTGTGTATTGGTTGGCTGAGCTATGAGAGAGAAGGGTTTTGTCTTACTAATTAGGATCTGTAAGACAATCTCACATGAGACGTACTCTAAAAATAGTAATGGAAAATATCATGTTCATGTCACATAAGGAGTGATTTGGTCATTTTGCTTGGGGTGCAAAGTGAGATTTGGTTAGAATTTTATCATTTCGTTAACTATTTTATATTTAAGATAAGTTTTTAATTAAAAATAATAAATAACCTTTCGATAATCCAAAAATAATTAAAATTTGTCTCATATTTATTTAAAAAGTTTTAAAAAATGCAATATACTCCCAAAAATAAAATTCAGATTTTATTTAATTTTTTTTCTTATCCCTCACTTTCTTCTATCAACCTCACCATTCGTAGACCCACCACCATTACCACCATTAAATCTCACCTTGCATTTCAATACATAAAGTGTCTTACTTTTATACAAAATGTTGTTATTTGTCCAACTTTGCCCCCTCCCGTCCATGGGTGTTGAAATAGGGCAAAAACTTAGAAAAATCGGTCTTACGGGTATTTTTTGTATGACGGATCTCCCTGACCCAACCCACCGTGAGTTAATGGGCTAAGCTATGAGAGAGTGGAGCTCCGTCTTATGAATTAGAATCAGTAAGAAGGTCTCACAGGAGACTTACTCTAAAAATAGTAAGAGAAAATGACATGTGCATGTCTCATAAGGATTGATTTGGTCATTTTGCTTGGGGTGCAAAGTGAGATTTGATTATAATTTTAGCACTTAGTTAACCATTTTATATTTAAGATAAATTTTAATTAAAAATATTAAATCATCGTTTCAGTACTCCAAAATTAATTAAAATTTGTCTCGTATTTATTTTTAAAGTTAAAAAAATGCAATACTCTCAAAAATAAAATCCATATTTTATTTACTTTTTTTTCTTATCCCTCACTTTCTTACATCAATCTCATCGTTTATAGACTCACCACCATTACCACCACTACAACCAGCATCACCACCTCTACCACATCAAATTTCACCATTAACCCAAAAATCAATTTTTGATTTTATGTTATTAATTTTTTTTCTTATTCCTTACTCCTTCGAATTAACCCATAAACAAAACTCATCATTTATAAAATCACCACCACCACAACCTTTTCACTATTTACAAACCCAAATTTAATTGTTTGAATATTAAAATTTGATGGCTTAAATTCAAACTCATATGAAGATTTGAAAATTTGAAAATTTGAAGATCTAACAATACCGTATTTTACCTAAACCACCATTGTCATCCCTAAAATCATGCGCCCTACACCTAACCACCACCACCATTATCCCACCATCGTCGCCACATCCATCACCATCACCAAGAAATATGCGCTCACATTGCCTTGCTCAAATGAAGAAATAAAATCTCTTTAGCTTCTATTCGGTCACACTTCTTTCTTCGAATGTCTCTCTCTTCTTAGTTGTCTTCCTCCTTCGGTGTCAGATCGCTAAGAAATGAGAGAATCTAACTTTAGGATGAGACTACTTGAAAGGATGTCAGTAGGTGACAATCTCTTTCAATCAAAGGACAGTTGCGGTAGAAGAAAAGAAAGTCGATTGCCATAGGAGGGGAATAGAGTGATTCTATCATCTAATTACCTTGGGACCTATGGAAAAGTGTAGCAAGTGAAGACCAAAATAGGTTAGGGGTTTGGAACCCAATTATTAAAATGATTAAAATATATATATATATTCAGATGGATTTAGAGCTTGGAGCCCAGTTATTTGTGGTTGGTGGTGGTAGTTTTGATAGTGGTGGTGGATTAGGTGGTTACTTAGTTAGAAATGAAGAGAGAAGAAATTTTTTTGGTAATTAAATAAAAAATAATTTTATAATAATATAAATATTAAAATAAATCAAAGTGAATTAGCCCCAAATTTCACTTTGCATCCCGATCCAATTGACTAAAATAGCCTTCTTGTGACATGCACATGTCAAATACTACTATTTCTAATGCCCATAAGGCAAAAGGGCTAATTGGTACAGATGGCAACGTCGTGTGTCAAAGTTGGACACTTCATAGGTTGGGGTGTATAGTGAGATTTGGTGGATACATCAAGGTGAAAATCATATTTTGGCTTTTTTATGGTTGAACGATATTTTCTAACTGTGCAAATAATTAATACTATAGATTTATTTCATTTTTCAAAAAAGATTGGGAAGAAAGTCGTTGCTACTTTCTTCTCAAATGTCAGTTTTATATAATTGTTTAAGATAATTATCGTGCATTAAAAGATTTTGAGTTTGCTTGTACGGTGTCTACAACTCGATAACCAACTTGCAATGAAAAATGCATATTTTTATTATTGTTGGAGACTTCGCTTATGACGTTTTAGAATTTAATTTGTGACTCAGAGTATTAGGAAGTGGAAAAAATGATTTGATTGTGGAATTTTTAAATTCTTGTTTTCAATTGACATACTAATAAGAGTGAACGAATTCAAAATAAAAAGACGTTGCTCATTAAATTTTAACTCTATTTCTTTTAGGATAATTTATTTTGCAATCTAACAAAGAGTGTGTAGATATTCATGGTAATGGTTAATTTGAAAAAAATATTAATAACACATTATTTATTTATTTTTAAAATGTTTTATTTCCGAATTACGAAATAAAATTGTCAAAGATAACATATATATTACTTTAACGTTACTACGTAACATAAGACTGTCTATACATTTTTGAACGTAGGAACATCTATTCGAAATTTCTGGAACTTAACGGATAATGAAATTCCTAACAAAAGTTACTTAGTGATGTGATTCCCAACGAGACGATGTGCATAAAATGCAACTCGAGCAAGAATACCATCGTATCGAGTAATAAAGTGTGTAAGCACAAGTATCGATCCCACGAGAGATAGTGCTAGAAATAAATCCTAAATACTAAAATTAGGCACACCTAACTTTATCTAAGCGAATGAAAATAAAATTTGAAATAAAAAGAAAATAAAGAAAAAGAAAGCAAGAAAGTAAATTAAATTAACGCAAAGAACAATGATACGGCGGCAACATCAAATCAAAGTTAAAACGATAGGATTGTGATATTTCTAGTCTAGCCAATGTCTAATTTAACCCTCTCTCTACTTTTCTTTAACTCAAGTCTTGGTAGTCGGGCGTACGTTGATAATATTCGCTACGGGCTCTCGCATCTTATAGCAAGGAAAGAATAGCCGCATTATCGATCAAGCACCCCATGACTATCTAAGAACGCTCGTTACCTCTCGGTCTGGCGTCACAAAGACAATTATTGTGATTTTCAAAATTATAGGACGGGCTCTCGCATCTTACCCTATAATTCTAGTGATCATCTAATGGTTCGCGACTCCATTAAAAGCATTAAGAGCACACAATAATAACCAAGATAATGGGTAATACTTTGTAGAGAGATATTCTCTCTATTTTTCTACAAATCATGTCGGTAGCCAAAGGCTATCGATGTGTATCACAAAACACCAACTACTAAATTGCTAGGTCCGAAATGTAAGGTAGCTCTCGCGGATCCAAAATATTTCTCAAATCAATTAATTAATGGCGAATTAATTAAAAGCATTAAGCTCACAATTTAGTAACATAGCATGATTGTATACTAAATAGAGAGAGAGATTAAACTAAAACATCACATTCAACATAGAAAATAATCACAATCCATAAATATATTTACCTCATCACCAATTTCACATTTACAAGACAAAGATTCCAAGAAAATACAACATTAATCTTGAGATAAAGATAGAAAAAATTAAACCGATTAATGCCGAAATCCATGGTTGCAAAGCCTTGCAAATGCTTCCTTGGCCCTTGATTTGATGCTCCAACCTCTTAAAATGAAGGCATTTAATTTGGTTGGAATGGTGGAGAAAGGGGAGAGTTAGGGCTTGTGTTCTTGCCCAAAAATGGGGGCTTCTCTCGTTTTTTTGAACTGCCCTGGGAGATTAAAATGAGGAGTAAAGAGTGCAAAGCAAGCTGAGGGGTAGAATTGGAATTAATTTAAGTTTTAGGGCTAAAAAGGGGAGGAAATAGGAACTGGGTATGGGGCAGGAGCTGGGTCGAAAGAGCTGGATCAACCGCGGGTCAAATGGAGGAAATGGGTGAGGTTGTGAGATAAAGTGGCTGAAAAGGGATGGAAATGGGCCAGATCCAGATGGAGGAGTTCGCGGGTCGCTGGGCTGGAGCTTGGATCGGACACGTGGCGCGCTCAGAAGGCGACAACGCATTAATGAACATTTTAAGCGCTTTGCAGCGCTACCCCCTGACTTATGTTATTTGCTCCGGTACCCTCTATGTTCCCAAAAGGCTGCCGAAGACCCAATCTTCCCAGGCTTTGCATTCTAGTCCCAAGGTCAGCCTCCATTAGACTCCGTTAGCTTATTTTCTCTTTTAGTTTAGTCCTTTCCTTTGTAAATGACTAACGGAGGGCTAACGGACCTCAACCAAATGGCTTTAATTAATTCAAAACTTCGCGGGTTGCCTTGAATACTCCCAAAATGCTATGAAATGATCTTTTAAAGCTTGAATTCCACCAAGAAAATCTAAAATATAAAAATAATATAATAAAGCACTTTCTTTGGCGTATATATGAAATTCATAGAAAATGGAGACAAAATATGGGGAAATAAATGGAAAATTATGCACTTATCAAGACCCACAAGTTATAACGAACTTGGAACCACGCTTAATAACATCGCGAAACGTATGCCGAGAACTTGAGTAACAATCAAAAGGATGATCGCAACCCTTAGTTTCGCAATGAACTAAGAACCTTAATCGATTCGAAACTCTTAATTATGGATTAATTAAGAACCACGAATTAGAAAGAAACACAAACTTCATCCAAAGTTTGCAATAAGCTAACAAAACTTAATTTGTCAAAAAGAGTTTTAAACTCACACTTTTAAATTAAACCAAAATATGTTCTTTTACAATGAAATAGATGCCTATTTATAGGCTTTAATAAAACACTCCTAATAAACTAAGGACTAAAATTCAGATTTACATAGAACTAAAATACTATCTAAATGAAATAAAAAACAACTAGAACTCTAAGAACAAGCATTGGCCAGCCTCTATCCTTCTTTGAAGACACGGTTTTGAAGAGATTGGAGTCTCTAGGACTCTTTCCTTGCTTGGACAGATTTTTGAGTAATAAATAACAATCTTTAGGGCTGAAAATACTCCACAAGGCTTGGAACAGTTTTCCTCACGTTTTTTGGTGCAACTACACAGTTTATGAAGACTCCTTATTGCCTTGGACACCTTCACACGTTTTGGAAGCCTTGGACAACCTTGGGACAACTTTGGACAGCTTGTAGACAATAAATAACACGTTTTTGAGAGTCCTAGACTCTTGAAACACATGGCCGAAAGTGCTACACGTTTTTGACAACTTGCATTCACACTTTGACAACTTGTATTCACACTTAGTACACGGTTTTGACTCTAAGTCTTCCCATCCACATGGTTGACTTTTAGGCCTTCTAGAAGTCCTCTTGTTGGGCATGATTCACTTGAATAATAGTTACCAAGTTGGACTTCTTATTGTCTTTCATTGGGTTTGCCTTTGGGCTTTCAAAACAAGGCTTGAGACTTCATTTATTCTTTTAATTCTTGGCCTTGTAATTGGACCATATTTTATCTTCAATGGATCATTGATGTTTAGTGGTCCTCCATCACTTAGTTAACTAAATAGGGATTTGTTAGAACGATCTATAACTTAGGTACCAATATTATAGTTTTTAAGGCTCCTTGTATTAGTCCAAAAATTCAAAGGAGTAAACTATATATCTTAGCTTTCTTCTCCAACAAAACGTACAGATTCATCAACTGGTAATTACCAAACACGTTGTTGATATGCTAAATATCTCGATATTCACCAATAAAGTTATTATTATACTTATTTTCATATACTTCTAATAATGTGTTCCCAAACATATTTAAAAAAGTAAAATCATATTATTACCAAACACGTTGAAATTATAGCACATTTTCTTAACATATTTCTCTTAGCTTGTTCACTGGTAATTACCAAACACGTTGCTGATTTGCTAAATATTTTGATACTCACCAATAAATCTATTATTATATTTATATTCATATACTTCTAATAATGTGTGCCTAAACATATTTAAAAAAATAAAATCATATTATTTTTTAGATTCTAATAAAGTTTTAGTCCCTCAACTTAGTAATGGTATTTTTGTCATATTAAAAAATATTGAATTAACTACATTTGTAATGGTAATGGCTTGAGCGGGACTCTCACAAAAAAAATCGACATATGAGACGAAATGAATAAAATTAAAGAAGGTAAGACCTAACTTAAAGTTAGGTACAAATGGAGTGACCAAATTATTATTTAACTCTTTATGAAATTAATTAGCTCATGACAAATTTACTTGTTTGACCTTAATTAATGGTGAGTAGTTTATTATATTTAGGGCTATTTTTGTCCGAATAAATTTTTTTTATCATGATAAATTTATTAAATAGTGGATGATTTATTAGGTGTATGCTCAATTTTGCCCATTTATTAATTTATAAGAAATACTTAATACTTTTATGGGTAGAGAGATAGGAGAGCATCTTAGTAGTATAAACGAAGTGTGGCTTTTTGAATAAACGAAGATAGGATATTAGTCGAATGAAGAGCGGAAATGGCCAAAGCCCTTAACAGAAACCGCAATCAGCAGTTATGAATTTGCATAGGAGATGTGTAAATTAAAGCTATAGTTAATATACGGTAGAGAAGATCAATTTACTTATTTGGATCTACCTACACCAATCCTATAGTTGTACATGAAGGTTACTTTTGTAAAATTAAAACTATAGTTAATATAGGGTAGAGAAGATCAATTTACTTCTTTGGACCTACCTACACTAATCATATAGTTATACATTAAGGTTACTTTTGTCTATATACACTTTTATAGTGTATAATATAAATAAATAATATAATAAAATATAAATAATAATATAATATAATATAAATAATATAAATAATATAAAATATAATATAAATATAATATATATATATATAAATATATATATATATATAATATAATATATATATAAATAATAATATAAATAATATAATATAATATATATATAATATATAATAATATAATATAATATAAATAATATAATATAATATATAATATAATATAATATATATATATATATATATATATATATATAGGAGATATACTCCTTGTTCATTCCGCTTACTCAAAAAGTTCACACTTTTTAGTGTTGTCTAGTGTCGTACCCCCTTCCCCCTCTTAAAGTTGCTTGAACCGAATATGTAAACAGAAACTGGACGAGTTCGATTCTCGGGACCGCTGCCTCCAACACAAAAAATATAATCAACAATGTGGGACTATACTTCTAACAAACAAAGCACAAGCATTATATAACTGTGAGTTTTTATTTTCACATCTGAGATCTGAACAACTCTAAACCCTATTACCTCTCCCTCTCAACATGACTTACGAAGTAAAGTTGAAATATACAGTATAATGTTCATCTGCCATGCTAAACAATGTGACAGAAGAAAATTCCTCCTCAGCCCTTTTGCCACAAAGCTGATTGGATGACACCTGCTTACTCCATTGTTCATCACAATGCTGGCAGCCTCTTTAAATCCAGAATCTAATTCCCCAGAACTGTAGCTGAGCTTGACAACTCCATGTGAGCTCATGTAGCAGCCTTTCTGTTTCTCAGACTAATGAAACTGTTCCGTCCTTCCCATCAAGTCCAGCAACCAAATGGAAAGCAAAACCATTGTTATCTGAGGCCACTGCTATCCCAAGGCACTCAACTTCCCTTCGTGGCATCAGGAGCATACCAGGAAGATCAAACGGTTCTAACCTCATTGATTCACTAATATTTGACTTTGAGACACCAGGGAATATGAGTCTAAAAGTCGCATGGACTGAAGTGTTTGTGCCAGGTTCAGGGAAGTTCGCCATTATGATTGAATTGTTTGAGTGCGTAAGGGCGAGGGTTGATTTCCCTGATTTTTGAGAAAGATAAATCAGATGGGAATTGTAATCAGCTGGAATCGGAGTGATCAAGTCCAAAAGAGAGGCTGACTCTCTTTTGATGTCCCAGTCATCTGTGGTCAATCCCGCAAGAGGGTAGGGACCATATAAAATTGCATGAAGAGAAGCATAGATGGCTCGATCATCTGAAAAACCAATTAAAACAATTCGTAAGCACCAAAATAGTAATGTGCAATGAGAAATACAATTGGGGTACTCTTGGAGCACCGTATTGTTTAATAGGTTGGGAGAAAATACCACTAATTGCCTCGCTTCTATGAGTTGAGGGCAGTTCAAGAGTGATTTTGTCACCAGAACTCCATTTTCTTGTGATTGATAAGAAGTTACCTACATCAAGAACGAGAAAGTATGAACCTTCAGTTTGCATCAAACAACTAAAAGGTACAATGAAGCTGGTCATTCACGACCAAACCTCTGTTTTGTATCCAATCATAATCGATTGAGCTAAAAAGAATAACTGAAATACAGCATAGGAAGGAAAAGATAGCAAGTAAGAGAGGAAGGGAAGTTCACACCTGGAGTTGGTAGAGACAAAGGCTGTCCATTTAGTAATGCCATAGCACCATTTGAATTCGTTCAAAATGGTATTCTAAAATTCATGACAGATGTTAAGACCTTCTGCTTGCGGCATAAACCATAAAGGCCACAAAAACTCAAAAAAAGAAGAAAATAGGAAAATAAAAAAAAGGAACATCGGAGAGAAGAGAGAAAGAAAGATCAAGTAGGGGAAAATGAACGAGTTACATTTAATACCTCTTTTGAGGAAATAGTGGTGTCACTTGAAGGCGAGAATCCCACGAAACAGCGGGCTCTACTTTCTGATTTAGAGCAATCTTTCCAGACTTCCAATCAAGCGAGCTTGATATGTACTGGATTATGTAAAGCCCTGCTGGACCTTTCAGCCCCTCTTCGAAGTATATTGAATCTCCTAATTTTGAGAATGATTCGATCCCTAGAGATCAATTTTGGACACAAAAACAATGGTCAACTGTCAAATGCAGGCCTATCTGTAATGAGAGGATTCTTGTATGAATTATTAATTAATTTTCCTTTTAGAAAGGTGGTCAGAATGAATGCACTAACCTGTTCCATAGCAGCACCGGAAAGCATTGAACTTGGTTCCCCATCCCCAGTGGCTTCATGCTTTTGACTCTCCACGGCCAAGTGGTAGCGTATAGCTCACAACTCCAGGTTCCCTTCTTCTTTGAAGGCCCAGCACACCATTAGTCAGAGCTCTCTCATAGTAGTCCGCGTAAGCCATTTCTTTGGTCCATCTAAACAGGTGCCGTGACACCTGTACACAACCCAATACAGGACTGAGTGTCGAATAGCAGCCAAAATTGGACATTGATATTCGGTAATATATACACACATGCATGCGCGCGAACACACATTATAACCACACCTTTAACATGTTATACGTTGTACATGATTCTTCATTCTCAGATTGCAGGGTGTCTGCTAATCGCTTTGGATCTCTCCTGATATAAACAACAATAAAAGAGAGAACCATCAATGGGAGGAACATATGATAGAAAATGAAAAGTTAATCATAATCTATATCTTTCAAGTCAAGAAAGAAAATTTTCTGTTTGCATAATGCTCGTAGAAGTTTATTAGTGCTTTTACCAGAACTTATGAACTGATGTCCCTCCTGTTGCATAGGTATGAGACAAGTTCACAATATCATGAAGAACTTCCCAATTTCCTGGCAAACCAAATTATAGGGGAGATCTAAGCTAACCCAAACGAAACAATTATATATTTGGTGAAAACAACAAATGCTACTCCAAAAGAAACAATTATATATTTGGTGAAAACAACAAATTCTACTCCAAACAATGGCTTTTGAGGTACCAACTTGCACTTGCACCAATTTACCTTATAGAGTGGATCACCAGTAATTTCGTAGCGCACTTGAGATCCAATTACGAATGGAATATGTGTATTTGCATGAAAATGAGCTATATCATCAGCCTACAAGCAAAGTGTTTGATTTGCAGTTAAGGATGAGACTAAATATGAGTACAGCACCGGATCAACAATAATAACAACATTAAAAATTTAAAGAAACATCGAAAACCAAAAAGATAGTGTTAAGTAATGAGATCAACATCAGGTTATAAATGAAGAAGATGGCCTCACACTGAACTACTCCACAGATCAACTAGTATAAATCTCTCAGCAGCTACTTGCAGCCAAAAGCATATGCCCTATTGAAAGTAAACTATTCCAGGTATCCAGGTTCCGTCCATGGTCCCAATTCCAAACATCACTACATTCAAGTCTCAATATTTCAGACGCAGAACAGATTTTCCTTCTATATGAGGATTTTGACTCCTTAATGTAGGCTACTAGCTTCTTACATGGAACAACATTTCTTACAGGAAAGAAATCTTGTTTCTTTTATGGCGTTGTCTTTGCTTTCATTAATATTACTGAGAGGAATCTTGGTTGCCAACTTATTCTTGAAAGTAAATAGTTTTTTAGTTTCAAGCAAAATCACCTGTACTGCAAGCAGTCCAAGAAAGCAGGGCTTATCGAAAAGGTGAGCCAAGAATAAGTGCTTCACATCTCCCTGGACAGAAATGAAACATAAAATTCAGTATTATACTTGAATAAATCACGGATAAAGTTTCCATAATCCATCGATTGAGGACAGGCAAGAAGGCTTGATGGATGGGTTTTGCATACTGTTAAGGTGTATAGCCTGTAGAGAACATCATTCATGCCACCGGTTTCTTCGTTTAATGACCGCCAGTGTCTTTCAATACTGTACTGCGATATCACATTCTTCACACGCTTGTAAAAGTAATCAGCCATCCTTGTTACCATTTTTAGTGCGTGACTGTTAGCAGAAAAAATATACTGATCCACAAAACCTGCCATTTTCTGTGAATGAACAAGGATGAAGCTAAATAAAATGAAGGAACATCAAGAAAACGACAATCACAAAACACTAGAAAGAATATCCCCACCCCCACCCTTCTAAATGAAAGTGGACAGATTACCTTGTGAATAGTGTAGTATGGTGCCCAAACTCGTTTTATAGCTTCAAAACGGTCAAAAAATTCAGAAGGGAAAGCAGAGATATAGCCGGTGCCCAGTTTATCCTGACATTCAGATAGCACGGAAATCACTGCATTCATCTTCTCGTTGAGTGTATCGTTGTCAGTGCTAGCCCACATTCGTGCGGAGGTGCTCAACTAGTGCCCTTCAGTGTGTCAAAAAGTTAACATATCATTCGGATATTTGGTAGGGAAAAGAAAGGGAAACTGAAATATCAGAAATTTGGCACAAAGACTAGATGAAGAAACCATTCATTCCAAACCCAATGTAAGAGTAGTCAAATTAAACCCATCGTTGCATACTTAGGATTCATGAAGTTTAATATGTTACTTTAGCATTATAAGCTAATAAAGGAAATAATGAAAAATAATCACACAGACACACGCACGCACAATCAGAGACATGAAAATGTACGAAAGGAGGAATGAAGCGAAAATGAGAAAGCAAACCAACCTACAAAATGACCGCAAAGCTCCTGAATAGGATCCTCCCAACCTCCATAGGCCTTGCCGGGAGTTGGCAAACCAGCTATCTTCCTAAAGCTCCAAACCAAGCTATCAACATCCAACAATAACGAGTATTCCAAATTGGTCTGTTGAGCTTGCCCATGAAACGACTCCGTGTCCAATCTTACATCACTTAAGGCAACTTCATTCAGAAACTCCCTGGAGAATCCAGCCCCAACTCCGCCACCCACTGTATGCTTCATCTTCCTATACATCATCATCCAATTATATTGATCATCCTCCTTCAACATCTTCCTAGGAAACACAAATTCGCCCAGGCAGAATCGTCGGTTGGTGTCAAATGGTAATGCGAAAACACCCCTTCTTTCCAAGTTTCATTCTTAGACAACAGTAACTCGTATCGAAGTGTGTGTGACGATAGCTGACTAGGTTTATTAGTACATTCCTTACCCAAAACGCAACCACACAAGACACACAGAAACCCAACTACTACCACACTGAAGAACATAAAAGGCTTCATTTTTATCGAATTAAAAGAAAAATCTTGAAAACCCACAATACCCAAATCAGTTTTTTGACAAGAAGTGAAAAGGTTAAGAGAGAAATTATAACGTCAACCAACCCATATCAAAACAACAAAAACCTATAGCAAAAATGTGAAATTAGCATCAATTGAGTTCAAATTCAACTGCAATCAGTCAAAATATAGATTATTCCAGTAACAGAGACAACTCAAGTCTATATATAAAGCAATCAAACATAAAGCTAGGGAATGTTGTTCAAATGCAGGATTATCTTTCCTGACCATATACAAACTGTAAGAAAATTTGCTTGAACTGAAGAAAGAAAATTACAGCAGTAACTAAACTAGGAAGATGAAATTTGATCAATCCTTGCAAAGATAGTGATGCTGGAATCAAGCTGCAAAGGTGCAGCAACCACTTGCAAATGGATTGAAAGCTCCAAAAAGTCTCTTCACATTCAGCAACAAGGGTATTGCATATGTATTTTTCCAAAATCTCAGATTCCATTGTTTTCCATTGGTTCAAACTAAATTTGGAACCTCATTAACCTTTTCATGAGCTATTATAAGCAGACATTAACAAGGACAAAAATTAAAAAAAAAACAAAAAAATTAAAAACGATCGGTCAAATACTAATCAAAGAACTCTCAACTACTTAACAATTGCTTGATGACAATCGGTGCAAGGGTCCTTCAACTGGAAAGTTCTCAAAATCATTTACCAAGTGAACAACAACCCTATCCGTAGACTTCAGAGTTACCATTACGTAGAAAACAACAAATTAGAGAAACTCACTAATGCAGTCAAACCCTCACCCCTCCCAACTCGTCAAACCCTCACCTCCCAACACACTTTGTTACTGAATATACACATGCTACCAAATATACACATGCTATAATATGTCAAGAATAAATGTTTAATGAACAATTTAATGAGGTAGCAAAGTGAGTTGAACTGGAATCAAGTATCAAATAGAACTGGATATTGTTCAAGATTAAAAGCAAACTCTCGGGAGTACAGATTACACTCAATCTGACGCATAAAATTTAAATTGTCTAAATATTCAAGGAACATAGCTGATTTTGGTTGAAACAAAACTTGTTACCAATAACCAAATGCAAGCAAATTACATCAATCCTCATCCTCGATAACCTTGGTACCTAATCCCTTCAATCCTTCTGGCGGAATCTCGGTAACTATGACAAGTGAGTAGAGCTCTTCCTTTGCATCCTCATCATCATTCCTCTTACGGGAAATGCGGACTCGCACCCTCCTCGGTATGCTTCTGATCCCTCTACTCCAAATGTGCTTGTTCAGCTTCACGTCAACTCTGACATCCGTTGTCCCCATAGCCTTTTGGGCAAACTTCCTGATCTCTTTTATGGCCTTTGGAGCCTTCTTCTTGAAGGTGCTGTAAGGGGGGGGGGGATAATCACATCAATACAAGTATAAGCATAAGCATAATTTCAGGGAAAATAATCACACATTAATGATATATGAGGGTTGAACTGAGAGAACTTAAACAATTAAATAATGTATACAAGCATATGAAACACACCTTAGACCCATTCAAAAGCATCAGAGGTTCAAGATCATACTCGTTTCCATAACAAAAAAATTGTATACAAAAAAGAAAATGGGCATAAAGAATATATACTAAGCTGAAAGTAATTAAAATCCATAAACGGAAGGAATTGACACATCAAGCACCGACCAAACAATTACAAGGAAGAGTCTAACATCTAAATCCCCTTTCTTTTAAGAAAGCATTATCCCTGTTGTAACCTATATTTTTACTAGCTATGCCAATCCAAGCTGATGAAAGATAGGATAGGTCTTACGGCCATTTTTGCTAAAGGCACGTGTCTAAAGGTTGCTAGGGGAGGCAGCGTCACCCGTGCACACCTAAGGGTTCTAGGCAAGACGATTACTGAACACACAGATATACTGATAGATGACTTTTCACCAAGGGAAATAGTAAACAAAACAAATCACAAGTTGCTATATGGAGTACAAACATCAATTGGCCTCTCACTCATTTAACAATCCACAAGTACAATGACTGCAACCCTGCAACAATGTGCAACAAACAGTGCAGCTTACCTTTTACTCCCCCACCTCAATTTCCTACATGCATTTCTTTCTTTTTCTTGTCTACATTTCTTAATTGAAATCATTCTTCCTCATATTTTTCAGAATTTATTTATTAAATTCCTAACTGAACAAAGAGAACTTTTACACCATTTAGAATAACAATGATTATGATGATATCAGCTGATGAATAAGCCGAATTAACACTACTACATTTCTTATGCAACACTGATACATATCTCAATGGCACATATTTTTCATACTATTAAAAAATTAAATAATTTTGCTTTCTTGCTGAATTACAAATTAAATCTGAGGTGAAAACATATGTGAATTTTAGAATGCATCCTAGCTGCCTTAAAATCCGCAACAAACAAATAATCAACATTCTTACTAGTCTTCAACAACATAAAACTTGTAATGTTGATCATATCTCACCATATGGCTAACATGCAACAGATCTCCACCAACTAACCTTAGAAATATCGTATGATTTAGAGACATGAAAAAATCGAAAACCAAAATCACTTTGTTCCTAATTAGTACATCAGAAAATCCCATTAACAGGCGGAATTTAATCCAAGTATTTCAGTGTAACTAAAATAGATATGCATCAGAAATCAACCAACTATATCAAACTAATGAATTTGATGAAGAAAAGAAGAGTGAAAATGGCGAAAGTAGAGAGAGAGTGTACCAGCCATGAAGGCGCTTGTGAAGGTTGATGGTGTACTCTCTGGTGACGACCTCTTCCTTTCGCCCTTTGTTTTGTCTTTCCACCATCTTCGCACGTCTGCGGCCACAAACCCTAGCTCCTTCTCCTCCTGCGATGTCCCAACCCTTGAATCCCTAGACAAACTCGAGTATTTATAAATACACACCTTGTCGAGTATTTAAGCCGGGGACAGCAAACAAATGCTCGCTGCATCTACACCTGATTTACATAAAGAACAAATTAATTAATCTTATTTTAAATATTATTATTATTTTTTTAATAGATACATGTAAGAATAGAACGGATCAATTAAAATAACAAGTAAATTAAGAATGAAATAATAAAGTAATATTTTTAAAAAGATTAAATAGTTGACTTGTTTTTCTTTTTTAGAATTTAAAAAAGAATAATAAGCTCTTTATTAAAAAATAAGATTGCATAACTTTGGGATCGAACAAACATTTAAGTTAAAGTTTCAGACTATGGTCTGAGCTCCATTCAAAGATAGGATTTAACTTGTTTCCACAAACAATTTATGCTCAAATTTATTTCAATTATTTAGATACTGCGGTTTGAATTCACGAAATTTGTCCACCAAAAACTCAAATCACCATCTATACGTATGATTTTTACCATAATGTTCAAAATATAGATAATAAATTATTTTAATGACCTTCTTTATGTACAAAGATGGTCTTAAGACAACAATGGTAATATAGTCAATTGAAACATCAAAAGAGCACTATGCTTAAAAAGAATGTCTAAAGATGGTCACATGAGTCTTCCGTGAGCATTTTACATCAACTCAAATAACAATGCTTAAATAAAAGCTCCGATTAAGAAAAATGTTATAGTTGAGGGGGGCATATTGCTTCAATTGGTAGTTGAGGGAGCAATTCAAATCCAACTCATAGTTGAGGGGGGTTATTTGTAATTTACCCTTTTATTTTTATATGTTAAAGTAGTTGAAAAATAAATTATAAGAAAATAATTATTAAAAAGAAGATAAAATATTTAATGATAATAAATTTTGAAATTTAGAATAAAAAAGGTAAATTAGAGAAATAATACGCATTAAAAACCTGAAAGAACACTTATTTTAGATTAATTTTTATTTTTGCTAAAATAACACTTATTTTGTATCGGAGGTGGTAGTACACACTGCAGCCTTATATACCCTTGCTATTGGTTCAAAAGAATTTGTACTTGCTAAGAGTCGAAGACGAGACATCGCACTAAATTGATTGCTCCACAAAAATTTTTAGCATTAATCAAGTCACTAAAATAACCCATTACGTTAATTTCTTCTTAGGCAATTTCATAATACTCACTTTTCAATCTTTTTTGTTAGAAGTACTACCTTCATTGCTTCAAATTTTTACTTTTGCTTGCTCTTATGGGTGATCATCCCCTTACCTTTTACTAATTTTGTTCTGAATTCATTCTTTTTCTTTTTCTTTTTCTGTTTTATTTCTTCTTCTTTTTTTATTTAATTCCATTTTTAATCTAATTCCATTTTTAATTTAATTTCTTTTTAACCATATCTGGGTTAGCATTTTTTTTGTATATATATTGATCCCGCAAAAAAGGTTGTAGGTGACCTCGTCTGATCCACGTGTGTAGTCTAGTAGAATTCCGGCTTGTGTTGCAGGGATTGCCCTTGGAGTGTAAATAGCTTGAAACCTATGATCAACAAAGAACACCGTAAGGGGGGCTGGGTTGTCCAAGCGATAACCCTCAGGCGTGAGAATTAGCAATACTTCGAAGGAGAGGTAAAGCTAAGAAAGTATGTTGTAAGCAAGTAATTTGCATGTGTGTACCTTATGATGCCTGTGAGGGTGTTATTTATAAGGAGATAAGTCATAATCCTTTAAGGTTTCAGAATGAGTGAGATATGATTAATTCCAATGTCTTTCGGATTACGTTACCTTGTCTGCTTAGGACTAATGCAGGTGGTGTTTGTAATAGGACTCTTCCCAGGCTGAGAGTTAGTTTTGCCGCGCTGAGAGGGATTATGTCGAGGTCGGCCTGGTATACTCCCAGGTCACTTGATACTGATGTGGTCGGCCTGGTATGTCTCCAGGTCGCACTGTGGGTCCCTGTGGTTAACGTGCTGGGAGAGTACGTTGGTGTTGTTGGCGACCTGACATAGTGTATTTACCAGGTCGTCATCCTGGTGTGGGCGTAGGCCACCTCGTCGCTTGCCCAGCTGGAGCCTATGAAGTCGCGATGTTCGCCACGTGTCCAGCTGAAGGCTGAGGCCATTCAGTAGCCCCTTACTTCTCAGGGAGAGGATTTATCCTCGAGGTGTGAAGTAAACATGCGCAGTGTCGAGTTGATCTGTTTCACGCGTGGTCACTGAGCTTAGGTCGACTTTTGACTGTTGTACTTTCCTTGGGAAACGTGCGCATTTACGCGAAGTCCGAAGATGTCAGACGACGCGTCTTTTCAATTTTTGAATTTTTGGCGGTTCACTTTTTCGAGCTGAAACGTCGTCGTTCCAAGATCCGTGTGTTTTGTATGGGTCGACGCGGCCACTCCGGGTCCCCTATATAAGCGAGGTTCTCACTGTTCATTTCATTTTCACCAGAATCTTCCAATTTTTCCGGCGACCAGGCAATTTCTAGCGATCTTTCCGACTTTCCAAAGCCAAGATTTTAAGTCCTTCCTTCGTGTTCCCTTGCTTCTCCGAGTTTTTAGGTTAGTCTCCCTTGATCCTTGCTTCATTTCCTTCCATTTTGCAGCCTTTTTTCAAGTTGTTTTGCCTGTTTATCCTTTCTCCCGGTGACTGGCTGGATTCTGGGTAGGGTTCCAGCGTGCCTTTGAGTTTTAGGGTTTCGGCGAGTGCTATCCGTCCCGTAACTTTTGTCCAGGTCGATCCGTCTAAGTCAATCTGTCCAGGTCGTAGTGTCCTCCCTTCATAAACATTCTCCCTGCGAGCTCTTCCTCCTCGTGTTCTCTTTATGTGAACATAAGGATCAAACGTGCCAATGAGGGTCCTATGTTTGCCGTCGCAAAGGGCATGCCATTTACAAGACGAAGGATGGCGGGAAAGTTGTCTGTCGAGCGAAGCAAAGGATTTGTTGACCTCGTGGGGTGCCAACTGGATGGCACAGTCGTCCCTGACTATCCATACAGGGTCGATGATATTCCTTTCGGGACCTCGATGAGGATCATCGAGAAATACGATGTCGCCATGTCGGGGCTTCTGTGCTTGTATTTTGACGAGCACCGGGTGGCAAGTAGGGCAGCGGGGCCCTCGAGAGTTCCCACCTCGGCCTCTTCCACTTCGTTCCTGGATGCCAGCCACACACTGCGAGCTCCTCGGAGCAAGAAAAGAAAGTCTAAGGTTGATGCTGACGTCGGTGGTGCCGTGAAGCATGCCTTTCGAGACTGGCAGAATAAGATGACTATCGCCGACCTGAATAGCTAGCAATCGAAGTATCCCCGCAACTTCGAGGACTATCGTGGGCATGTCACGACCCGAGCTTGGTCGGCGATCTACGGAGTCGATGGGCCGAGTTAGATTTTATTTGAGCTTTTTCGAGCTAGGGCTTCATTTTCCCTTGGACCCCTTCATTTGTGAGTTTCTTGATGTTACCTCCACCGTCCCCCTCGATCTCACCTGGAACACCATGCGAGTACTTATCTGCTTTATCGCGAGTACGCGTGTTACGGGGTTTGAGCCAACCTTGACCCTCTTGTCATTATTTTCACCTCGATCGAATAACAACCGTCTTCAAGCCAAAACCCAAAATTACCGGGTTAAGTTGTTTTCGATCCTCCTTGGAAGGTTTATTTGGTGACAAGGTTATTATAGTTGAGCCGACTTGGTGGAACCGTCGTCCGACCGAGGAGCCCTTTACCTTGATTCATCATGTCAAGCTCGATGAGTACGATAGGTAGGCCAAACAGGCTTTGGAAGCCTCCCTGGGAGTGCGGGGCAACTCCCAGGTCAAGTGTTGTGACTAGAAGGGTATAGTTCAGGATGAGAACTGTGACGCCCCGACCCGGATCTCTATACGAAATCCCAAGGTCGAGTCATCCAAAAACAACACCACGACACCCAAACAGGAAAAGCACGTGGCGTAACCGCCCGTACTTACAACAAACACAACTTATAAACCTGATTTAATACAAACATGTCTTCGGCAAAACTACAGCCGGAACCCAACAACTAAGACCACAACAACAACATCGGCTACAACATGCCGGAATAACAAACATAAACCACGAGCTACAACTTTCTCGGGAAAGAAACTATTTTAACAACAAGACTATACACGAGCATGACATACATGTGTTTGCCACCAAAAGAATATACAAATCAACACCAAAGTACTACCCATAGTAAAGTTTACATAACTTCACAAACCGATCGTCCTTACTAAAAGAAAATAACTACTAGGTACAAGATTCTTGAGCTATCGACAGAGACAACTGTAAGCTAACGTGAACCCTTTCCGGTCTCACCGTGAACTCCTAGGCGGCTCGGATCTAAGGAAAAACATTTAAACAACAAACGGGGTGAGTCGAAACTCAATAAGTTACTAAATGCAACTACATGACATGGTATAATGCTCAAGTAATAAACATAACATGGTAATAACATTTATATACCACAACTGAACATGTATCATCACCTTGGATATACAATAACATATCTCACATAGCACTTTGATTTTCACATAAGTACTCGTAAACAAACCACGTTATAAAAGGATATCATTTCTCTTTCTTCGTCTTTGTGTTGCTCCTGCAATACACAAAATAACCATGTGTCCTCGATACCCGTGTACGTAGTATCGACGTCCCCAATAAACCTATCGAGTTCTACTAGCAAACCAAAGTCATACGTATTGCTACAACAGTGGGGCTACTTCTCAACTGTAGCCAACAGAAGAGGGGTGTGTGAACTCTAGTACAGCGACTTATAGCAATCACAAACATTGATTTGTAAAGACTATAGGTCGTCCCACCATAACATTAACAACGACGACGCCAGCTGGACTTACACAACACACAAATAGGTATCCTTACTCAACTTATGCAAATAACCGTTAAGTTCAAAAGTAGTGAACTTGACAAATATCACGTAGATTATGTTATTCTACAACATATAATCATCAAACATATTGTTCAAAATCTTAAAACACAACTTTAGAGCTAATTTACAAGTCTCTAACATACTAGTATCAAATACTTGGAGGACCGAAATCCAAATCAATTGAACTCTAATTTTCGTAGTAATTTAACTTGTGATTCGGAGAATTATAATCTTCCCAAAAATCCACTTTTGGTGTCATTCCTTAAAGTTCATAAAATTGGGTATAATTGCTATATGCAATTTTCACCATTTAAAGTCTCTAACATGTTCTTTAGTTCAATTCCATGGTTGAGCTCTTAAATTTACCATGCAACATCATCCAAACCCAACACTTATCACATAAACATGTTATACATCTCAACATATCATTTAGACATGAATATACCAAGTATACAAGTCATGCATGTATAATTAAGAACAAGTATGCAATAGTTTCTAAGCATACAAAGGGAATTAGTAACTTACTTAGAATATGGAAATCAAACCAACAAAATACAAATCAAAGCCTTCTAAGTTAGTCCCCAAGTCACCCTTTACACTTTGATGGTCGTGGATCAAAATTTGTATGGTTGGATGAGGAGATGTGATCTACACACACTAGTCTCACACTCAATCTCCCACACAAGCCTCTAAGTTTCCATGGAAGAAGAAACAAGAATCCTAATAAGAACTCTTGAAACCCTAGGTTGATTGGTGTTTTTGGAGAAGATTTTGGGAAGAACTTGAGTGTTTTTGGTGAGTTTTGAGAGTTAGAAATGATTCTCTCCTGATTTCCCACGTCCAAGACCAGGTAAGGGAGAGTTAGGAGGAGGTGGCAGCAGGAGAACTAACAAAAAAGAAAAAAAAAACGAAATCTGGCATTCGCACGGCCGTGCCAAAAACATGTGCACGGTCGTGCCAAGTTTCACAGTCTAATCTGGAGTTTCTGTCCGATACTCGCACGGTCGTTCCAAAAATGTGTGCATGGGCGTGCCAAATAGCACAGCCCATTCCCAACTTTCTGTTTGCTCTCGCACGGCCATGCCAAGAAAGTGTGCACGGGCGTGCCAAGGTTCACAGTCCAGACTCATTTCTGTTTTACTCTATTTCCTAGGTTTGATTACACAACACTTATAACACATCTAATCGATATCATGAATCACAATAATTAAATTAACAATGCATGCACATAATCATATGATCAACATGCTAATGAAATGCTCGGTTATTACACCCTCTCCTCCTTAAAAGAATTTAGCCCCTAAATTCCTTACCAAGTCCATCGAATAGATGTGGGTATTTCCCACGCATTTCAACCTCGGTTTCCCACGTAGCTTCCTCAATCTCATGATTCTTCCATAATACCTTTACAAGTGGAATTCACTTGGTTCGCAATACTTGCTCTTTCGTATCAAGGATCCTCACCAGTTGTTCTACATATGACAAGTCGGGCTCAAACGTGATCTCCTCATATCCCAACATATGTGACTCATCTTTCATATACTTTTGAAGCATCGATACATGGAATACGTTATGGATTTCCGACAAGGATGGTGGCAATGCAAGTCGATAAGCTAGTGTACCAACCCTCTCAAGTATCTCAAAAGGCCCTATGTATCGAGGTGATAGTTTACCTTTCTTCCCAAACCTCTTAGTACCCCTACGTGGCGATACCTTAAGGAACACATAATCACCCACTTGGAATTCAAGATCTCGTCTTCGATTATCAGCATAACTTTTCTGCCGGCTTTGAGCGGTAAGTAGTCTATCCTGAATTATCTTCACACTTTCAACCGACTGTTGTACCAACTCTGAACCCCAAATTTTAGCTTCACCGACCTCATCCCAACAAATTGGTGATCTATATTTCCGTCCATATAGTGCTTCGTACGGTGCCATCTCGATACTTGCTTGGAAGCTGTTATTGTAAGCAAACTCCGCTAAAGGTAAGTGTGAATCCCAACTTCCCTTAAAATCCACCACACACGCACGTAGCATATCCTCGAGTACTTGTATTAACCTTTCCGATTGCCCATCCGACTGAGGGTGAAAAGCTGTACTAAAGTTCAACTTTGTTCCCACAGCATCTTGCAACGCATTCCAAAATCTCGAGGTGAACCTCGGGTCACGGTCCGACACGATACTGACTGGGACACCATGTAACCTTACAATCTCTTGAACATACAATGCTGCCAACTGACTCAATGAATACGTTATTGCAATGGGTATGAAATGAGCTGATTTCGTTAACCTATCCACAACAACCCAAATAGCGTCAAAACTCCGACGAGTATGTGGCAATCCTGTGACAAAATCCATTGTAATGTGTTCCCATTTCCATTCTGGAATCTCGAGTGGTTATAGCAAACCTGCGGGTCTCTGATGATCGGCTTTCACTTGTTGACAAGTTAAACATCAGGACACATATTCCGCTATTTCCCATTTTATACCACTTCACCAAAACTGTTTCTTCAAATCCCTATACATTTTCGTGCTTCCCGGATGTATAGCATACTTGGCCTTGTGAGCTTCATCAAGCACTTGCCGTTTCACAATCTCATTTGATGGAACACGAACTCTCCCCTGAAAAGTTAAGCACCTAAGGGTAGTATTATCAGTTATTCGGGAGAAACAGTTGTATGCTAAGTTCAGCAAGTGTGCTTTCTGGTTAGAGAAGGTGTCATTCTTGGGTCATGTGGTTTCGAAGGATGGGATAGCGGTTGATCCATCTAAAGTGGAAGCAGTGACAAAGTGGAAAACACCGAGTACAGTTACAGAGGTTCATAGTTTCTTGGGTTTGGCGGGGTACTATCAGAGATTCATTGAGGGATTTTCCAAGATTGCTACACCTCTGACGAATTTGACAAAGAAAACAACACCGTTTGTGTGGAATGAGAAATGTGAGACTAGTTTTCAAGAGTTGAAAAGACGCTTGACGACATCTCCTATTTTGACGTTGCCTAGTGGAGGTGACAACTTCGTGGTGTATAGTGATGTCTCAAAGGAAGGCTTGGGTTGTGTACTTATGCAGAATGGGAAGGTTATTGCTTATGCTTCGAAGAAATTGACAACTTCCGAACAGAATTATCCTACTCATGATTTAGAGTTGGCTGCGATTATGTTTGCGTTGCATAAGTGGAAACATTACCTATATGGAGCGAAGTTTGAAGTCTTCACGGATCACAAGAGTTTGAGATATCTCTTCTCACAAAAGGAGTTGAACATGAGACAACGTAGATGGATGGAGAAATTGAAAGACCATGACTGTACGATCCTTTATCATCCCGGGAAAGCGAATGTTGTAGCGGATGCATTGAGTAGAAAGACATATGTCTCTTGTTTAATGGTTCGAGAATGGAAGATGTTAGAGGATTTGTGAGATTGGAATCCTTCCGAGACAGAACGTGGAGTAATCTTTGCGAATATTCGAGCCACACCCATTTTGTTTCAACGGATTAAAGAGGCTCAAGTTGACGACCCAGAAATTGTTAAGATAATTAGTGAGATGGGCGAGGGAAAAACACCCGACTTTGCGATGAACAGTGATGTAATTCTTACATTTCGAGGAAGAGTTTGCGTTCCTTCAAATGAGGTGGTTAAACGACAAGTTCTTGATGAGGCTCACAAGGCGAAGTATACTATACATCCGGGGAGTACCAAAATGTATAGGGATTTGAAGAAACAGTTTTGGTGGAGCAAAATGAAATGAGAAATTGCGGAGTATGTTTCGAGATGTTTGACTTGTCAACAGGTAAAGGCCGAGCATCAGAGGCCAGCGGGTTTGTTGCAACCACTTGAGATCCCCGAGTGGAAGTGGGAGCATATCACGATGGATTTTGTAACAGGATCACCCCGTACTCATCGAGGATTTGATGCCGTTTGGGTTATTGTAGATAGGTTGACCAAATCGGCACACTTTATTCCTATTGCGATAACATATTCGTTGAGCCAGTTGGCGGCATTGTATATTCAAGAGATAGTGAGGTTGCACGGAGTTCCAGTGAGTATTGTGTTGGACCAGGATCCGAGGTTTACTTCGAGGTTTTGGCAGGCATTACAGGAAGCTATGGGGACGAAATTGAACTTTAGTACCGCCTTTCACCCTCAGTCAGATGGGCAATCAGAGAGATTAATTCAAGTACTTGAGGATATGTTGCGTGCGTGCATGGTAGACTTTAAAGGAAGTTGGGATACTCATTTACCTTTAGCGGAGTTTGCCTACAACAATAGTTTCCAAGCGAGTATTGAGATAGCGCCGTACGAGGCTTTGTATGGGCGGAAGTGTAGATCGCCGATTTGTTGGGATGAAGTTGGCGAAGCTAAAATTTGGGGTTCAGAGTTAGTACAACAGTCGGTAAAAAGTGTGAAGGTTATTCGGGATAGACTACTTACTGCACAGAGTCGACAGAAAAGCTATGCTGATAATCAGAGACGAGATCTCGAGTTTCAGGTAGGAGATTATGTGTTCCTTAAAGTATCGCCACGAAGGGGTACTAAGAGGTTCGGCAAGAAGGGGAAGTTATCACCAAGATACATTGGTCCGTTTGAGATTCTCGAGAAAGTGGGGACTTTAGCATATAGAATTGCGTTACCGCCTTCGTTGTCAGAAATCCATAACGTGTTTCACGTGTCTATGCTTCGGAAGTACATGAAGGACGACTCACATGTGTTAGAGTATGAGGAGATTACTTTTGAACCCGATTTATCATATGCCGAGCAACCGGTGAAGATTCTTGACACTAAGGAACAAACTTGCGAACCAAATGGATCCCACTAGTTAAAGTGCTTTGGAGGAATCACGACATTGAGGAAGCTACTTGGGAGACCAAGGCCGATATGCGTGAAAAATACCCCCATCTTTTCGATAGACTTGGTAAGGAATTTAGGGACTAAATTCTTTTTAGGAGGAGAGCATGTAACACCCCGAATCCTCGTATGCATGATTTACTTATGTTATGTGTGAATTATGTGTTAAACTTGTTTTATTAGCATGCTAGTTAAATTATGCTTTTATTTATATTTTAAATGCATGTTTACAGGAATGATTATATTTATTATACATTGATATGGTTCTTGATGTCTATTCGATGTATTAGAAATGTTGTATGATCACACCTAGGAGTACCCAAGTGTTCAAACCAATGAAATAGATTAAGAATAGGAGTATGTTGGACAGTGTGTTTGGCACGGCCGTGTGCCTTTCTTTGGCACGGCCGTGCAAGAAGGCCAAAACTTTTCCAGAATGTTTGGCACGGCCGTGCAGCTTTCCTTGGCACGACCGTGCGAGGGTGGCACGGCCGTGCGACTTCCTTGACACGGCCGTGCAAGTCGAGCTGATTCAAAATTAGAATTTGTGAATTGACATTTGTACCCTTAGAACTTAACACATGTGTGGCTCTCCTTGAGCCACAACACTACCCCTCCCTAATCTGAATTTGTTACACATATATGAGTGGAGAGACTTCATCTTCTCTCCATTTTTTCCCTCCAAATCCTCCATTAGAGCTCTAGAGTGTGTGTGTGAGAGTTTGGTGAGACTAGTGTGTGTGTGTGAGTTCCCGGAGATCCAACCACCCGATCGACGATCCGAGACCGTCATTGTGTTGGTGTTGAGCTAGGGAGCAACTTGGGTGGCTTCGATTTCATTTTAGTTGCTTTGATTTTCGTCACAAGGTAAGTTACTAAACCCCCTTTGTATGCTTAAGCTTCAAAGTGTGTTAGATCATCAATATTATTGTATGACTTGCTTTATATGTTACTTTCATGTATATATCTCTAGGTTGAGATGAGTACATTATACTTGTGCTATGAGTATGTGTTAAATGATGTTAGTGAGCAAAGGTTGGAATATAAATGTTAGGATTTGAACAAATAGAGGACTTAAGCCTTGAAAATGGGTGGTCTTGCATTTAGCATTGAAACCCTAATTTGGTGAACTTTAGTAATGACTCCGAGAAGTAGATTTTAGGGAAGATTATGACTCCCCGAACAACATGTTAGATTACTACGAGGTTTAGAGTCCGATTGATCGGGATTCTAGTCCTCCGTACTTTTGATACTGTTAAATTAGAGACTTGTGTATAGCTCTAATGTGTTGAATCGAATGTTTACATATTGGTTAAATGATGATGAGTGATAAAATAGAATAATCTACTTGTCATTTGTCAAGTTCACTACTTTTGAACTTGATGGTTATTTGCATTAGATGAATAAGAACATCTATTTGTGCATCGTGTAAGTCCAGCTGGCGTCGTTGGTTGAGTAAGGTAGGACGACCTATAGTCTTCACAAATTAACGTTTGTGATCGCCATAAGTCGTCGTACCGGAGTTTCACACACCCCTCTTCTGTTGGCCACAGTTGAGAAGTAGCCCCAATGTTGTAGCAATACGCATGGCTTTGGTTTGCTAGATTGAACTCGATGGTATTAATCGGGGACGTCGATACTACACACATGAGTATCGAGGCACTTTTGGTTATTTTGTGTATTGCAGGAGCAACACAAGAATGGATAAAGAAATATCATATCCTTTATAACGTGGTTTATTATGAGTACTTATGTGGACATCAAGGTGCTCATTGAAAGGTGCTATGTGTGTATATCAAGATGATGTTACATGCTGTTGTGATATAAAAATGTATTGCAATGTTAAAGTTATCGTTGAGCATTATGCCATGACATGTAGTTGCATTTAGTAACTTATTGAGTTTCGACTCATCCCGTTTGTTGTTTAATTGTTTTCCTTAGATCCGAGCCAGGCAGGAAGCTCGCGGTGAGGCCGAGTAGTACTATCGCTTAGCTCGCAGGTGGTCTTTTGTTTTTGTAGCCTTGGAACTCTTTTGTCTATAGTGATAGATAATTCTTTTGGTGAGGACGATTGGTTAAGTAAAGTCATGTAGACTTTACTTGGGTAGTATGGATACTCTGTTTGTACCCCTTATTCTTTTGGTAGCCGACACGTGTATGTCGAGCTCGTATACTTTAAAATATGTTTAATTCAGTTATTTTCCCAAGCATGTCGTAGCTTGTGGTTTTCGTACAGTTGGTTCCGGCATGTTGTGGCCGAGGTAGTTAATATTATTAAAGTTGTTTCTTCAAGCTTATACTTGTGAGTTTATTAGTTGGGTTCCGGCTGTAAGGTCGCCGATGATTGAATTTATCTTATCAAAGTTTTTGTTATTGTGGTTTTGTGGTGAGCACGGATTGTTGCGCCACGTACTTTTATTAAGTGTTATCGTTAATTGTTTGTTGTTTTGGCGCGTCGACCTTGGGATTTCGTATTGAAATCCGGGTCGGGGCGTCACAGAGAGTACACCATCAACCTTCACAAGCGCCTTCATGGCTGGTACTCTCTCTCTCTCTCTCTCTCTCTCTCTCTCTCTCTCTCCCTCCCTCCCTCTCTCTCTCCTTTCACCATTCTCACTTCATCAAATTCATTACTTTAACATAGTTGGTTGATTTTCGATGCATATCTATTTTAGTTTTACTGAAAAAATTAAATTCCGCGTGTTAATGGGCTTTTCTGATGTACTACTTAGGAACTAAGTGGTTTTGTTTTTTGCTTTTTTCATGTCTCGAAATTATAAGATATTTCTAATGCAAGCTGATGGAGATCTTTTGTATGTTAGCAATATGGTGAGATATGATCAGAAGACTAGTTAGAATGTTGATCATATGTTTGTTGTGGATTTTAAGGCACCTAGGATGTGTTCTAAAATTCACAAAATGTTTTCACCTCTGATTTTATTTGTAATACAGAAAGAAAGCAAAACTATTTAAATTTTTATCACTATGAAAAACATGTGCCATTGAGATATGTATCAGTGTTGCATAAGATATGTATCACTATGAAAAACATGTGCCATTGAGATATTCATCGGCTGATATGATCTTAAGCATTGTTATTCTAAATGGTGCAAAAGTTCTCTTGATCCAGTTAGGAATTTATTAAGTAAATTCTGAAAAATATGAGGAAGGGATTGATTTCAATTAAGAAATGCAGACAAGAAAAAGAAAGAATTGAAATGCACATAGGAAATTAAGGCGGGGGAGCTAAAAGTAAGAAGAACAATATTGAACAAATGAAACAGGAAATGAAGAAGAAAATAGTGGAAAGCATAGTTGTCAAAAACGGGATTCGTATTGTGTATCAAAATTTTGTTTCTATGATATGTATCGGGATACCTATTGCGTATCGTAAGATATGCGAATATATATATATATATATTAATAAAAAATACTATTTAACAATAAATTAATAAAAATAGCTTATTAACCATTAACTTAAAACTTCATAACTAAGTTGTTGCTTACTGTCCCTCAAATCGGCCCGGCCCTTCAGTAGAATTTGAACTTCAAATTGTCAGCCCAATGTCGGCCCAACTTAAAAGACAAAACCCAACAAGCGTGTATGTATAAATATACTCGTGTTCAAGTCTAGGGTTTTAAGGCTTGGGATATCGCAGGAGGAGAAGGAGCTAGGGTTTGTGGCTGCTTAGAACTGCGAAGATGGTGGAAAGACAAAACAAAAGGTGAAAGGAAGAGGTCGTCACCAAAAAGTACACCATCAACCTTCACAAGAGCCTTCATGGCTGGTACCCTCTTTCTCTCTCTCTCTCTCTCTCTCTCTCATTTCACCATTTTCACTTCATCAAATTCATAACTTTGACATAGTTGGTTGATTTCCTCTTTCACCATTTTCACTTCATCAAATTCATTACTTTGACATAGTTGGTTGATTTTCGATGCATATCTATTTTAGTTCTACTGAAATAATTAAATTCCGCCGGTTAATGGGCTTTTCTAATGTACTAATTAGGAACTTCAAAATGTGAACCCAATGTCGGCCCAACTTAAAAGAGAAATCCCGACAAGCGTGTATGTATTAATATACTCGTGTTCAAGTCTAGGGTTTTAAGGGTTGGGATATCACAGGAGGAGAAGGAGCTAGAGTTTGTGGCTGCTTAGAACTGCGAAAATGTTGGAAAGACAAAACAAAGGGCGAAAGGAAGAGGTCGTCACCAGAGAGTACATCATCAACTTTCACAAGCGCCTTCATGGCTGGTACTTTTCTCTCTCTCTCTCTCTCTCTCTCTCTCTCTCTCTCTCCTCCCTCTCTCTCTCCTTTCACCATTTTCACTTCATCAAATTCATTACTTTAACATAGTTGTTTGATTTCCAATGCATATGTATTTTAGTTTTACTGAAAAAATTAAATTCCGCCTGTTAACGGGCTTTTTTGATGTACTAAATAGGAACTAAGTGGTTTTGTTTTTTTCTTTTTTCATATCTCAAAAGTATAAGATATTTTTAATGCTAGCTGGTGGAGATCTGTTGTATGTTAACAATATGGTGAGATATGATCAGAAGACTAGTTAGAATGTTGATCATATGTTTGTTGTGGATTTTAAGGCACCTAGGATGTGTTCTAAAATTCACAAAAAATTTTCACCTCTGATTTTATTTGTAATATAGAAAGAAAGCAAAACTATTTAAATATTTATCACTATGAAAAACATGTGCCATTGAGATATGTATCAGTGTTGCATAAGATATGTATCACTATGAAAAACATGTGCCATTGAGATATTCATCGGCTGATATGATCATAGGCATTGTTATTCTAAATGGTGCAAAAGTTCTCTTGATCCAGTTAGGAATTTATTAAGTAAATTCTGAAAAATATGAGGAAGGGATTGATTTCAATTAAGAAATGCAGACAAGAAAAAGAAAGAATTGAAATGCACGTAGGAAATTAAGGCGGGGGAGCTAAAAGTAAGAAGAACAATATTGAACAAATGAAACAGGAAATGAAGAAGAAAATAGTGGAAAGCATAGTTGTCAAAACGGGATTCGTATTGTGTATCGAAATTTTGTTTCTATGATATGTATCGGGATACGCGTTGCGTATCGTAAGATATGCGAATATATATATATTAATAAAAAATACTATTTAACAATAAATTAATAAAAATAGCTTATTAACCATTAACGTAAAACTTCATAACTAAGTTGTTGCTTACTGTCCCTCAAATCGGCCCGGCCCTTCAGTAGAATTTGAACTTCAATTTGTCAGCCCAATGTCGGCCCAACTTAAAAGACAAAACCCAACAAGCGTGTATGTATAAATATACTCGTGTTCAAGTCTAGGGTTTTAAGGGTTGGGATATCGCAGGAGGAGAAGGAGCTAGGGTTTGTGGCTGCTTAGAACTGCGAAGATGGTGGAAAGACAAAACAAAGGATGAAAGGAAGAGGTCGTCACCAGAAAGTACACCATCAACCTTCACAAGCGCCTTCATGGCTGGTACTCTCTTTCTCTCTCTCTCCTTTCACCATTTTCACTTCATCAAATTCATTACTTTGACATAGTTGGTTGATTTCCTCTTTCACCATTTTCACTTCATCAAATTCATTACTTTGACATAGTTGGTTGATTTTCGATGCATATCTATTTTAGTTCTACGGAAATAATTAAATTTCGCCTGTTAATGGGCTTTTCTGATGTACTAATTAGGAACTTCAAATTGTCAGGCCAATGTCGGCCCAACTTAAAAGACAAAACCCAACAAGCGTGTATGTATAAATATACTCGTGTTCAAGTCTAGGGTTTTAAGGGTTGGGATATCGCAAGAGGAGAAGGAGCTAGGGTTTGTGGCTGCTTAGAACTGCGAAGATGGTGGAAAGACAAAACAAAGGGTGAAAGGAAGAGGTCACCACCAGAAAGTACACCATCAACCTTCATAAGCGCCTTCATGGCTGCTACTCTCTCTCTCTCTATCTCTCTTTCTCTCCTTTCACCTTTTCACTTCATCAAATTCATTACTTTGACATAGTTGGTTGATTTCCTCTTTCACCATTTTCACTTCATCAAATTCATTACTTTGACATAGTTGGTTGATTTTCGATGCATATCTATTTTAGTTCTACTGAAATAATTAAATTTCGCCTGTTAATGGGCTTTTCTGATGTACTAATTAGGAACTTCAAAATGTGAGCCCAATGTCGGCCCAACCTAAAAGAGAAAACCCGACAAGCGTGTATGTATTAATTTACTCGTGTTCAAGTCTAGGGTTTTAAGGGTTGGGATATCGCAGGAGGAGAAGGAGCTAGGGTTTGTGTCTGCTTAGAACTGCGAAAATGGTGGAACGACAAAACAAAGGGCGAAAGGAAGAGGTCGTCACCAGAGAGTACACCATCAACCTTCACAAGCGCCTTCATGGCTGGTACTCTCTCTCTCCCTCCCTCTCTCTCTCCTTTCACCATTTTCACTTTATCAAATTCATTACTTTAACATAGTTGGTTGATTTTGGATGCATATCTATTTTAGTTTTATTGAAAAAATTAAATTCCGCCTGTTAATGGGCTTTTCTGATGTACTAATTAGGAACTAAGTGGTTTTGTTTTTTGCTTTTTTCTTGTCTCGAAATTATAAGATATTTCTAATGCTAGCTGGTGGAGATCTGTTGTATGTTAGCAATATGGTGAGATATGATCAGAAGACTAGTTAGAATGTTGATCATATGTTTGTTGTGGATTTTAAGGCACCTAGGATGTGTTCTAAAATTCACAAAATGTTTTCACCTCTGATTTTATTTGTAATACAGAGAGAAAGCAAAACTATTTAAATTTTTATTACTATGAAAAACATGTGCCATTGAGATATGTATCAGTGTTGCATAAGATATGTATCACTATGAAAAACATGTGCCATTGAGATATTCATCGGCTGATATGATCATAAGCATTGTTATTCTAAATGGTGCAAAAGTTCTCTTGATCCAGTTAGGAATTTATTAAGTAAATTCTGAAAAATATGAGGAAGGGATTGATTTCAATTAAGAAATGCAGTCAAGAAAAAGAAAGAATTGAAATGCACGTAGGAAATTAAGGCGGGGGAGCTAAAAGTAAGAAGAACAATATTGAACAAATGAAACAGGAAATGAAGAAGAAAATAGTGGAAAGCATAGTTGTCAAGACGGGATTCGTATTGTGTATCAAAATTTTGTTTCTATGATATGTATCGGGATACGCATTGCGTATCGTAAGATATGCGAATATATATATATATATATATATATATATATATATATTAATAAAAAATACTATTTAACAATAAATTAATAAAAACAGCTTATTAACCATTAACTTAAAACTTCATAACTAAGTTGTTGCTTACTGTCCCTCAAATCGGCCAGGTCCTTCAGTAGAATTTGAACTTCAAATTGTCAGCCCAATGTCGGCCCAACTTAAAAGACAAAACACAACAAGCGTGTATGTATAAATATACTCGTGTTCAAGTCTAGGGTTTTAAGGGTTGGGATATCGCAGGAGGAGAATGAGCTAGGGTTTGTGGCTGCTTAGAACTGCGAAGATGGTGGAAAGACAAAACAAAGGATGAAAGGAAGAGGTCGTCACCAGAAAGTACACCATCAACCTTCACAAGCGCCTTCATGGCTGGTACTCTCTCTCTCTCTCTCTCTCTCTCTCTCTCTCTCTCTCTCCTTTCACCATTTTCACTTCATCAAATTCATTACTTTGACATAGTTGGTTGATTTCCTCTTTCACCATTTTCACTTCATCAAATTCATTACTTTGACATAGTTGGTTGATTTTCGATGCATATCTATTTTAGTTCTACTGAAATAATTAAATTCCGCCTGTTAATGGGCTTTTTTGATGTACTAATTAGGAACTTCAAAATATGAGCCCAATGTCGGCCCAACTTAAAAGAGAAAACCCGACAAGCGTGTATGTATTAATATACTCGTGTTCAAGTCTAGGGTTTTAAGGGTTGGGATATCGCAGGAGGAGAAGGAGCTAGGGTTTTTGGCTGTTTAGAACTGCGAAGTTGGTGGAAAGACAAAACAAAGGGCGAA
This sequence comes from Platycodon grandiflorus, assembly GCA_016624345.1. Taxonomy (NCBI): domain Eukaryota; kingdom Viridiplantae; phylum Streptophyta; class Magnoliopsida; order Asterales; family Campanulaceae; genus Platycodon; species Platycodon grandiflorus. The sequence continues at coordinate 29,773,783 of CM028365.1, read as the reverse complement.
AGGAATAGGTCGTCACCAGAGAGTAAACCATCAACCTTCACAAGCGACTTCATGGCTGGTACTCTCTCTCTCTCTCTCTCTCTCTCTCTCTCTCTCTCTCTCTCTCTCTCCTTTCACCATTTTCACTTCATCAAATTCATTACATTAACATAGTTGGTTGATTTTCGATGCATATCTATTTTAGTTTTATTGAAAAAATTAAATTTCCTTTGTTAATGGGCTTTTCGATGTACTAATTAGGAACTAAGTGGTTTTGTTTTTGCTTTTTCATGTCTTGAAATTATAAGATATTTCTAATGCTAGCTGGTGGAGATCTGTTGTATGTTAACAATATGGTGAGATATGATCAGAAGACTAGTTAGAATGTTGATCATATGTTTGTTGTGGATTTTAAGGCACCTAGGATGTGTTCTAAAATTCACAAAATGTTTTCACCTCTGATTTTATTTGTAATACAGAAAGAAAGCAAAACTATTTAAATTTTTATCACTATGAAAAACATGTGCCATTGAGATATGTATCAGTGTTGCATAAGATATGTATCACTATGAAAAACATGTGCTATTGAGATATTCATCGGCTGATATGATCATAAGCATTGTTATTCTAAATGGTGCAAAAGTTCTCTTGATCCAGTTAGGAATTTATTAAATAAATTCTGAAAAATATGAGAAAGGGATTGATTTCAATTAAGAAATGCAGACAAGAAAATGAAAGAATTGAAATGCACATAGGAAATTAAGGCGGGGGAGCTAAAAGTAAGAAGAACAATATTGAACAAATGAAACAGGAAATGAAGAAGAAAATAGTGGAAAGCATAGTTGTCAAAACGGGATTCGTATTGTGTATCGAAATTTTGTTTCTATGATATGTATCGGGATACGCGTTACGTATCGTAAGATATGCGAATATATATATATATATATATATATATATTAATAAAAAATACTATTTAACAATAAATTAATAAAAATAGCTTATTAACCATTAACTTAAAACTTCATAACTAAGTTGTTGCTTACTGTCCCTCAAATCGGCTCGGCCCTTCAGTAGAATTTGAACTTCAAATTGTCAGGCCAATGTCGGCCCAACTTAAAATACCAAACCCAACAAGTGTGTATGTATAAATATACTCGTGTTCAAGTCTGGGGTTTTAAGGGTTGTGATATCGCAGGAGGAGAAGGGGCTAGGGTTTGTTGCTGCTTAGAACTGCAAAGATGGTGGAAAGACAAAACAAAGGATGAAAGGAAGAGGTCGTCACCAGAAAGTACACCATCAACCTTCATAAGTGCCTTCATGGCTGGTACTCTCTCTCTCTCTCTCTCTCTCTCTCTCTCTCTCTCTCTCCTTTCACCATTTTCACTTCATCAAATTCATTACTTTGACATAGTTGGTTGATTTCCTCTTTCACCATTTTCACTTCATCAAATTCATTACTTTGACATAGTTGGTTGATTTTCGATGCATATTTATTTTAGTTCTACTGAAATAATTAAATTTCGCCTATTAATGGGCTTTTCTGATGTACTAATTAGGAATTTCAAATTGTCAGCCCAATGTCGGCCCAACTTAAAAGACAAAACCCAACAAGCGTGTATGTATAAATATACTCGTGTTCAAGTCTAGGGTTTTAAGGGTTGGGATATCGCAGGAGGAGAAGGAGCTAGGGTTTGTGGCTGCTTAGAACTGCAAAGATGGTGGAAAGACAAAACAAAGGGTGAAAGGAAGAGGTCGTCACCAGAAAGTACCCCATCAACCTTCACAAGCGCCTTCATGGCTGGTACTCTCTCTCTCTCTCTCTCTCTCTCTCTCTCTTCTTTCACCATTTTCACTTCATCAAATTCATTACATTGACATAGTTGGTTGATTTCCTCTTTCACCATTTTCACTTCATCAAATTCATTACTTTGATATAGTTGGTTGATTTTCGATGCAAATCTATTTTAGTTCTACTGAAATAATTAAATTTCGCCTGTTAATGGGCTTTTCTGATGTACTAATTAGGAACTTCAAAATGTGAGCCCAATGTCGGCCCAAGTTAAAAGAGAAAACCCGACAAGCGTGTATGTATAAATATACTCGTGTTCAAGTCTAGGGTTTTAAGGGTTGGGATATCACAGGAGGAGAAGGAGCTAGGGTTTGTGGCTGCTTAGAACTGCGAAGATGGTGGAAAGACAAAACAAAGGGTGAAAGGAAGAGGTCGTCACCAGAAAGTACACCATCAACCTTCACAAGCGCCTTCATGGCTGGTACTCTCTCTCTCTCTCTCTCTCTCTCTTTCACCATTTTCACTTCATCAAATTCATTACTTTGACATAGTTGGTTGATTTCCTCTTTCACCATTTTCACTTCATCAAATTCATTACTTTGACATAGTTGGTTGATTTTCGATGCATATCTATTTTATTTCTACTGAAATAATTAAATTCTGCCGGTTAATGGGCTTTTCTGATGTACTAATTAGGAACTTCAAAATGTGAGCCCAATGTCGGCCCAACTTAAAAGAAAAAACCCGACAAGCGTGTATGTATTAATATACTCGTGTTCAAGTCTAGGGTTTTAAGGGTTGGGATATCGCAGGAGGAGAAGGAGCTAGGGTTTGTGGCCGTTTAGAACTGCGAAGGTGGTGGAAAGACAAAACAAAGGGCAAAAGGAAGAGGTCGTCACCAGAAAGTACACCATCAACCTTCACAAGCGACTTCATGACTGGTACTCTCTCTCTCTCTCTCTCTCTCTCTCTCTCCCTCCCTCTCTCTCTCCTTTCACCATTTTCATTTCATCAAATTCATTACATTAACATAGTTGGTTGATTTTCGATGCATATCTATTTTAGTTTTACTGAAAAAATTAAATTCCGCCTGTTAATGGGCTTTTCTGATGTACTAATTAGGAACTAAGTGGTTTTGTTTTTGCTTTTTCATGTCTCGAAATTATAAGATATTTCTAATGCTAGTGGTGGAGATCATTGTATGTTAACAATATGGTGAGATATGATCGAAGACTAGTTAGAATGTTGATCATATGTTTGTTGTGGATTTTTAGGCACCTAGGATGTGTTCTAAAATTCACAAAATGTTTTCACCTCTGATTTTATTTGTAATACAGAAAGAAAGCAAAACTATTTAAATTTTTATCACTATGAAAAACATGTGCCATTGAGATATGTATCAGTGTTGCATAAGATATGTATCACTATGAAAAACATGTGCCATTGAGATATTCATCGGCTGATATGATCATAAGCATTGTTATTCTAAATGGTGCAAAAGTTCTCTTGATCCAGTTAGGAATTTATTAAGTAAATTCTGAAAAATATGAGGAAGGGATTGATTTCAGTTAAGAAATGCAGACAAGATAAAGAAAGAATTGAAATGCACATAGGAAATTAAGGCGGGGGAGCTAAAAGTAAGAAGAACAATATTGAACAAATGAAACAGGAAATGAAGAAGAAAATAGTGGAAAGCATAGTTGTCAAAACGGGATTCGTATTGTGTATCGAAATTTTGTTTCTATGATATGTATCGGGATACGTGTTGCGTATCGTAAGTTATGCGAATATATATATATATTAATAAAAAATACTATTTAACAATAAATTAATAAAAATAGCTTATTAACCATTAACTTAAAACTTCATAACTAAGTTGTTGCTTACTGTCCCTCAAATCGGCCCGGCCCTTCAGTAGAATTTGAACTTTAAATTGTCAGCCCAATGTCGGCCCAACTTAAAAGACAAAACCCAACAAGCGTGTATGTATAAATATACTCGTGTTCAAGTCTAGGGTTTTAAGGGTTGGGATATCGCAGGAGGAGAAGGAGCTAGGGTTTGTGGCTGCTTAGAACTGCGAAGATGGTGGAAAGACAAAACAAAGGATGAAAGGAAGAGGTCGTCACCAGAAAGTACACCATCAACCTTCACAAGCGCCTTCATGGCTGGTACTCTCTCTATCTCTCTCTCTCTCTCTCTCCTTTCACCATTTTCACTTCATCAAATTCATTACTTTGACATAGTTGGTTGATTTCCTCTTTCACCATTTTCACTTCATCAAATTCATTACTTTGACATAGTTGGTTGATTTTCGATGCATATCTATTTTAGTTCTACTGAAATAATTAAATTTCGCCTATTAATGGGCTTTTCGGATGTACTAATTAGGAACTTCAAACTGTGAGTCCAATGTCGGCCCAACTTAAAAGAGAAAACCCGACAAGCGTGTATGTATTAATATACTCGTGTTCAAGTCTAGGGTTTTAAGGGTTGGGATATCGCAGGAGGAGAAGGAGCTAGGGTTTGTGGCTGTTTAGAATTGCGAAGGTGGTGGAAAGACAAAACAAAGGGCGAAAGGAAGAGGTCGTCACTAGAGAGTACACCATCAACCTTAACAAGCGCCTTCATGGCTGGTACTCTCTCTCTCTCCCTCTCTCTCTCTCCCTCCCTCTCTCTCTCCTTTCACCATTTTCATTTCATCAAATTCATTACATTAACATAGTTGGTTGATTTTCGATGCATATCTATTTTAGTTTTACTGAAAAAATTAAATTCTGCCTGTTAGTGGGCTTTTCTGATGTACTAATTAGGAACTAAGTGGTTTTGTTTTTTGCTTTTTTCATGTCTCGAAATTATAAGATATTTCTAATGCTAGCTGGTGGAGATCTGTTGTATGTTAACAATATGGTGAGATATGATCAGAAGACTAGTTAGAATGTTGATCATATGTTTGTTGTGGATTTTAAGGCTCCTAGGATGTGTTCTAAAATTCACAAAATGTTTTCACCTCTGATTTTATTTGTAATACAGAAAGAAAGCAAAACTATTTAAATTTTTATCACTATGAAAAACATGTGCCATTAAGATATGTATCAGTGTTGCATAAGATATGTATCACTATGAAAAACATGTGCCATTGAGATATTCATCGGCTGATATGATCATAAGCATTGTTATTCTAAATGGTGCAAAAGTTCTCTTGATCCAGTTAGGAATTTATTAAGTAAATTCTGAAAAATATGAGGAAGGGATTGATTTCAGTTAAGAAATGCAGACAAGAAAAAGAAAGAATTGAAATGCACATAGGAAATTATGGCGGGGGAGCTAAAAGTAAGAAGAACAATATTGAACAAATGAAACAGGAAATGAAGAAGAAAATAGTGGAAAGTATAGTTGTCAAAACGAGATTCGTAATGTGTATCGAAATTTTGTTTCTATGATATGTATCGGGATACGCGTTGCGTATCGTAAGATATGCAAATATATATATATATATATATATATATTAATAAAAAAATACTATTTAACAATAAATTAATAAAAATAGCTTATTAACCATTAACTTAAAACTTCATAACTAAGTTGTTGCTTACTGTCCCTCAAATTGGCTCGGCCCTTCAGTAGAATTTGAACTTCAAATTGTCAGCCCAATGTCGGCCCAACTTAAAAGACAAAACCCAACAAGCGTGTATGTATAAATATACTCGTGTTCAAGTCTAGGGTTTTAAGGGTTGGGATATCGCAGGAGGAGAAGGAGCTAGGGGTTGTGGGTTCTTAAAACTGCGAAGATGGTGGAAAGACAAAACAAAGGTTGAAAGGAAGAGGTCGTCACCAGAAAGTACACCATCAACCTTCACAAGCGCCTTCATGGCTGGTACTCTCTCTCTCTCTCTCTCTCTCTCTCTCTCTCCTTTCACCATTTTCACTTCATCAAATTCATTACTTTGACATAGTTGGTTGATTTCCTCTTTCACCATTTTCACTTCATCAAATTCATTACTTTGACATAGTTGGTTGATTTTCGATGCATATCTATTTTAGTTCTACTGAAATAATTAAATTCCGCCTATTAATGGGCTTTTCTGATGTACTAATTAGGAACTTCAAAATGTGAGCCCAATGTCGGCCCAACTTAAAAGAGAAAACCCGACAAACGTGTATGTATTAATATACTAGTGTTCAAATCTAGGGTTTTAAGGGTTGGGATATCGCAGGAGGAGAAGGAGCTAGGGTTTGTGTCTGCTTAGAATTGCAAAGCTGGTGGAAAGACAAAACAAAGGGCAAAAGGAAGAGGTCGTCACCAGAGAGTACACCATCAACCTTCACAAGCGCCTTCATGGCTGGTACTCTCTCTCTCTCTCTCTCTCTCTCTCTCCTCCCACTCTCTCTCCTTTCACCATTTTCACTTCATCAAATTTATTACATTAACATAGTTGGTTGATTTTCGATGCATATCTATTTTAGTTTTACTGAAAAAATTAAATTTCGCCTGTTAATGGGCTTTTCTGATGTACTAATTAGGAACTAAGTGGTTTTGTTTTTTGCTTTTTTCATGTCTCGAAATTATAAGATATTTCTAATGCTAGCTGGTGGAGATCTGTTGTATGTTAACAATATGGTGAGATATGATCAGAAGACTAGTTAGAATGTTGATCATATGTTTGTTGTGGATTTTAAGGCTCCTAGGATGTGTTCTAATATTCACAAAATGTTTTCACCTCTGATTTTATTTGTAATACAGAAAGAAAGCAAAACTATTTAAATTTTTATCACTATGAAAAACATGTGCCATTGAGATATGTATCAGTGTTGCATAAGATATGTATCACTATGAAAAATATGTGCCATTGAGATATTCATCGGCTGATATGATCTTAAGCATTGCTATTCTAAATGGTGCAAAAGTTCTCTTGATCCAGTTAGGAATTTATTAAGTAAATTCTGAAAAATATGAGGAAGGGATTGATTTCAATTAAGAAATGCAGACAAGAAAAAGAAAGAATCGAAATGCACATAGGAAATTAAGGCGGGGGAGCTAAAAGTAAGAAGAACAATATTGAACAAATGAAACAGGAAATGAAGAAGAAAATAGTGGAAAGCATAGTTGTCAAAACGGGATTCGTATTGTGTATCGAAATTTTGTTTCTATGATATGTATCGGGATACGCGTTGCGTATCGTAAGATATGCGAATATATATATATATATTAATAAAAAATACTATTTAACAATAAATTAATAAAAATAGCTTATTAACCATTAACTTAAAACTTCATAACTAAGTTGTTGCTTACTGTCCCTCAAATCGGCCCGGCCCTTCAGTAGAATTTGAACTTCAAATTGTCAGCCCAATGTCGGGCCAACTTAAAAGACAAAACCCAACAAGCGTGTATATACAAATATACTCGTGTTCAAGTCTAGGGTTTTAATGGTTGGGATATCGCAAGAGGAGAAACAACTAGGGTTTGTGGCTGCTTAGAACTGCGAAGATGGTGGAAAGACAAAACAAAGGGTGAAAGGAAGAGGTCGTCACCAGAAAGTACACCATCAACCTTCACAAGCGCCTTCATGGCTGGTACTCTCTCTCTCTCTCTCCTTTCACCATTTTCACTTCATCAAATTCATTATTTTGACATAGTTGGTTGATTTCCTCTTTCACCATTTTCACTTCATCAAATTCATTACTTTGACATAGTTGGTTGATTTTCGATGCATATCTATTTTAGTTCTACTGAAATTATTAAATTTCGCCTGTTAATGGGCTTTTCTGGTGTAGTAATTAGGAACTTCAAAATGTGAGCCCAATGTCGGCCCAACTTAAAAGAGAAAACCCAACAAGCGTGTATGTATTAATATACTCGTGTTCAAGTCTAGGGTTTTAAGGGTTGGGATTGTGACGACCCGAGTTCAGGATTCGGTATTAAACCCCAACTCGGTGCGCCAAACTAAATGAAACAACTAAAGTCCACCGAAGTGAACGAGCTACACGAGCTCAAAACCCAAACTATGTAGCGGAAAACCACAGCTAGTAAAAACCTGAGTTTTAAAAACTCAAATAACAAAACCATAACTAGAAAATCTCCACGGCAAAAAACGAGCCGAAGAACAATACTAATAGAAATCCCAATAATAGACCTCGACGGCTAACTACTGAGCCGGAGAAACAACAACACCAAATACTCGCGAGCTAACATGCTCGAGAAAACTACAATAATAAACGGCTCGACATCGAGTGTCGGCTCCAAAAGAATACAACATTAAAGGAGTTACAGAACAATGCTAGCAACCTGTTAGGTCCAAGGTTGCTCTATATAGGCTAGAAGGGGGGGTTGAATAGCCTATGTCCAATTTTTGAAATAGATTCAAAAATCTTACTTCACTAGGGTTTTATAAATTTTGCAGGCGGAAGACTTGTGAAGCACAGGACAAGTTGAGAATGGCTGATCTTGACAGGACAAGATCAGCAGTTCTTAACAGATTGGAAATCTGGAAATTTTAAAGCAACACAATCACAATCACACAAAAAGAGACAGAATATTTAATATGGTTCACACTTATAAATAAGTGCTACGTCCACAACCAAAGTGGTCAACTTTGGATTTGAAAATCGTGTACTAGGTTTTTCCACTAGATATTTTACAAACTAAATCTCTAATGGATTGTGTACAAAAATTTTGTTGACCAAGTGTTTGTGTGGGAGAATTGATATCAATAAGATACAATTCTCGTGAGCTAAGAAAAGCTAGGTGTTGCAATCAATGAAGAGCTTTAATTGACTGATCGTCTTAGAGTGAGGCTCTTCAATGAAGGATGTACAGATAGGACGTTTAAGCTTTAATGCACTTGAAGAAGATGAAGAAGATTCAGGGTTGTGGTTGTTGAAGTATTTTCAATGCAGCAATGGAGTCTCCTTTTATATGCAGGAGGAAGCTTGGAGCCGTTGGAGATCTTCTAATTTGAATTTAAGAGCAATTAATGCTCTAATATGGTTGTTGACTCGATAGGTGACCGTAGCTTGATCGTTTCTGACACTTTGCTAAAAATAGGCGGCGTGCTTGCGGGGAGGAATGTCCTTTTCGAGTGTATGCCAAGAATGGAAACCTTCATTGAATGCTCTTTGCGGGTTAACGTTGCATCGAAGTCAATGAAAGCCTCAAATCGGGACATGTCTTCGGCGGTTCTCTTATCGGACGTTCTTAAGGTTCTTCATTTTGATGAAGCTTGGCCGATATGAACTTGTCCGATATTCAAACGAAAGACCTGCGATGCATTGTTTGCCTATGTGCGAAGGACGTCCGATGTCCTATAGGCTATCTTCTTCAAGGCTATATACAATAAGCAATCCTAGGCTATTCAAGCTATGCCTAAGTACAAGTTGCCACTCTAACAGACACGCAGGCCCATTAGTCACCTTGACTTAGACTTAGGTTATGGATTCAAGCAAATCTAGGCTAAGATGCAACAATCTCCTCCTATTTGCTTGAGTCCATGACCCTACGAATACAATATCACCGACCATGTTCAAGTCTAGTAATAACATGCTTGTAAGATTGATATATTAAATAAGCATGCCCTAGATGAACTTACATAAAGGTCATTGTATTCAAGAATTACAAAGTGTTTACAAATAGGAAATTAAGCATCAGACACTTGTAAAGCTGAATTTAAAGACATGCAGATAGGCGTAATAGGCAATATAGGACATGTCTTTAAACCGTGGTTTAAATTTCATGCAATCACATAATAAGCGCTCATAATAAACATGAAAGTTTTAAAACATAGACATTGTTAATTAAACAAGTTGTTTAATTACAAAGTTTAGTAAAAAGATTATACAAAATATTATCTACTGGTTCGAAGATGACCGAGATGATGCACGACCTTTGCCTTTGCACGATGAAGATTGCCCATATGCCCTTGATGCCCATTTAGAGTCAACAGCAGCCTTAAGTCTTGCAATTTCTTCGTTTGTCGCTGCTAGCTCTTCTTTAGTATCGGCCAATTCGGAGGAGAGCTCTTTGTTCTTCGCTTGAGCGAGCATTATGCTCAATGAGCTTGGTCCGATCATTGTTGAGTCCGGCCATCTCCTCCTTCATGGACGCAAGCGAGGCATCAATAAAGCCGAGGCGGTGCTCGCAGTTTGCGCTCCTTGCGGTAGTAAGCCAAGTGCTTGGCCGTGAGATTACGCGTTGCTCGCACAGAGGAGTGAACAGAGCGATTGGCCTGGCGTTGAGAGTGAAGCACAAGCTTGTAGCCAGCTTCAACCATGTCGACGACCTGCATCAGCTTAGTTGCTATGTTGTCCCAGTTGGTTTCGAAGTTGGCAGACGTCCTGGATGAAGTGGCTGAGATCTGGGCAAGGGCAGCTTGGCTGGCTGAGATGGATCGTAGGCAGGCATCAAAAGCGGCCTTTGCACCTTTGGAAATCTCCATCACTTGGTCATGCAGTCACACGCATGGGTGATGTGAGACTGATCTGCAGAGAGTTGGTGCAGGGCCTTGGTCAGGTCAACAGAGATGACCTCAAAATCTTGCAAAAATTTGTGAATAGCCTCAGCAGGATAGTAATCAGACGAGTCAGGATGACTGGCTGATGGTCCTGCTGAGGGGGAAGGATGGCTGGTGGCTTGGGTAGGTGAGGGTGGAGGATAGCTGGTGGGAGACAGGGATTGGCTAGAGGATGAGGGAGAATGGATGGTGGAGGAGATTTCAATAGAGGGAGAAGGAAGGCTAGAAAAGATGCGAGGAACAGGAAGAGCCTTTCTATGTAGATGACATAGGAAAGGGGGTGAATGAAGAAAGGGGGAGGAGAAAAGAAAGGGGAAAGGCTAGGAGAAAGGAAGAGAAGAGGGATGAGAGGGTTGAAGCCAAGGAAGGTTGTGACTACATCAATGAAGCTGTAGACCACGGGGTGAAAAAGGATGGAAGGATGGCCGATAATGGTGAAGACTGGGGGTTTAGGCAGAGAGAGAAAGGGGGAGATGTCCGATTTGGTTGGAAGGGGAAGGCCTAGGTCTTTATGGATGGCAACCCATTGGTTGAAGATCATAAGATCTTGAACCGCTGAGTTGTGGGAGAAGAAGAGTTGGGACCAGGCAGGAGGAAGAGGGTCATAGTAGGCACCCCATTGAAAGATGATTTCACCTGCATAGGCCGACAGGAAATCTCTTGGGGTAGTCAAGGGTGGCCAAGAAGGGGTCGAGTCGGCAGGTTGGGTTTAGGCCCGCTCTCCGAAGGACGCAGAGCCTCGCACCTCGGGTGTAGGTGGTTATAGGGAGTAGGTTTGAGGCGTTTGGGAGTAGGCGGGTCGAAGAGGGAGAGATAGGTCGTTTGGAGGATAGGGGTTGAGAAGAGGTGGCAGGTGAGAAAGATGGCTGTTGTGTGGTGGTTGTTGGATGGGAGCAGAGGGAGGAGGTGAGGAAGTAGGTGAGGTGGTAGTGGTAGTAGGCAGAGGTGGTGAAGGTGGAGAAGGTGGAGGAGAAGAGGTTTCATCGGCAGTTCCCACAAAATGTACCTTCTTCTTTGCACTCTTTTAAAACGTTTGCCATGCTTGGACTTAGTAGGAGTGGAAGAGGCAGAAGTTGGTGATTGAGATGTTGTGGTGGGAACTGCTGGTGGAGGAACACCGATGGAGAAACGGGGTGTGGATGAGACCTAGGAAGGCCAAATGATTCGTCTGTGGGTAGGAGGGTTTGTTTGGTTTGGGTTTGGAGGATTGGGAGGTAGGTTGAGAGGGTTTGGAGAGGTCACCGGTTGGAAGGATGATGTGTCCTTCTCAACCCCGAGCGGCAGCTTCCGGATTGTTTGAGTTTAGGAGTGAGAGAGGGAGAGTGTTTGGGCTTTTGGTAGGAGGCTCAGCAGCTCATAGGGATCGTGGTCTAGCCCGCCGAGGTCAAAGTGTTCAGCAGTGCCCCCAATGGGTGTAGGCTCCTCCTCCTCACCGGTAACCCAATGTATAGGTGACCTTCCTCTTACCCTTGCCGGCTTGGGTAGAGGGCCACCAAGTAGCAAGAAGTGCAGCAGCGAGCAGCAGAAGCAGCAGCAGCAAGCAGCACCGCGTTGGTTGTCCTTTTGCCATATCATCCCTATAGCGGGTGATGTTGTTGACCGTGAAGACGTAGGTGTTGGACACCTTGATGAGGTCGTCGGCGACCAGCTCATCAATCTCCTCATAACGGCGGAGGATGACATTGATAACCCCGACAAAGGGCCTCTTCATGGACGGGTGAGCTTGACTTCAAAGAACACTCGGGATAGCATTGAAAAGATGATCTTTGCCCTTGAGTTGCTTGCGAAGGACCACGCCTTTGGTCCACATCACCGTTGGGAGGTGAAGATGTCCCTCGAGCCATTTTTGAATAAAATGCTCTTGTCGAGCGATGGCCGATATGATAGGGGTTTTCGGGAAGAGGTTCCTAGACATCTCGGAAAACCTCTCTTGGGCGACCCCTCATCATCTCCCCAAGTGCCGATTCGGCATCGGTCAAGTCCAATTTGCCTTCAACAGCCCAAGGATTTCTCCAACATCCTTGTAGGTCAACTTGATGTAGTGACCTCGATGTAGCCCTTGATGTAGCTTAAGTTGACCTCGAGGCATTAGCCGGAGGAGGAGGCGAATCATCCTTGTATAGAATTCCTCGCCTAGATAGTTGTGTAGTGGGTGTCGTTGAGTTGGAACAGGGGAGGAGTCCACACTCGCTAAATCTTTAGCAAGGCATCACCGGATGTGCAAATGATTGAGTCTATGTCGATAGTCATCCCCGGGTGATAGCTTGACCGGAAGGGTCCTTATAGGAGCTCAGCCCAATGCAGCCTGGTTGGCTTTGCAGCGGAAGATGAAGTGGTGGCAGAGCCTTTGAGGATTTAGACTTTCCCTACATAATCGGCGATGTGAGAACAAATATAGGAATCGGCAGATATGCAAGAAACAGCAGATAATCATGCAATCGGCAGATAATAACATAAACAGTAATGCTCGATCAAAACCCAAAATATAGACAAATTGAACCAAAATATAAGAACAGCTTCATCATCCGGGTTTCAAAATATCTTCGAGTTTGTCATTTTGAACCAACAAAGTGGTATAAAACGAAAACAAAGTATCACATAAAGCTCAAAACACATTCACACCCAAACAAACAAGATTCAAGCAACAATCGCAAGAATCCGATATTCATCAATGGCGACGCTTTAAAGACGCACATTAGGTCAAGACAAGACCACAAAACCGGATTTAAACGAATTGAAAAGGTGTGGAAACTCTTACCATTGATGATTTTAAGCTGAAAACTTAGAGATTTTGAAGATTTGAAGGCTTTTGGAGGGATTTCGATTGGAAGACTAAGGTTTTTGAAAGTTAGAAAATGGCGGTTGTTGAGAATTGTGAAGAGTTACCGTACATTTTACCCTTTTATACCTCGACAGCCACTAAATGGAATTTGATAAAATTTGAAGTCCGCATTTATTACCCGATGAGTTACCGTACGTATGGCGCCCTTAAGTCCGCCTATATTATCAAAGTCCGCCTATTTTATCGAAGGCCGATGTGGAGATAGACACTTACCCAAGGTTGTCTATTTACTCAGAGTTGAGATCGGCCGATCACATAGGCGCTTTAATAACAAGCTTGATGAAATAACTTAAAGAATTAGCTAGAAAGGATTAAGGATTGAGGTCAAGCATACCAAGCTCTCCTCTTAAATATGCAAACCTGGTTGAATCAAGTGGTTTTGTGAAGATGTCGCTACCCGATTCTCTCGTAGGCACATATTGCATGCCGATGTTACCTTTTTCAACATGATCTTTAAGAAAGTGATATCTCACATCAATGTGCTTTGTTTTGGAGTGCATGACAGATTTTGAGAGACGAATTGCCGATGTGTTATCACACATTATAGGACAATCATCGCTTTGATCTCATAGTCCACTAGTTGCCGTTTGATCCACAAGCTTGTGAGCAGCTACCAGCCAGCCTATGTATTCTGCTTTGTTGAAGTTGAAACAGAGGTTTGCTTCTTGGCCCATGAGACAAGTCTATTTCCTAAGAATTGACATGTCCCACTTGTGCTTTTCCTGTCAACTTTACATGCAGCAAAATCAGCATCGAATAGCCTATAAGATTAAAAGATGAATCTCTAGGATACCGATTCCCAAATTGGGAGTATCTATCGATATCCGATGATTCTTTTGACCGCTTGTAGGTGAGACTCCTTTGGATCAGCTTGAAACCTAGCACAAACACAAACAAAGAACATGATATCGTGCCTACTAGCAGCTAAGTATAAAAGTGAACCAATCATGCCTCAGAGAGTCATGTCCACTTTCTTGCCCTTCTCATCTTTGTCAAGATGGCGCTTAGTAGCCATAGGAGTGAAGTCGTTTGCATTCTCAAGACCAAATTTCTTGATGACATCCTTTGCATATTTGGCTTGATTGATGAAGATACCATTTGAACTTTGTTGAATTTGAAGACCAAGGAAAAAGTTGAGCTCTCCCATCATGCTCATCTCAAATTTACTCGCATAAGCTTTTCAAACCTTTTGCAAAGATTTTCATTAGTAGAACCAAAGATAATATCATCAACATATATTTGAACAAGTAAGGAATGACCTTTATGTTTCATAATGAAAAGAGTAGTGTCAATTTGACCTCTTACAAAGCCTTGAGATATCAAGAACTTTGAAAGGGTCTCATACCGTGCTCTTGGAGCTTGTTTGAGTCCATAAAGGGCTTTCCTCCTTGTAGACATCTTCTCTCTTGAACCTATGAACCCAGGTGGTTGCTCAACATAGACTTCTTCTTGAAGTTCTCCATTCGAAATGCACTCTTTACATCCATTTGATAAACTTTGAAGTCCTTGTAAGAGGCATAGGCCAAGAATAACTGATAGCCTCTAATCTTGCAACAGAGCAAATGTCTCATCATAGTCAATACCCTCCTCCCGTCTGTATCCTTGGGCTACCGCCTTGCCTTGTTTCTTGTAATGTTGCCGTTTTCATCCATTTTGTTTCGAAAACCCACTTTGTGCCAATAACCGCTTGTCCTTTAGGCCTAGGGACTAGTGACCGACTTGGCATCCGTCAAATTGGTTTAGCTCTTCTTGCATAGCTTCCACCCACTTGGATCTTCCATAGCTTCATCAATCTTTTGGGTTCAATGTTAGATACAAATGCAAAGAATACATGCATTCATTTCTTGAAGCTTGTCTAGTTTGAACACCAAAGATTAAGATCTCCAATGATTTGAGTGATAGGATGATCTTTTACTTCCCTAACTTCGCAGTTGAACTTGTCCTATTGCATCGGCAGAGTTGGATTCTTGAGAAGTAGAAGTAATCAAGCTTGGTTTTCTAAAGGGTAGGTTAATTCCAAGGTAGGTTGTATGACTTCGTGTGGAAGGCAAAGGGATTCAGGTTTTCGAGTGTTCATTTGATGGTTCGTTTGAGGATTCTAACAGTTGACTCTTGGAAGATCTTGTGAAGAAGGAGGATCACAGATCTAGGATTAGGTTTCGCACTGCCTCATATTCATCGAATCATTAGTAACCTTAGGAGCCAAATGTGGCCCAATGAAATCAAATTCATCAAAAGAAACATGTACGATTCAACAACTTTAAGTGAAGTTTTATTGTAAACTCGTATGCTTTTGAAAACTTGGCATATCCTTAAAAATTCCTTCATCACTTTTGGATTCAAACTTACCTCTATGTTCTCTACCATTGTAAAGAACATAGCATTTACAACCAAATATTTTAAAGAATCCAATGTTGGGAGTTTCGCCTCTCCATATTTCATATGGAGTTTTGTTATGAAATTTATTTATGATGGACCTGTTTTGTGTGAAGCAGTGTTCACGCCTCGCCCGAAATACATAGGCGCTTGGCTTCAAAATCATTGTCTTTCCCGCTTCAATGAGAGTTCTGTTCTTCCTTTCAAAGAACTCCATTTTGTTGAGGTGTGCCAACCGCAGAGAAATTGTGACCAATTCCATGGTCATCACAATATTTGGCAACACCATTGTTCTTGAACTCGCTCCATTGTCCGATCCGACATCGAGATATCATCCAGCCGAGTCGTAGTCTTCAAGAGTTCAAGAATGATGTCATATGCTTCATCTTTGGAGGACATCATTTCTACCCAAGTAAATCTTGAGTAATCATCAACTACCACAAGAGTATACTTGCCGCCACCAAGACTTGTAGTAGTTACAGTCCAAACAGATCCATGTGCAAGAGCCGTAGAGGTCCGGTTGTTGATAGGCAAGGCTTGCTTTTGAAGGAAGATTTGTGTAGTTTGCCTAGTTGACATGCTCGCAGAGACCGTGTGATTCACTGATATTTTAGGCAAACCAACAACTAGATTGTCTTTTGATAGCTTCTCCAGGTATTTGAAATTGAGATGACTAAGCCTTTTGTGCCACAACCACCGTTGTCGCTGATGACCTAGCAACCAAGCAAAGATTTGATTTTCTTCCAACAAAGATTTAGGTCAACAAAGATAGACATTTCCTTTTCGAACCCCGTCAGATAGTTGAACATGTCTCATTGTCCTTTATGAGACATTGACTTGAGGAAAACCGACATGTTAGCCCTTTATCACGTAATTGTGATATGCTTAGCAGATTGTGCTTTAAACCTTCAACTAGAGAGACTTTGTTGATGGAGAGATTGCCTCGATTATACTTCCATAACCAATGGTCTTCCCTTTGAGTTATCTCCAAATATGACCGAGGGACCTTTGCTTCAACAATGCTTGAAAGAAGATTTGGATCACCACATATGCTTTGAGCATCCACTAGATACCATAGATCTTTCTCTTCTTCATTGACACCATGAAGCATTCCCGAAATATAGACATTTAAGAATATGGTCCCCTTTTATTTTTGGGTCCTCAAGGTTAGCAACCTTTGGGATCCACACTTGTTTAACCTTTGGAGGAGTAAATCCTCTAGATTTAGGTGTGAATCTCGAAGGCATTCATGAATCTCATGACCATGGCATTTGCGAAAGAGCATTTGTGAAATCCTTCAACATGAGTAATGATTTCTTTTGAGGCTTCTTAATATCGCCAGCTTTGAATGATCTTTCCGATAATTGGCCTATAGGACTTAGGCCGATAATGCCTTTTCTTGTTGATGTTAGGTTTACCATAGGTAGACCTCTTATCAAAAGATTTTGTATTTACAGCACATGTCCTTTAAGCTTTTATCTAGAATTCACTTCTTTTACCCTTTTATAGGCGTGTTGGGATCAGCAGCCTTGCCTTTGACAAATTTAATAGGTTTGAGCCGAGAATTCCTAGACTTGCTATTAGTCATCCCTGTTTTCTTAGGGTGACTAATGGCAGGTTTTAGTTGCTCGACTCACTATTAGCAGAGTCATTGGCGATTGCTTTCTTTTGGACTTGTCTTTGTGTTCTTGGGATAAACAAAAGGAACTTTGTTAAAGCCAAGTCCTTGCCTTTGGGAGACTCTGGTCATAAGAAACTTCTACCAATTCTTCAAAGAATCACTTCGATGTCTCATCCTTTTGAGAACTAGAAGAACTACCTACTTTGAACTCACTTTGGAAACCAATGCCGCTTTGTCATCTAAAGTTTTCGGTTTGAAAGAATGGCATCAAAGTTTCCTTTAGAGTTATTCCAAGTATTGACAACCTTTTGAAGGTCATCTTTCTCGAATTTATCTTCTTGATGTGTTCAAGTAGGAAATCCACTTTTTCATCAAAGCTTTGTTCTCTTTTTGCAATTTGATACTTTCACTTTTGTCTATCAAGATCTTTGATCTTAGACATCAAGGTTGATTTCTCGAGACAGCTAGTTCATGCTTCTTGGCTAATTTCACATAGGCGCTTTGAATTTTGAAAATTCTTCCAAAGATGTCTTTGTTAGCTTTGATGAGCTCTCCCTTTGATGGTTCATTAAGCTCATCATCATCATCACTGTCATCTTGTTGAAATGGTAATGACCTCACCGAATCATGTGGTGACTCCCGGCCATAAGGCATATGTTGGCTTCTTCAAAGAAAGTCACAAGAGTCATCCTCATCGTGTCGTGTCACACCATGTAGGCAGATTGCTTTCATCAATGTCTTCACCACCATCCCTTTTTGTTTTTGAAATTTAGTTTCGGACGTTTCTTATAAAATTCATACTTTGGCTTTGGACATTTAGAGGCAAAATGGCCTGGTTTCCTACATTAAAACAAACTAGCTCATTATCCTTTTGATGGTCTCGATTTATAAGGAGCGTAATGTTTTGGTTGAGCATTGTTTTATAAGGAACAGCTTTGTGAGAAGACCGCCTATGTGATGATGGTTTATTAAACCTTTTGAAACGTTGATATTTCTTTACAAACATAGCAAAGGCTTCGTCGTAAAGAATATCATCATCTTCACCGGAAGTAGAAGGTGTTTCATCGTGTTTTGAACAGAAGGTTCAAGGACATGGCCGGTAAGGACAAGTTTTTAAAACTCTTTTCCATTTCTTGAGCTTGTTGGATTTCAAGCTCATAAACCGAAAGACTAGCATAAAGGTTTCTAAGAGTCAATTTGTTTAAATCTTTTGACTCTTTCATGGCGTGATCTTAACATGCCATAGACGCCTAGTGCATTTAGAAATCTCATGTTTATTTCTTTCTTTTCATACTTCTTTCCTAATGAATAGCAAGAGTTGACTACCTCATAGAATCTGTCATAGGCACTTCGCAGAGACTCTTTGGGATCCTTTTGAAGGAGTCAAACTTCGGATGCAGTATATAATTTGTTGTTCTTTGTCTCGCCATCACCTTCAAGATATTCAAGGATGGCTTCCCACATCTCCTTTGTGTGTCCAAGTTGATAATCCGATAAGTACTTATATCAACACACTGGTAATGATGTTGATGGCCTTTCCATCCGAGCATCATTCTTTCGTCTTCATCATCCCACTCTTCTTCCGGCTTTGGTACTTCAGTGCAGCTTGGATCTACCGCGCCGTGTATTAGGCTTCATTGGAATTCGGGTCCATCCGTGACACATTTCCACAAACGTTTATCAATTGAATTCATATGTCTTTTGACTTTATCTTTCCAGATGTCAAAGTGAACTTCATCCAAGACAGACAATGGTTCACGTTTGAGGTTTCCAACATTTGGTGAGCAGCCATGATCTTTAATCTCTCAAGAGGTTAATCTTGGAAAAACTAGTTTTCAAAGAGTTAAGCTCGATACCAATTGTTAGGTCCAAGGTTGCTCTATATAGGCTAGAAGGGGGTTGAATAGCCTATGTCCAATTTTTGAAATTGATTCAAAAATCTTACTTCACTAGGGTTTTATAAATTTTGCAGCGGAAGACTTGTGAAGCACAGACAAGTTGAGAATGGCCGATCTTGGCAGACAAGATCGCAGTTCTAACAGATTGGAAATGAAATTTAAAGCAACACAATCAAATCACAATCACACAAAAGAGACAGAATATTTAATATGGTTCACACTTATAAATAAGTGCTACGTCCACAACCAAAGTGGTCAACTTTGGATTTGAAAATCGTGTACTAAGTTTTTCCACTAGATATTTTACAAACTAAATCTCTAATGGATTGTGTACAAAAATTTTGTTGACCAAGTGTTTGTGTGGGAGAATTGATATCAATAAGATACAATTCTCGTGAGCTATGAAAAGCTAGGTGTTGCAATCAATGAAGAGCTTTAATTGACTGATCGTCTTAGAGTGAGGCTCTTCAATGAAGGATGTACAGATAGGACGTTTAAGCTTTAATGCACTTGAAGAAGATGAAGAAGATTCAGAGTTGTAGTTGTTGAAGTATTTTCAATGCAGCAATGGAGTCTCCTTTTATATGCAGGAGGAAGCTTGGAGCCGTTGGAGATCTTCT
Organism: Platycodon grandiflorus; assembly: GCA_016624345.1. Taxonomy (NCBI): domain Eukaryota; kingdom Viridiplantae; phylum Streptophyta; class Magnoliopsida; order Asterales; family Campanulaceae; genus Platycodon; species Platycodon grandiflorus. The sequence goes on along the minus strand of CM028365.1, from coordinate 29,754,151 downwards.
AATTTGAATTTAAGAGCAATTAATGCTCTAATCTGGTTGTTGACTCCTGATAGGCCGACCGTAGCTTGCGTCTGTTTCCGACACTTTGCTAAAAATAGGCGGTCTGCTTGCGGGAGGAATGTCCTTTTCGAGTGTATGCCAAGAATGGAAACCTTCATTGAATGTTTTGCAGTTAACGTTGCATCGAAGTCAATGAAAGCCTCAAATCAGGACATGTCTTCGGCAGTTCTCTTATCGGACGTTCTTAAGGTTCTTCAGCATTGCTGATGAAGTCTTGGCCGATATGAACTTGTCCGATATTCAAACGAAAGACTGCTGATGCATTGTTTGCCTATGTGCAGAGGACGTCCGATGTCCTATAGGCTATCTTCTTCAAGGCTATATACAATAAGCAATCCTAGGCTATTCAAGCTATGCCTAAGTACAAGTTGCCACTCTAATGTACACGCAGCCCATTAGTCACCTTGACTTAGACTTCGGTTATGGATTCAAGCAAATCTAGGCTAAGATGCAACACTACCCATAAGTAAAGTTTACATAACTTTACATCAACCATCGTTCTCACTGAACTAAGAAATTAAGAAACATAATTATACACAAGCTCAGGAGAGCAACTACCCAAAGATCATTCTGCACAGACGAAGTCTCACCGATCGCACTATCGTCCTTCGATTGCAATCTAAAAGAGTTAACACAAGAAGAGTGAGTCTAAAAGACCCCGTAAGCCACTATAATGCATTGTATGCTATGAGTATGAATGTAACGATAAACCAAACTCTACATGTAGCTAGTCTAAGTAGCACTTCCGGCTTACCTAACATTTCACCCAAACCGGCAAGTCAAGGAGCTATTCTAACTTGACCAACAATCGTCAACTATCACATGCAACTAGATGACATGGCATGATGCTCAATACTATGAATAACATGGTAATAACATTTATATACCATAACGATCATGTATCATATTGAAAATATACAAGTCACATAATTCACTTAGCACTTTGGTGTTCACATAAGTGCAACCACATCATGAAGGATATTATTTCTCTTTCTTCCAACTTCGCGTTGCTCTGCAATACACGAGAAAACATATGTGCCTCGATACCCGTGTACGTAGTATCGACGTCCCGACACAATCCCGTCGAGTTCAACATAGCAAACCAAAGTCGCGCGTATTGCTACAACGGTGGGGCTACATCCCACTGCGGCCAACAGGTGAGGGTGTGTGCAAACCGTACGGCGACTTATAGCGATTACGAATCCCATTCGTAAAGACTATAGGTCGTCCCACCATGACATTAACAACAACGACGCCACTGGACTCAATGCAATGCACAAGTAAATATTTACTCATCATTCTCAACAAATCATCATGTGTTCTTTGAATCACATATCAAATCAACTCAATGTGTTTGTAAATACTATACACACAATCAATCATCAAAGTAGGATGATTGTCCTACGATCAATCATCAAAGTAGGATGATTGTCCTATTTCGTGCTAGCACAATCACAACATGTCCGTAATCATTGAACATATAGACACAACAAGACAATCGGCAAGGTAGGCCAATCGTACAACTCAACCACCAAACGATTATGCGTGATAGCTAGACACATACATGAACCCCAATGTAAGGTATTTATACCTTATAATCAACTATCAAACAAGGTCCATAATGTGGAACCTATATAACACAAGGACAGGTTATTCATCCTAATCCCAAATTACGGTAACAGGTTTCTCACATGTACGCAAACTCATAATCCACAAGATAAGTCTACTCGTACTTATTTACACCTAACTTAGGATCCCATAGTATCCTTTAGTCACTCGAAATACTCTAATAAAAGGGAACTAAGTACCATCAATACTTGTTTATACAAGAACATAGTTCAACTATTTAGCGTAATTTGTGGTCAACGATGTTTGACTAAGTCAATCAAGTCACGTCCTACTAACTCATAAACCCATCAATTCATCATCCCCCATGGTAGGGAATTAATATATGTCACGTAGGGATTAATACTACCCGTTACTCGACTCCGTAGAGTCACTATACCCATTAATGAAATTACCATGATAATCGACGTTCATTTATTACGTCCTATTCGACTCCGCCAGAGTCAGTCACGACTAGTGTATATCTCATAATGACTCCGCTAGAGTCGTTACCAATATTAAAATGTCGGGACAAACCGTAGTATCGTCCCTATAAACTCCTATCGATTGCAATGCCCAACGCACGAAGAGTCTACTACTCGTAACAATTTCATAAAGTTTCCGCTAGTGCGTAAACGACAAAACCTCAATGCTTTGATATACTTGAACTTAAGAATACATAGCGAAGTACAATTAAATTAAACAAGTCTTCGGCGACATTATGGCCGGAACCCAACTAATATCACACAAGTATGCTTCAACCTCAATGAGTTTCTATTACTCGGCATAATAATTACTAGGACAACCGCAACAACACAACAACCACAACAATAATACCAACAACATCAAGCTCTACGAGTCTCTATTACTCGAAGTCTACGAACTCAACAATAATTCATCAATTCTTTCTTTATTCCGAAATCCTTAAATCAAGCAAGTAACGAAATATAACCTAACATCATTCGTAGGGACGATTATATATATATATATATATATCTCCCAATAAAAGTCACGACTATCGTCGCTAACGCACCCTACATGCTTTACTCTTCCAATTCAACTCGTAAAACACACAAAGCATTATAGTTACTTACCTTCACCGCAAATCCACCACGAAATCAAGGGCTTATGTGGAAATGTGTTCCTCCGCGAACTCTACGCCGCTACGGAGTCCAAACGTCGATCCCAAGCTCAATCCAAGTCCGAATCAAGCTTCCTCTCTCTCAAAACTTCCCTTTTTCTCTCTAAAACGTGAGAGAAGAAGTGGGGTGACAATCCTTCAACCGATCGGATGATCTAATCGGCTAGAAACATGCTCCTTGTCGCCCTTTACGCTACGGCGAAGACGGATCGTCGATCCGACCAACGGAGCTCGAGATATCGTGATTTCTTTCTCTACTCTCTCTCCTCTCTCTCTTCTTTCTCTCTCTATAAAGATCTGGTTTGGGGGTGAGAATGAGGGAGAAAATAGAGTTGGGTTTTATTATTAATACCATGGGTAAGTATTTGGTCCAATTCCGGGCTTGTTTGAGCATTTTAAACCACTTAAAAATGTTAAAAACCGAGAAATAACGAAAACCGGACGAACAGAGTGTCCGTCCTTGCACGGCCGTGTCAAGGAATGTGCACGGCCGTGTCACTCTTGCACGGCCGTGTCAAGGGAAGGCGCGCGGCCATGCAAAACGTTCTGGAATCTTTGTCCTCTATACGCACGGCCGTGCCAAGGAAAGGCGCACGGCCGTGCAACACCAGCACGGTCCAGTTCCGCATCTTTTCACTCCATTTCCTAGGTTTGATCACTTGGCCACTCTTAGGTGTGATTATACAACACTTATAACGCATCTTATCGATGTCGTGGATCGCATATTAAGGCATAATCAGTCTAACGACTCTTATAAGTATGAAACAGAATCATGAACTAAACATAATTCAACTAACGTGTTATTATAACGAGTCTAATATGTAAATCACGCATAACATAAACAAATCACACGTACGAGGGTTCAGGGTGTTACATCCTCTCCTCCTTAAAAGAATTCGTCCGCGAATTCCGGGATCGTATATTCATGGGCATACACACATCACCACAAGGCTGTACCATAGCCTACTTAATCAAGCCAATGTCGATAGTGAGTGAAAGCCTAACGAAAAAGGCGAGTTGGTCCGGCCTAGAGGTCATCAACCTCCAGTAACATTTGCACGCGAGGTGCTTAACGGTTAGATATAATTTCGAGACAAAATCGTTCTCGAGGTTCCATTGAGAGCTAATTACCGTCCCCAATCAAGTTCACAATTAAAACACATCTTATAGAGTCATACCAACTCGTCTCATATACATCTCAACGTCACGCTTCCAAGGCGCAAAACTCATTTTCAACTATCCGTGGGACGTTTTCAACAAATAGCCACGGAGAATTCTGCCATAAACTAGGTTCAGGCTTATACGACCCTTAGGTCCACGAGATTATTCGATGTCATTCTCATTGTCAAAAGAACAATTTCACACCAATGGTTTCACAACAAAAGTCACGCGAGTCATACGGACTTTACCCCGAATAACGACGTCACAGCTATAACACAAGCCGATGAAATAATGAGGTCAATGAAACCACAAGCTAACATGCAAGTGATGCAACTACTCATGTCGATAAGACACAAGGTCGACTTAAATAATAATAAGAGTTTCAAACTCTAAATACCTTCAACGGAGCGGATCGGTATAATTGGACACCAATACCATATACTATACGTGCTACTCGAAACATAGAGTGTAACACACTCTCAATGATTACATCCACAGGTCAACTACGAGATATAATATTCTAACGAACGAGTACCCAATCAGAGTACAAAAGGTAGTCCGATAACTGGGAGGAAATAAATAATAGAATAAGTCACGATGAACATGACTCTTACGGATTCAATTACAAGATCTCACCTCTAACCTTGACTCGCTCTATTAGAGTCTTGGGTCGGTGAGAGGGTTCGGTGGGGACACTTGCTCCACTCGGGTGTCTCACCTAGGGCCACATTCAATTGGTCCTCAAGTTCTCTCGCTCGCAATGAGTGTCCGAGTTGAAATACGATCGGGTGCATAACGACATCCTTGCGCCCTCTTAGTTCGTGCCATCTGTTATGGTATGGAATAGAGACGTTAGATCCCTAAAGGAAAGTGGACACATTAGGCAATTCGACTAAAGGCATGCTTGCCAATGGAGATTTCTCAATTCTCAACCCCAGGCGTTTAACACGCACGTAGGGTTCTGACATAAACCATCTCACTGTGCCAATCGGCACACACATAAGGTTACACAATCTGTTCATATGTACACCAAATAGACTTCGACTGAATTATCATACCAAACTCAGTCTATAACGCATCATACAAGGTAAACATTTCATGCTCACCCACCGGGGTGGCTAACTCAAACTCAAAACTTCCAAATTCTAACTTACATACTACGCACGTGACAACTACTAGTCGTAAACAGCAAATCACAAGCTGACAGCAATTCATGTTCAACCGAGCACGATGACTCATACAACATCAATACATATCCAACCGTTACATAATGAACGATACCCGATCCACACAAGATGCGCAAACATATTCAAGCACATCAATTCCATTTACTTGTCCATTCCATTTGTTATAGGGTTAGGCAATTTCTATCTAACATGCTATCAACTTAGTCTCGACGAATATCTCTTGACAACCAAATCGGGGCCCTTCAAGTGGCTTCAAAAGCTTCCGTCAGGGCGTTAGGGTAAGTGATTACAAATATGCCCTTCAAAATCGGTCTCATGCACATAAGTGTCAAATACAAGCAAATGTACTTAAATTGTAACATGCATTTCTAGTATGTACAAGTTTCGCATGCCATGATGTGATATGCAAGAATAGTCTAAGTTAGCACGGACTCATATCCTCGCACTATTATAACTCAACAGCAACATCAATCGCTAGTGGACTCGTGACCCAAAATCTTAGGTCTTCCACATGTATCCTCTCTAATGATTAATATTCACAAGCCTAAGACGTTTCCTTGAAGCGTCCCGTCTATACATTTTCACGATGAACAAGACCACCTAAGTTGGTCAAATCACAATATTAAACCTTTCAAGCGAGTCATACTAGTCGTCAACCTTCTAGCGAGGTCTCAATACATAGTCACAAATCTCCTTAGGAGAAATTAACGGACTACAAATCATTTGTCCCCGCTCTCATGAGCGTGAGAACTCAACCATCCCATCCTATATGGACTAACTCCAAAATTTACCAATATCAACCCAACACTTATACTCAAGCACTCGACGTTAATCACTCAACCCAATGCCCAAACCACCTAAGCCGAGGATCCTATCCCGGCGAATAGCTAACTTAAGCTCGATACCAATCGTGACGCCCGAGTTCGGATTCGGTATTAAACCCCAACTCGGTGCGCCAAACTAAATGAAACAACTAAAGTCCACCAAGTGAACGAGCTACACGAGCTCAAAACCCAAACTATGTAGCGGAAAACCACAACTAGTAAAAACCCGAGTTTTAAAAACTCAAATAACAAAACCATAACTAGAAAATCTCCACGGCCAAAAACGAGCCGAAGAACAATACTAATAGAAATCCCAATAATAGACCTCGACGGCTAACTACCGAGCCGAGAAACAACAACACCAAATACTCGCGAGCTAACATGCTCGAGAAAACTACAATAATAAACGGCTCGACATCGAGTGTCGGCTCCAAAAGAATACAACATTAAAGGAGTTACGTAACAATGCTACCCATAAGTAAAGTTTACATAACTTTACATCAACCATCGTTCACCGAACTAAGAAATTAAGAAACATAATTATACACAAGCTCCGGAGAGCAACTACCCAAAGATCATTCTGCACCGCAAGTCTCACCGATCGCACTATATCGTCCTTCGATTGCAATCTAAAAGAGTTAACACAAGAAGAGTGAGTCTAAAAGCCCCGTAAGCCACTATAATGCATTGTATGCTATGAGTATGAATGCAACAAGAAACCAAACTCTACATGTAGCTAGTCTAAGTAGCACTTCCGCTTACCTAACATTTCACCACAAACCGGCAAGTCAAGGAACTATTCTAACTTGACCAACAATCGTCAACTATCACATGCAACTAGATGACATGGCATGATGCTCAATACTATGAATAACATGGTAATAACATTTATATACCATAACGATCATGTATCATATTGAAAATATACAAGTCACATAATTCACTTAGCACTTTGGTGTTCACATAAGTGCAACCACATCATGAAGGATATTATTTCTCTTTCTTCCAACTTCGCGTTGCTCCTGCAATACACGAGAAAACATATGTGCCTCGATACCCGTGTACGTAGTATCGACGTCCCCGACACAATCCCGTCGAGTTCAACATAGCAAACCAAAGTCGCGCGTATTGCTACAACAGTGGGGCTACATCCCACCTGCGGCCAACAGGTGAGGGGTGTGTGCAAACCGGTACGGCGACTTATAGCGATTACGAATCCCATTCGTAAAGACTATAGGTCGTCCCACCATGACATTAACAACAACGACGCCAGCTGGACTCAATGCAATGCACAAGTAAATATTTACTCATCATTCTCAACAAATCATCATGTGTTCTTTGAATCACATATCAAATCAACTCAATGTGTTTGTAAATACTATACACACAATCAATCATCAAAGTAGGATGATTGTCCTACGATCAATCATCAAAGTAGGATGATTGTCCTATTTCGTGCTAGCACAATCACAACATGTCCGTAATCATTGAACATATAGACACAACAAGACAATCGGCAAGGTAGGCCAATCGTACAACTCAACCACCAAACAGTGTCTGTGATAGCTAGACACATACATGAACCCCAATGTAAGGTATTTATACCTTATAATCAACTATCAAACAAGGTCCATAATGTGGAACCTATATAACACAAGGACAGGTTATTCATCCTAATCCCAAATTACGGTAACAGGTTTCTCACATGTACGCAAACTCATAATCCACAAGATAAGTCTACTCGTACTTATTTACACCTAACTTAGGATCCCCATAGTATCCTTTAGTCACTCGAAATACTCTAATAAAAAGGGAACTAAGTACCATCAATACTTGTTTATACAAGAACATAGTTCAACTATTTAGCGTAATTTGTGGTCAACTGATGTTTGACTAAGTCAATCGAAGTCACAGTCCTACTAACTCATAAACCCATCAATTCATCATCCCCCATGGTAGGGAATTAATATATGTCACGTAGGGATTAATACTACCCGTTACTCGACTCCGTAGAGTCACTATACCCATTAATGAAATTACCATGATAATCGACGTTCATTTATTACGTCCTATTCGACTCGCGAGTCGATCACGACTAGTGTATATCTCATAATGACTCCGCTAGAGTCGTTACCAATATTAAAATGTCGGGACAAACCGTAGTATCGTCCCTATAAACTCCTATCGATTGCAATGCCCAACGCACGAAGAGTCTACTACTCGTAACAATTTCATAAAGTTTCCGCTAGTGCGTAAACGACAAAACCTCAATGCTTTGATATACTTGAACTTAAGAAGTACATAGCGAAGTACAATTGAATTAAACAAGTCTTCGGCGACATTATGGCCGGAACCCAACTAATATCACACAAGTATGCTTCAACCTCAATGAGTTTCTATTACTCGGCATAATAATTACTAGGACAACCGCAACAACACAACAACCACAACAATAATACCAACAACATCAAGCTCTACGAGTCTCTATTACTCGAAGTCTACGAACTCAACAATAATTCATCAATTCTTTCTTTATTCCGAAATCCTTAAATCAAGCAAGTAACGGAATATAACCTAACATCATTCGTAGGGACGATTATATATATATATATATATATATATATATATCTCCCAATAAAAGTCACGACTATCGTCGCTAACGCACCCTACATGCTTTACTCTTCCAATTCAACTCGTAAAACACACAAAGCATTATAGTTACTTACCTTCACCGCAAATCCACCACGAAATCAAGGGCTTATGTGGAAATGTGTTCCTCCGCGAACTCTACGCCGCTACGGAGTCCAAACGTCGATCCCAAGCTCAATCCAAGTCCGAATCAAGCTTCCTCTCTCTCAAAACTTCCCTTTTTCTCTCTAAAATGTGAGAGAAGAAGTGGGGTGACAATCCTTCAACCGATCGGATGATCTAATCAGCTAGAAACATGCTCCTCGTCGCCCTCTACGCTACGGCGAAGACGGATCGTCGATCCGACCAACGGAGCTCGAGATATCGTGATTTCTTTCTCTCTCTCTCTCTCTCTCTCTCTTCTCTCTCTATAAAGATCTGGTTTGGGGGTGAGAATGAGGGAGAAAATAGAGTTGGGTTTTATTATTAATACCATGGGTAAGTATTTGGTCCAATCCCGGGCTTGTTTGAGCATTTTAAACCACTTAAAAATGTTAAAAACCGAGAAATAACGAAAACCGGACGAACAGAGTGTCCGTCCTTGCACGGCCGTGTCAAGGAATGTGCACGGCCGTGTCAAGGGAAGGCGCGCGGCCGTGCAAAACGTTCTGGAATCTTTGTCCTCTATACGCACGGCCGTGCCAAGGAAAGGCGCACGGCCGTGCAACACCAGCACGGTCCAGTTCCGCATCTTTTCACTCCATTTCCTAGGTTTGATCACTTGGCCACTCTTAGGTGTGATTATACAACACTTATAACGCATCTTATCGATGTCGTGGATCGCATATTAAGGCATAATCAGTCTAACGACTCTTATAAGTATGAAACAGAATCATGAACTAAACATAATTCAACTAACGTGTTATTATAACGAGTCTAATATGTAAATCATGCATAACATAAACAAATCACACGTACGAGGGTTCAGGGTGTTACAGGGATATCGCAAGAGGAGAAGGAGCTAGGGTTTGTGGCTGCTTAGAACTGCGAAGATGGTGGAAAGACAAAACAAAGGGCGAAAGGAAGAGGTCATCACCAGAGAGTACACCATCAACCTTCACAAGCGCTTTCATGGCTGGTACTCTCTCTCTCTCTCTCTCTCTCTCTCTCATTACTTCTCTCTCTCCTTTCGCCATTTTCACTTCATCAAATTTATTACTTTAACATAGTTCGTTGATTTCCGATGCATATCTATTTTAGTTTTACTGAAAAAATTAAATTCTGCCTGTTAATGGGCTTTTCTGATGTACTAATTAGGAACTAAGTGGTTTTGTTTTTTGCTTTTTTCATGTCTCGAAATTATAAGATATTTCTAATGCTAGCTGGTGGAGATCTGTTGTATGTTAGCAATATGGTGAGATATGATCAGAAGATTAGTTGGAATGTTGATCATATGTTTGTTGTGGATTTTAAGGCACCTAGGATGTGTTCCAAAATTCACAAAATGTTTTCACCTCTGATTTTATTTGTAATACAGAAAGAAAGCAAAACTATTTAAATTTTTATCACTATGAAAAACATGTGCCATTGAGATATGTATCAGTGTTGCATAAGATATGTATCACTATGAAAAACATGTGACATTGAGATATTCATCGGCTGATATGATCATAAGCATTGTTATTCTAAATGGTGCAAGAGTTCTCTTGATCCAGTTAGGAATTTATTAAGTATATTCTGAAAAATATGAGGAAGGGATTGATTTCAGTTAAGAAATGCAGACAAGAAAAAGAAAGAATTGAAATGCACATAGGAAATTAAGGCGGGGGAGCTAAAAGTAAGAAGAACAATATTGAACAAATGAAACAGGAAATGAAGAAAAAAATAGTGGAAAGTTTAGTTGTCAAAACGAGATTCGTATTGTGTATCGAAATTTTGTTTCTATGATATGTATCGGGATACGCGTTGCGTATCGTAAGATATGCAAATATATATATATATATATATTAATAAAAAATACTATTTAACAATAAATTAATAAAAATAGCTTATTAACCATTAACTTAAAACTTCATAACTAAGTTGTTGCTTACTGTCCCTCAAATCGGCCCGGCCCTTCAGTTGAATTTGAACTTCAAATTGTCAGCCCAATGTCGGCCCAACTTAAAAGACAAAACCTAACAAGCGTGTATGTATAAATATACTCGTATTCAAGTCTAGGGTTTTAAGGGTTGGGATATCGTAGGAGGAGAAGGAGATTGGGTTTGTGGCAGCTTAGAACTGCGATGATGGTGGAAAGACAAAACAAAGGGTGAAAGGAAGAGGTCGTCACCAGAAAGTACACGATCAACTTTCACAAGTGCCTTCATGGCTGGTACTCTCTCTCTCTCTCTCTCTCTCTCTCTCTCTCTCTCTCTCTCCTTTCACCATTTTCACTTCATCAAATTCATTATTTTGACATAGTTGGTTCCTCTTTCACCATTTTCACTTCATCAAATTCATTACTTTGACATAGTTGGTTGATTTTCGATGCATATCTATTTTAGTTCTACTGAAATCAATAAATTTCGCCGGTTAATGGGCTTTTCTGATGTACTAATTAGGAACTTCAAAATATGAGCCCAATGTCGGCCCAACTTAAAAGAGAAAACCCGACAAGCGTGTATGTATTAATATACTCGTGATCAAGTCCAGGGTTTTAAGGGTTGGGATATCGCAGGAGGAGAAGGAGCTAGGGTTTGTGGCTGCTTAGAACTGCGAAAATGGTGGAAGACAAAACAAAGGGTGAAAGGAAGATGTCGTCACCAGAGAGTACACCATCAACCTTCATAAGCGCCTTCATGGCTGGTACTCTCTCTCTCTCTCTCTCTCTCTCTCTCTCTCTCTCTCTCTCTCTCCCTCTCTCCTTCACCATTTTCACTTCATCAAATTCATTACTTTAACATAGTTGGTTGATTTCCGATGCATATCTATTTTAGTTTTACTGAAAAAATTAAATTCCTCCTGTTAATGGGCTTTTCTGATGTACTAATTAGGAACTAAGTGGTTTTTTTTTTTTGCTTTTTGGATGTCTCGAAATTATAAGATATTTCTAATGCTAGCTGGTGGAGATCTGTTGTATGTTAGCAATATGGTGAGAAATGATCAGAAGACTAGTTAGAATGTTGATCATATGTTTGTTGTGGATTTTAAGGCACCTAGGATGTGTTCTAATATTCACAAAATGTTTTCACCTCTGATTTTATTTGTAATACAGAAAGAAAGTAAAACTATTTAAATTTTTATCACTATGAAAAACATGTGCCATTGAGATACGTATTAGTGTTGCATAAGATATGTATCATTATGAAAAACATGTGCCATTGAGATATTCATCGGCTGATATGATCATAAGCATTGTTATTCTAAATGGTGCAAAAGTTCTCTTGATCTAGTTAGGAATTTATTAAGTAAATTCTGAATAATATGAGGAAGGGATTGATTTCAATTAAGAAATGCAGACAAGAAAAACAAAGAATTGAAATGCACATAGGAAATTAAGGCGGGGGAGCTAAAAGTAAGAAGAATAATATTGAACAAATGAAACAGGAAATGAAGAAGAAAATAGTGGAAAGCATAGTTGTCAAAACGGGATTCATATTGTGTATCGAAATTTTGTTTCTATGATATGTATCGGGATACGCGTTGCGTATCGTAAGATATGCGAATATATATATATATATATATATATATTAACAAAAAATACTATTTAACAATAAATTAATAAAAATAGCTTATTAACCATTAACTTAAAGCTTCATAACTAAGTTGTTGCTTACTGTCCCTCAAATCGGCCCGGCCCTTCAGTAGAATTTGAACTTTAAATCGTCAGCCCAATGTCGGCCCAACTTAAAAGACAAAATCCAACAAGCGTGTATGTATAAATATACTCGTGTTGGGTTTTAAGGGTTGGGATATCGCAGGAGGAGAAGCAGCTAGGGTTTGTGGCTGCTTAGAACTGCGAAGATGGTGGAAAGACAAAACAAAGGGTGAAAGGAAGAGGTCGTCACCAGAAAGTACACCATCAACCTTCACAAGCGCCTTCATGACTGGTACTCTCTCTCTCTCTCTCTCTCTCTCTCTCTCCTCTTTCACCATTTTCACTTCATCAAATTCATTACTTTGACATAGTTGGTTGATTTCCTCTTTCACCATTTTTACTTCATCAAATTCATTACTTTGACATAGTTGGTTGATTTTCGATGCATATCTATTTTAGTTCTACTGAAATAATTAAATTTCGCCTGTTAATGGGCTTTTCTGATGTAGTAATTAGGAACTTCAAAATGTGAGCCCAATGTCGGCCCAACTTAAAAGAGAAAACCCGACAAGCGTGTATGTATTAATATACTCGTGTTCAAGTCTAGGGTTTTAAGGGTTGGGATATCGCAAGAGGAGAAGGAGCTAGGGTTTGTGGCTGCTTAGAACTGCGAAAATGGTGGAAAGACAAAACAAAGGGCGAAAGGAAGAGGTCGTCACCAGAGAGTACACCATGAACCTTCACAAGCGCTTTCATGGCTGGTACTCTCTCTCTCTCTCTCTCTCTCTCTCTCTCACTACTTCTCTCTCTCCTTTCACCATTTTCACTTCATCAAATTCATTACTTTAACATAGTTGGTTGATTTTCGATGCATATCTATTTTAGTTTTACTGAAAAAATTAAATTCCGCCTGTTAATGGGCTTTTCTGATGTACTAATTAGGAACTAAGTGGTTTTGTTTTTTGCTTTTTTCATGTCTCGAAATTATAAGATATTTCTAATGCTAGCTGGTGGAGATCTGTTGTATGTTAGCAATATGGTGAGATATGATCAGAAGACTAGTTGGAATGTTGATCATATGTTTGTTGTGGATTTTAAGGCACTTAGGATGTGTTCCAAAATTCACAAAATGTTTTCACCTCTGATTTTATTTGTAATACAGAAAGAAAGCAAAACTATTTAAATTTTTATCACTATGAAAAACATGTGCCATTGAGATATGTATCAGTGTTGCATAAGATATGTATCACTATGAAAAACATGTGCCATTGAGATATTCATCGGCTGATATGATCATAAGCATTGTTATTCTAAATGGTGCAAAAGTTCTCTTGATCCAGTTAGGAATTTATTAAGTAAATTCTGAAAAATATGAGGAAGGGATTGATTTCAATTAAGAAATGCACAAGAAAAAGAAAGAATTGAAATGCACGTAGGAAATTAAGGCGGGGAGCTAAAAGTAAGAAGAACAATATTGAACAAATGAAACAGGAAATGAAGAAGAAAATAGTGGAAAGCATAGTTGTCAAAACGGGATTCGTATTGTGTATCAAAATTCTGTGTCTATGATATGTATCGGGATACGCGTTGCGTATCGTAAGATATGCGAATATATATATATATATATTAATAAAAAATACTATTTAACAATAAATTAATAAAAATAGCTTATTAACCATTAACTTAAAACTTCATAACTAAGTTGTTGCTTACTGTCCCTCAAATCGGCCCTACTTCAAGAGAATTTGAACTTCAAATTGTCACCCAATGTCGGCCCAACTTAAAAGACAAAACCCAACAAGCGTGTATGTATAAATATACTCGTGTTCAAGTCTAGGGTTTTAAGGGTTGGGATATCGCAGAGGAGAAGGAGATAGGGTTTGTGGTCGCTTAGAACTCGCGAAGATGGTGGAAAGACAAAACAAAGGGTGAAAGGAAGAGGTCGTCACCAAAGTACACCATCAACCTTCACAAGCGCCTTCATCTACTCTCTCTCTCTCTCTCTCTCTCTCACCATTTTCACTTCATCAAATTCATTACTTTGACATAGTTGGTTGATTTCCTCTTTCACCATTTTCACTTCATCAAATTCATTACTTTGACATAGTTGGTTGATTTTCGATGCATATCTATTTTAGTTCTACTGAAATAATTAAATTCCGCCTGTTAATGGGCTTTTCTGATGTACTAATTAGGAACTTCAAAATGTGAGCCCAATGTCGGCGCAACTCAAAAGAGAAAACTCAACAAGCGTGTATATGTTAATATACTCGTGTTCAAGTCTAGGGTTTTAAGGTTTGGGATATCGCAGGAGGAGAAGGAGCTAGGGTTTGTGTCTGCTTAGAACTGCGAAGATGGTGGAAAGACAAAACAAAGGGCGAAAGGAAGAGGTCGTCACCTAGGGGTGTAAGTCCGAACCGCCGAACCGCCAAATCGAATCGAATCGAACCGAATCGGCTAGTTCGGTTCGGTTTTGGGTTAGGACGATTCGGTTTAGGTTTGAAAATTTTATAAACCGAGCGGTTCGGTTCGGTTTGCGATTTTTGGTGCCAAACCGAACCAAACCGAATCGAATCGAACCACCACCATTTCATTTTTATTTTATTATTTTTATATACATATTATTTAGTAATTAGTAATTAGTAATTGAATTTAATAAGAAAATTATTGTTATTTGCCTACATTTTGATTGAATTATTGTAATTTTAAAGTTAATTTTTTGACTTTCAATTATTTAGTTTATGTTAAAAGTATTTTTTTGATATTTAAAAGTTTTTTATTTTTTGAAATATTTAAATAATTAAACCGTGGAATCGAACCAAACCGATCGGTTCGGTTCGGTTCGGTTTGAAGTTTGTGGCGGTTCGGTTCGGTTTGAAATATGTGGAACCATTAAGAGGTGGTTCGGTTTGCGGTTTTGGCTCAAACCGAACCAAACCGAACCACCTTCACCCCTATCGTCACCAGAGAGTACACCATCAACCTTCACAAGCGCCTTCATGGCTGGTACTCTCTCTCTCTCTCTCTCTCTCTCTCTCCCTCCCTCCCTCTCTCTCTCCTTTCACCATTTTCACTTCAACAAATTCATTACTGTAACATAGTTGGTTGATTTCCGATGCATATCTATTTTAGTTTTACTGAAAAAATTAAGTTACGCCTGTTAATGGGCTTTTCTGATGTACTAATTAGGAACTAAGTGGTTTTGCTTTTTGCTTTTTTCATGTCTCGAAATTATAAGATATTTCTAATGCTAGCTGGTGGAGATCTGTTGTATGTTAGCAATATGGTGAGATATGATCAGAAGACTAGTTAGAATGTTGATCATATGTTTGTTGTGGATTTTAAGGCACCTAGGATGTGTTCTAAAATTCACAAAATGTTTTCACCTCTGATTTTATTTGTAATACAGAAAGAAAGCAAAACTATTTAAATTTTTATCACTATGAAAAACATGTACCATTGAGATATGTATCAGTGTTGCATAAGATATGTATCACTATGACAAACATGTGCCATTGAGATATTCATCGGCTGATATGATCATTAGCATTGTTATTCTAAATGGTGCAAAAGTTCTCTTGATCCAGTTAGGAATTTATTAAGTGAATTCTGAAAAATATGAGGAAGGGATTGATTTCAATTAAGAAATGCAGACAAGAAAAGGAAAGAATTGAAATGCACGTACGAAATTAAGGCGGGGGAGCTAAAAGTAAGAAGAACAATATTGAACAAATGAAACAGGAAATGAAGAAGAAAATAGTGGAAAGCATAGTTGTCAAAACGGGATTTGTATTGTGTATCGAAATTTTGTTTCTATGATATGTATTGGGATACGCGTTGCGTATCGTAAGATATGCGAATATATATATATATATATATATATATATATATATATTAATAAAAAATACTATTTAACAATAAATTAATAAAAATAGCTTATTAACCATTAACTTAAAACTTCATAACTAAGTTGTTGGTATCCCCAAAAAAAACTTCATAACCTAAGTTGTTACTATCCCAAAAAAGAAAAGGTGAAGCAAGTCAACAACTATAGGTAAATAAAAACTATACTAACTATCCCACCAAAAGCCAAGCAAAGTTAGATAAAAATTCTAGTCGAAGTTGTCGATATCCATCTCAAAGTCATCTAGATCATCTCCCACAACTCGTCCATTATCATCAATAAAAGCTTCTTCATTCTCAAAATCTTCGATTACTTCAATCTCATATAAACCATCATTTTCTTGAAGTACAGTCGTCCTTTTGCCAATTACGTCATCTTGCAAGTTTCTTGGTCCTATGAAAAAAATTTTAATGTGTCATGTAAGTAATAAAGAAAGAATTGGTCATAAAACAAATGATATCAAAGGAGTATGTTTTTATACATCTCTTTCTCTTGTTACTAGTTTCTACCTCATCAAAACATTCATGAACATCCATCCATGAAGTATCTTCAGGTAAGCAAGGATCTTCCTTTTCGGTAATCCAATCATCGTCAGATTCCATATCTGAAAGGCAAATAGGATCATAGGAGTCACCATTTTCTTGCCTTTTCTTTTGTCTTGTCTCTAGGTTAACGTTGTACTTCACAAACACCAGTGCATTCATCTTTGTTACTCCAACTGGTTTATTTTTTTTGAGTGAACGCAATCTTAGATACTCCAATTTCTTTCACATCCTACGCACTACAAGTGAGGCTTAAAACTCTCATAGCAAGCTTTTGAAGCTCTAGGCAACCACTTCCATAGCTCTCCCACCACAATGCTATATCAGTATATCAAAATTAAAAGAAAAAAATGAGAAAAAAGGGTTGCAATGTGTATGTCTGAAGAGAAACATTAATTGGATATAGGATTATAGAATTTACCAGGATGCTTATTTTCTCGTGTTATCAAAGCCATGTCCATGCCAAACATGCCTTCAGCATTAGTGAATCTGTCAAGTTGTTGATCAACCTTGAGTCGAGTTTCAAGATCAGGAAACATCCTCTCGATAGTTCTATATAACCCCAATTTCACTTCCATATCTGCATTGAAGTTTCTAGCATAATGAAACCTGGATAAAGAAACCAATAAACATATCAGAAGAGTTAATTATATTCTTGTATACATCAAATTGGCAAGTTAGTAATTACTTCAAACAATACAAGTAAAAAAAAAAAAAGAACTTACTTTGGATTAAGAAATTACCCAGATACATGAAGAGGCCTATGGAGTTGCAATAACCAACGATTATCAATGATCTTCCAAACTTGAGCATACCTTGACTTGACATAATTAAAATTTTTTCTATTTGCTCCTTGGTTCTATCAATTGCTTCATAGATATACCCCATAGGAGGTTTAGAATCACCATCTACTAGCCTTAAAACTTTAACCAATGGAAGAACCCCTTTCAAGCAATACTTGACTGCTGACAAAAATTTAGAATCACCCAAAATTATTTTTTCGACTCTCTTGCCATTACTTTTCTTTGTATAACTGCTCTTAGCCCAATCATCTGAGGAAAACATGGCGCTTAGAGCTCTATAGTTGTTTAGGAGGGCCCTTAAAGTGAGATAAGAAGTGGCAAACCTTGTCACTCCCAGTCTTGCCAACTCTTTCTTCTTAGTGTACTTTCTCATCAAATCAAGAACCCAAGCAGGATGATAAATATACACAGTAATTGTTTTCGCTTTCTCAAGAATTTCTTTATGCACTCGCAACTCACCAATGTCAGATAGCATCAAATCAGTGTAATGAGCTGCACATGGTGACCAAAATAATTTTTTTCTTTTTTCCATTAGCTTTGCACCAGCAGAAACATAAACTACAGCACTATCTGTAACTACCTGAACTACATTTTCCTCACCAATTTCTTCTACGATGGAATCAAGCAATTCACATAAATTATCCGCATCCTTAATTATACTTGATGTGTCCACAGACTTTGGAAACACCATACCTTTAGGACTATTAACAAGGAAGTTTGTTATAGATCTTTGCTTTCCATCCATCCAACCATCAGACATCAAAGTGCATCCATTTTTCTTCCATTCATTTTTATATTTTTCCAAATTGTCGTAAACATTTTGCACTTTCTTCTTCAAGAAAGGGACTCTAATCTCATGATAACTAGGGAGTTTCAATCCTTTTCCATAATTTATAGCTGACTCCATCATCTTTTGAAAAAAAAGGACTTTTAAGCAAATGAAAAGGTAAAGCATGTGCATAAAAGAACCTGCAACTATCTAAACATACATGTTTTCTATCTTTTACGTACAACTGACATTATGGTGCTCTGTTTTATTGCACCCTTTCCCTTTTGAGAAGACCCCCCTTTTGATTTCTCATAACCATCATCACTATCCTGGTCATCAAAGCACTACATCTCACCTTCAAAGTCTTTTTTTTTTTTGCCAAATCATCTAACACATTTTAAAAAAAATTCACAACATCTTCAGGGCTCTATTGACATTTTTTCTTGTGCGAGCTAGGTGATGTTTCATTCTACTAACACCCCCAAATGATTTTTCACAGTAGTTGCATATTTCAACCTTGATGTATCTTTTTTATCTTGTCCAGGTTCAATGACACGTTGACAGTGCTTTCAAGTTGGGTCAAGTTTCTTTTTATTTTTTGGAGCCATGACCAGATTTATTTAAAGAGTAAAAAGATCAAATATGTGAATTGTAATGGAATTTATATAAGTTTTGGAAAAAAAATCTGGTCAAAGGCAGAGACAAAGTTACATACTTGCATGAAAACAGTGTAGTCAAAGAACAACTAAACAAGAACTAAACAAGAAAGTGTCTCGTACCTTTTGCAAAGAGAAATCAAATAATCTATTGTTGTAAACTTGTAATGTTAGTATATTCCTTCAATTTTGTCTTCTTCACAGTCTTCACTCTTCATAGTTCACAACAGTAGCACAATTGATTCCATCACTCAGCCAAGCAACAAAGGGTTTTTCTTTATCTTAATGAAAGATGAAGCATGAAGGATCAAAGGATTATGGACATTAGCTAGATCAAAGGAGGAAGCAAAAGGAAAAGATTCAAAGCCCTAATAGATTGAGATTTGAGAAGCTTTGTGGAGACGTCTTTTTTGAGAAGACGAGAAGTCGACGACTCACGACAGAGTTCGACTGGTTTTATAAGTCATGAATTTTAAGAAATTAAATGATAAAAATATTAAACATGCACCCCCTGAAGAAAGTAAGATGTATCGTGCAATACTCAATTTTTGTTATACACAGGTGTATTGTTCGATACGCAAGATGTATCATGCGATACATAGCATATTGCGATACGCTGGACCGATTCGTATCGAAAGAGGGTAATTTAGTATCGTATCGTACGATATGTATCACGTATTGTATGATACTAACAACTGTGGAAGAACATAACTGCATGGGTTGTTGCACATTGTTGCAGGGGTTACAGGCATTGTACTTGGGAATTGTTGAAGTAGTGATAGGCCAATTGATGTTTGTACTCCAATTAGCAACTTGTGATTTGTTTTGTTTTCAATTTCCCTTTGTCAAAAGTAAAAAATCATTAGATCTGGGTGTTCAGTAATCATCTTTCCTAGAACCCTTAAGCGTGCACAGGTGATGCTGCCTACCCTAGCAACCTTTAGACACATGCCTTTAGCAAAAATGTCCGTAAGACCTATCCTATCTTTGATCAGCTCAGATTTGCATAGCTAGTGAAAATGTAGGTTACAACAGGTATAATGCTGTCTCAAAAGAAAGGTGATTTAGATGTTAAGACTCTTCCTTGTAATAGCTTGGTCAGTGCTTGATGTGTCAATTCCTTCCATTTATGGATTTTAATCACTTTCAGCTTAGTATATATTCTTTATGTCCATTTTCTTTTTTTGTATACAATTTTTTTGTTAAGGAAATGCGTATGATCTTGAACCTCTGATTCTTTTGAACGGGTCTAAGTTGTGTTTCATATCCTTGTATACATTTCATTGTTTAAGTTCTCTCAGTTCAACCCTCATATCATAAATGTGTGGTTTTTTCCCCTGAATGTGCTGATGTGATTACCCACCTTTACAGTACCTTCAAGAAGAAGGCTTCGAAGGCCATAAAGGAGATTAGGAAGTTTGCCCGAAAGGCTGTGGGGACTACGGATGTCAGAGTTGATGTGAAGCTGAACAAGCACATTTGGAGCAGAGGGATCAGAAGCATACCGAGGAGGGTGCGAGTCCGCATTTCTCGTAAGAGGAATGATGATGAGGATGCAAAGGAAGAGCTCTACTCACTTGTCACAGTTACTGAGATTCCACCAAAAGGATTGAAGGGATTAAGCATCAAGGTTATCGAAGATGAGGATTGATATAATTTGCTTGCATCTGGTAATTGGTAATGAGTTTTGTTTCAATTCTGTTTCAACTAAAATTAGTTATATTTTTAGAATATTTAGACAATTTAAATTTTATGCGTCAGATTGAGAGTTTGATTTTAATCTTGAACAATGTCCAGTTCTATTTGATACTTGATTCCAGTTCAACTTTCACTTTGCTAGCTCATTAAATTGTTCATTAAACAATTGCAATAGTTTTTCCTTGATGTATTATAGCATGTGTATATTCAGTAGCATGTGTATATTTTGTGACAAAGCGTGTTGGGAGGTGAGGGTTTGATTGCAGAAGTTAGTTTCTTTAATTTGTTGTTTTTTGCGTAATCGTAACTCTGAAAGTATAGGGGTAGGGTTGCATATTCACTGTTGGTGAATGATTTTGAGAACTTTCCAGTTAAGGGCCCATGCGCCGATTGTCATTAAGCAATTGTTAAGTGGTTGAGGGTTCTATGATTAATATTTGACCGATTGTTTTTAATGATTTTATTTTTTTGTTTTTGTATTTTAGTCCTTGTTAATGTCTGCTTACTATAGCTCATCAAAAGGTTAATAAGGTTCCAAATTTATTTTGAACCGATGAAAAACAAGGGAATCTCAGATTTTGGAAAAATACGTAGGCAATACCCTAATTGCTGAATGTCAAGTGACTTTGTGGAGCTTTGAATCCATTTGCAAGTGGTTGTTGCACCTTTGCAGCATGATTCCAGCTTCACTTTCAATCTCTCGCTGGATCTTTGCAAGGATTGATCAAAGATCATCTTCCTAGGTTAGTTACTGCTGTAATATTCTTTCTTCAGTTCATGCAAATTTTCTTATAGCTTGAATATGTTCAGGAAAGCTAATCCTGCCTTTGAAAATTCTTGGTTTCGTTAGTAATCGCAGCTTGGATATGTTCAGTAAAGGAAATCCTGCTACACTTGAACATTCTTGTTTTCTTCAGTGAATACAGCTTGAGTATGTTCAGGGAAGAAAATCCCGCTACATTTGTATAAGGAGAATTATGATTACACATGACCCTAGTAACTTTTATCCATCTTCGATTTGGTCCCAACTTTTCCCTTCCATCCTATTGACTAACGAATTTCATGCAAAAGTGGCATGTGAATGTTACATGCCATATTCTTAAGGTAAAATAGGCAGTTCAAGTACCACCAACCCAATTGGGGGGCAAAAGTAGATCAAGCTTTCTCTTGATGGCCAAAATACAGTTTAATAACATTCTCTTGAAGAAAAGCTTCCTCTCTTTTAGGTTTTTCTCATTAGGTCAAGAAAATCAAAACTTGCCAAACCAAAATTCAATTGTGTTCAAAAATAAAACAAGATTCTGAAACAAAATTTACCAATGATAACTATGTAGGGTTTCTCTTCCTCTTGGTTCCATATGCAGCTAATAAACCAAAGAATGGAATGAGTTCTTATCTGTCAACTCTTAATCAAGAAATGAGCCTAAAATCAACTATATATATATATATATATATATATATATATATATATACACACACACACACACACACACACACACAAAATAAATGCTAACCCAGATTTGGTTAAAAGGAAATTAAATTAAAAATGGAAAAAAAAAGAAATAAAACAGAAAAAGAAAAAAGAAAAAGAATGAATTTAGAACAAAATTAGAAAAAAATAAGGGGAGGAGAACCCATAAGAGCAAGCAAAAGTAAAAATGTGAAACAATGAAGGTAGTGCTTCCAACAAAGAAAATTGAAAAGTGAGTTTTATGAAACTGCTTAAGAAGAAATTCGCATAATGGGTTGTTTTAGTGACTTGATTAATGCTGAATTTTTTTGTGGAGCAATCAATTTAGTGCGATGTCTCGTCTTCGACTCTCAGCAAATACAAATTCTTTTGAAGCAATAGCAAGGGTATATAAGGCTGTAGTGTGTACTACCCCCGATCCAAAATAAGAGTTATTTTAGCAAAAATAAAAATTAATCTAAAATAAGTGTCCTTTTAGGTTTTTAATGCGCATTATTTTCTCTAATTTACCCCTTTTTTTCTAAATCTCAAAAATTAATATCATTAAATATTTATCTTCTTTTTAATAATTATTTTCTTATAATTTATGTTTTAAACTACTTTAACATAAAAAAAATAAAAGGGTAAATTACAAATAATCCCCCACAACTGTGGGTTAGGTTTGAATTGCCCCCTCAACTACCAATTGAAGCAAAATGCCAATAAAATTAAGTTTTTATCATGCTTGTGCATTGTGTTAGGAGTACTATTAGTTTATAATAATATTAAACAACGAGTTGGTTAAGAGTTTATTTTTGATATACCGTTGATGTAAATTATATAAGCACCCAAAAAAACTTCAATGTTAAATGAAATGATTTAAAAATTCAGTTGATATGCATAAAACTGTAGTAATTGACATTCTAAGTATTTTTTTTAGATTTTAAAAAAGTGTATTGATTAATTCAACTTTGATAATTGACAAATGATAACTATATAGGGTTTCTCTCCCTCTTGGTTCCATATGCAGCTAATAAACCAAAGAATGGAATGAGTTCTTATCTGTCAACTCTTAATCAAGAAATGAGCCTAAAATCAACTATATATATATATATATATATATATATATATATATATATATACAAAATAAATGCTAACCCAGATTTGGTTAAAAAGAAATTAAATTAAAAACGAAAATAAAAAAAAGAAATAAAACAGAAAAAGAAAAAGAATGAATTCAAAACAAAATTAGGAAAAAGTAAGGGGAGGAGCACCCATAAGAGCAAGCAAAAGTAAAAATGTGAAACAATGAAGGTAGTACTTCCAACAAAGAAAATTGAAAAGTGAGTATTATGAAACTGCCTAAGAAGAAATTAGCATAATGGGTTGTTTTAGTGACTTGATTAATGCTGAATTTTTTTGTGGAGCAATCAATTTAGTGCGATGTCTTGTCTTCGACTTTCAGCAAATACAAATTCTTTTGAAGCAATAGCAAGGGTATATAAGGCTGTAGTGTGTACTACCCCCGATCCAAAATAAGTGTTATTTTAGCAAAAATAAAAATTAATCTAAAATAATTATTTTCTTATAATTTATGTTTTAAACTACTTTAACATAAAAAAATAAAAGGGTAAATTACAAATAATCCCCCTCAACTATGGGTTAGTTTTGAATTGCCCCCTCAACTACCAATTGAAGTAATATGCCAATAAAATTCAGTTTTTATCATGCTTGTGCATTGTGTTAGGAGTACTATTAGTTTATAATAATATTAAACAACGAGTTGGTTAAGAGTTTGTTTTTGATATACCGTCGATGTAAATTATATAAGCACCAAAAAAAAACTTCAATGTTAAATGAAATGATTTAAAAATTAAGTTGATATGCATAAAACTGTAGTAATTGACATTCTAAGTATTTTTTTTAGATTTTAAAAAAGTGTATTGATTAATTCAACTTTGATAATTGACAAATCAAATGACTCAAAATAAAAATATCATCAATTGAGCATCAAAAATCAAAATTTCTTGTTAAACATTAAAATATATTTAATATGTTATAATAATAATAATAATGTGTAAGCCATTTTTGTGTATTGTACTCAGACAAATTTTCAAATTTTGCTTTTGTATAAGTTTTTGAGTGAAATTATCACCTCTGCTTTCAAAGGGGATTGCGATTATTGTCATTTTCCCAGACATCATCCAATTCGTAACTAATATAATGACAATATCACCTCTTCCGTTTGACAAATAGATTAAGGGACCCGAAAAACTATATTATATATATGACTTTAGAAAATTTAAAAATATAATTAAATCTTAATTTTTCAATTGAATTTTTTGAAAAACTAATTATGATATCTACATGATATGATTGTGTGGACAGTTACAAATTACAATACATAGTAGAGATACTTTAATTATATATATCTTGCAAAAAGATTTAATTCAATAGAAATGAACATGTAAGTTTCTTAATTTTAATATTTTTCTTTTGTTACTTAACTTTTTGAAATAATAATGCGTTCTTCTTTTATTTATTAAATTCTCTTCTAAATTGATTTCAAATTTTTTTTTTTACTACAAAATATATTTTTAAAATTATACTATTTCTGAATTTTATATGGCGGGAAAGCTAGATACTTTTGGGGTCCTTTAATATATTTGTCAAACCGAAGGGGGCTATCGAATGATGTTTTACACACACACACACAAGTTAATTGGTAACTAACCACCAGAAAAGAATCCTGCGAAATCGATTTGAAATTACCAGAAAACAAAAGAAAATTGGTCATTTTCAACCGAAAACAAACCCTCCAAATATCAGGTATCATACCCCATTCTTTGATTCTATTCTGTATCTCTTTCTCTCTATATCTATCTGTATCTATCTACCTCTACATGTGTTATAATATCTATATCTTCACAATTTCTTATCTAATTGTACGTATACCCAATCCTTTCTTTATCTTTCTCACCTTAAACGACATTCCTTAGCTTTATGTTTGATTGCTTTATATATAGACTTGAGTTGTCTCTGTTATTGGAATAATCTATATTCCATATTTTGACTGATTGCAGTTGAATTTGAACTCAA
This sequence comes from Platycodon grandiflorus, assembly GCA_016624345.1. Classification (NCBI taxonomy): domain Eukaryota; kingdom Viridiplantae; phylum Streptophyta; class Magnoliopsida; order Asterales; family Campanulaceae; genus Platycodon; species Platycodon grandiflorus. The sequence continues at coordinate 29,728,825 of CM028365.1, read as the reverse complement.
TTGATGCTAATTTCACATTTTTGCTATAGGTTTTTGTTGTTTTGATATGGGTTGGTTGATGTTATAATTTCTCTGTTAACCTTTTCACTTCTTGTCAAAAAACTGATTTGGGTATTGTGGGTTTTCAAGCTTTTTCTTTTAATTCGATAAAAATGAAGCCTTTTATGTTCTTCAGTGTGGTAGTAGTTGTGTTTCTGTGTGTCTTGTGCGGTTGCGTTTTGGGTAAGGAATGTACTAATCAACCTAGTCAGCTATCATCACACACACTTCGATATGAGTTACTGTCGTCCAAGAACGAAACTTGGAAAAGAAGAGGTGTTTTTGCATTACCATTTGACACCAACCGACGATTCTGCATGGGCGAATTTGTTTCCTAGGAAGATGTTGAAGGAGGATGATCAATATAATTGGATGATGATGTATAGGAAGATGAAGCATACAGCGGGTGGCGTAGTTGGGACTGGATTGTCCAGGGAGTTTCTGAATGAAGTTGCCTTAAGTGATGTAAGATTGGACCCGGAGTCGTTTCATGGGCAGGCTCAACAGACCAATTTGGAATACTTGTTATTGTTGGATGTTTATAGCTTGGTTTGGAGCTTTAGGAAGACAGCTGGTTTGCCAACTCCCAGCAAGCCCTATGGAGGTTGGGAGGATCCTATTCAGGAGCTTCGCGGTCATTTTGTAGGTTGGTTTGCTTTCTCAATTTCACTTCATTCCTCCTTTCGTACATTTACATGCCTCTGTTTGTGTGTACGTGCGTGTGTCTGTGTGATTATTTTTCATTATTTCCTTTATTAGCTTATAATGCTAGAGTAACATATTAAACTTCATGAATCCTAAATATGCAATGACAGGTTTAATTTGACTACTCTTACATTGGGTTTGGAATGAATGGTTTCTTCATCTAGTCTTCGTACCAAATTTCTGATATTTCAGTTTCCCTTTCTTTTCCCTACCAAATATCTGAATGATGTTACTTTTTGACACACTGAAGGGCAGCAAATATCTGAATGATGGTACTTTTTGACACACTGAAGGGCACGACTTGAGCGCCTCTGCACGTATGTGGGCTAGCACTGACAATGATACTCTCAACGAGAAGATGAATGCAGTGATTTCCGTGCTATCTGAATGTCAGGATAAACTGGGCACCGGCTATCTCTCTGCTTTCCCTTCTGATATTTCAGTTTCCCTTTCTTTTCCCTACCAAATATCTGAATGATATGTTACTTTTTGACACACTGAAGGGCACGACTTGAGCGCTCTGCACGAATGTGGGCTAGCACTGACAATCGATGGATTATGGAAACATTATCCGTAATTTATTCAAGTATAATACTGAATTTTATGTTTCATTTCTGTCCAGGGAGATGTGAAGCACTTATTCTTGGCTCTCCTTTTCGATAAGCCCTGATTTCTTGGATTGCTTGCAGTACAGGTGATTTTGCTTGAAACTAAAAACCTATTTACTTTCAAGAATAAGTTGGCAACCAAGATTCCACTCAGTAATTTTAATGAAAGCAAAGCAACGACATAAAAGAAACAAGATTTCTTTCCTGTAAGAAATGTTGTTCCATGTAAGAAGCTAGTAGCCTACATTAAGGAGTCAAAATCCTCGTATAGAAGGAAAATCTGTTCTGCGTCTGAAATATTGAGACTTGAATGTAGTGATGTTTGGAATTGGGACCATGGACGGAACCTGGATACCCGGAAGTGTTTACTTTGAGAGATAGCCATAGTGAATATAATTTATGTCATCTGGACTTCTTTCCCTCAATAGGGTCGTATGCTTTTGGCCACAAGTAGCTGCTAAGAGATTTATACTTGTTGATCTGTGGAGTAGTTCAGTGTGAGACGATCTTCTTCATTTATAACCTGATGTTGATCTCATTACTTAACACTAACTTTTTGGTTTTCGATGTTTCTTTAAAATTTTAATATGGTTGTTATTGTTGATCCGGTGCTGTATTCATATTTAGTCTCATCCTTAACTGCAAATCATTCACTTTGCTTTTAGGCTGATGATATAGCTCATTTTCATGCCAATACACATATTCCAGTTATAATTGGATGTCAAATGCGCTACGAAGTTACTGGTGATCCACTCTATAAGGTAAACTGGTTCAAGTGCAAGTTGGTACCTCAAAAGCCATTGTTTGGAGTAGCATTTGTTGTTTTCACCAAATATATAATTGTTTCTTTTGGGTTAGCTTAGATCCCCCCTATAATTTGGTTTGCCAGGAAATTGGGAAGTTCTTCATGGATATTGTGAACTCATCTCATACTTATGCAACAGGAGGGACATCAGTTCATGAGTTCTGGTAAAAGCACTAATAACTTCTACGAGCATTATGCAAACAGAAAATTTTCTTTCTTGACTTGAAAGATACAGATTATGAATAACTTTTCATTTTCTATCATATGTTCCTCCCATTGATGGTTCTGTTGTTTATATCAGGAGAGATCCAAAGCGATTATCAGACACCCTGCAATCTGAGAATGAAGAATCATGTACAACGTGTAACATGTTAAAGGTGTGGTTATAATGTGTGTGTTCGCGCGTGTGCATGTGTGTATATTACCAAATATCAATGTCAAATTTGGGCTGATATTTGACACTCAGTCCTGTATTGGGTTTTTTTACAGGTGTCACGGCACCTATTTAGATGGACCAAAGAAATGGCTTACGCGGACTACTATGAGAGAGCTCTGACTAATGGTGTGCTGGGCCTTCAAAGAAGAAGGGAACCTGGAGTTATGATCTATACGCTACCACTTGGCCGTGGAGAGTCAAAAGCACGAAGCCACTGGGGATGGGGAACCAAGTTCAATGCTTTCTGGTGCTGCTATGGCACAGGTTAGTGGATTCATTCTGACCACCTTTCTAAATGGAAAATTAATTAATAATTCATACAAGAAACCTCTCATTACAGATAGGCCTGCATTTGATAGTTGACCATTGTTTTAAATTGTGTCCAAAATTGATCTCTAGGGATCGAATCATTCTCAAAATTAGGAGATTCAATTTACTTTGAAGAGGGGCCGAAATGTCCAGCAGGGATTTACATAATCCAGTACATATCAAGCTCGCAAGTCTGGAAAGATTTCGCTAAATCAGAAAGTAGAGCCCGCTGTTTCGTGGGATCCTCGCCTTCAAGTGACATCCACTATTTCCTCAAAAGAGGTATTAGTGCTTGATGGTATATACTAGTATTCAACATGTAACTCGTTCATTTTCCCCTACTTGATCTTTCTTTCTCTCTTCTCTCCGATGTTCCCTTTTTTTTTTTTTTTTCTTTCTATTTCCTTCTTTTGATTTTGAGTTTTGGTGGCCTGTCTGGTTTATGCAGCAAGCAGAAGGTCTAACATCTACCATGAATTTAAGAATACCATTTTGGACGAATTCAAATGGTGCTGAGGCATTACTTAATGGACAGCCTTTGCCTCTACCAACTCCAGGTGTGAACTTCCCATCCTCTCGTACTTGTTGTCTTTTCCTTCCTATGCTGTATTTCAGTTATTCTTTTTTGCTCGATCGATTGTGTTTTTATTGGATACAAAACAAAGGTTTGGTCGTGAATGACCAGCTTCATTGTACCTTTTAGCTGTTTGATGCAAACTCTGAAGGTTCATACTTTCTCTTTCTTGATGTAGGTAACTTCTTATCAATCACAAGAAAATGGAGTTCCGGTGACAAAATCGCTCTCGAACTGCCCTTAACTCTTAGAAGCGAGGCAATTAGGGGTATTTTCTCACAACCTATTTAACAATACGGTGCTCCAAGAGTACCCCAATTGTATTTCTCATTGCATATTACTATTTTGGTGCTTATGAATTGTTTTAATTGATTTTTCAGATGATCGAGCCACCTATGCTTCTCTTCATGCAATTTTATATGGTCCCTACCTACTTGCGGGATTGACCACAGATGACTGGGACATCAAAGGAGAGTCGGCCTCTCTTTTGGACTTGATCACTCCGATTCCAGCTGATTACAATTCCCATCTGATTTCTCTTTCTCAAAAATCAGGGAAATCAACCCTTGCCCCCACGCACTCAAACAATTCAATCATAATGGCAAACTTCCCTGAACCTGGCACAAACACTTCAGTACATGCAACTTTTAGACTCATATTCCTTGGTGTCTCAAAGTCAAAATTTTCATCAGTGAAAGATGCTATTAGTGAATCAGTCATGTTAGAACCGTTTGATTTTCCTGGTATGCTCCTGATGCCACAAGGGGAAGATGAGTGCCTTGGGATTGCAGCAGCAGCCTCAGGTAACAATGGTTTCGCTTTCCGTTTGGTTGCTGGACTTGATGGGAAGGACGGAACAGTTTCATTAGAGTCTGAGAAACAGAAAGGCTGTACATGAGCACACATGGAGTCGTCAAGCTCAGCTGCAGTTCTGGGGAATTAGATTCTGGATTTAAAGAGGCTGCCAGCTTTGTGATGAACGACGGAGTAATGTTTACACAATGTAATTTTCAAAATCAATAGCATTTCGCCCCAAAACTTGAGAGTTTTGTCCCCAAATTAGGCGTGTAACCAATTTGAATTCCTTGGAAGTTGGAGGATAAGTTGCTCAAACTTGATTTTTTAATGCATTGGAGGATAAGTTGCTCAAACTTGATTTTTTAATGCATAGTCTAGTTCAATTTTTTTTAGGCATATGTTTTTTGAATGGAGCTTTTTTATAGGAATGTAGCTTTTTTAAAATACAGCTAATTATTTTTCGTAAATACCATATGTATCAGTTACTTTTATAATTTAAGTGTTCTAAAAAATACTGTTTATTTGGTGTAAAATTACATTATCTATCGTTTCAAAAAAAAAATAAAAAAAATGAAAGACTTGACCGGGGGTCAGGGAAAGGGCAAGGAATGAGCAAGACTTACCAGAGCTTATGTCCACTAGAACTGAGAGAAATACTGAATAGAAGGATTCAGGACTTCCCTGGAAAGGTCCGCTCAAAATGAAAAGAGTCCATCGCAGCAAACCGCTATAGAAAGCCCCTAAAAGGCAGCTACATATAGATGAATGAGGACCCATCCCAAATTTACTTATCGATAGTCGTACAATCCAGTTCTTTCAGTAGGAGAGGAGTAGTCAGATCCTGAACAATCTCTTCCACTTCGGAGCGAGGAGAACTCTGGGGACTCCCTCCGGCTTGATTTAGTTCCTCAGGCTTATCTACCAAATCTACTGATTCAAACGGCTAATAAGAAGACGGGGACTGATTCCCATTGATAAATGGACTTGGCTACCTACCTTCTTAGCTAGAAAAGTGGATCCTTTTTCTCCAGAAATACTCTTTATAGGCCTTCTGAGAACTCATTGGTCTATTCCCTCCTCGTTTTAGCTAATTCGAATTAATGAAGTTGAGCTTGAATCAGTAGATTTGGTAGATAAGCCTGAGGAACTAAATCAAGCCGGAGGGAGTCCCCAATTAGGACCGGACGACCGGAGGGGATCGAGGGGAAGGCTTGACCCGAGACACAGCAGCAAACTAGGTAACAAGGGAGCGAGCCGAAGGAGTTCCGAGCGACCGATACTGGACGTGTGTAGATATATAATATGGTATAAACTAGAGTTTGTTCATCAGGAGGATCAGAAAAAGCTGCCATGGCCGAAGCCAGGCTATGAAGAAAGCTGCGGGGTCGAAATCGCCAAGGAGAGGAGCTAAAAGCCGCTCGACTGAGTTGGAGAGGAAAGAGATCGAGGATAGTTATTTCGAAAGGAAGTAATTCTTTCTTCATCTTCTTTGATCTTCTTTTGCCTTTTACATGCATCATGCTCATTCTGACCTTTCAGGTCATGCTTGATGGGCGTGTATAGCTCAGTTGGTAGAGCATTGCTTAATCTAATAGTCGCAGGTTCAAGTCCTACTACACCCAAAGCACCTACCTTCAGTCTTGCAGGGACAGTCATAAGGATGATAGTTATGCCAATTCCTAATGCTTCGTCGCTCTCTTATCCGTCCTTGATAGGTGCTGTGCTAACATCTATCATTCATATAAGGCCTTCCGGAAGAAAAAGGACCTTATTTGAAGAAGCCTTGACCTTAATCGATTCCGCCTGTCGTTGATTAGGAAAAAGCTTAGCAGCATGGGGCCTTGGCAGAAAAGGCAGCTAGCCAAAGAAGATAGGTCAACTACGGAATTCCCCTCTGGTCCATAAAAGCTGGAACTCTTTCCTAGAACAATCGATCAAGCGGGGAAGGGCTCATAAACAACCGACATCGAAAGGAGGGAGCAGAGGGAGTCCCCAATTAGGACGGGACGACCGGAGGGGATCGAGGGGAAGGCTTGACCCGAGACACAGCAGTAAACTAGGTAACAAGGGAGCGAGCCGAAGGAGTTCCGAGCGACCGATACTGGACGTGTGTAGATATATAATATGGTATAAAATAGAGTTTGTATTAAAGTTATATAGGCTAAACTAATTGTTTATATTAAATGTATAATCATAAGCTACACACGTCCAACAAGCCTTATAGGCCCTTCTAGGGCCCTCTCTGAGAGGATTCGGGTCTCGCGCGCATGTATGCATACGTGCATACGTGCACGCTTAGGCACGCATTATGCGCGTACGTACATGTACACGTGTATGCTACGCACACACACATACACGTAGACTTTCATGCTCTTCTTCTTCAGTGAGCTATACGGGCGTACTCTCACTATAGTTTTTCACTACTCGAGGAGAAGGGCTACTCCATTCTTTACTTTTTAAGTTACTAGTTAGTTTAGCTTTCCTCTTCCTCCCCCTACTTCGACAGCTAACGACAAAGCCGGCTCACACCCTTGAGTAGTTGCTTCCCTTCCCGCCTATGAATATATGGGAAGACTTCCAGAAGTGAGCTACAGGCTATTCACTCTCAAATCTCTTGTACTAGAGACTAGAGGGTATGGAGCCAGTTGTTAGGAATATGCCTGTAAATCAGCTGATATATATGTATGCATATTCCAACACAGTGATTTGCTTGTTCCCATTACAACGCATGTTTCACAAGTGGCTAAAAGGGCTGCGTACCGGTTAGTGTGGCAGCTTGTTGAAACAATGCATATGTCATTAGACTAGGAAGTCTTTGTACATATCCGAGTCTTTGTCCTACCAGAATGATGACAAGTTTCATATGGATTAGCTCTTCAATCGCCAGCAGACGTGTCCATTGGCAAATGTCTCACCAGCAGATATCTCCTTCACCTATGATTACCTATTAGCTATCTCTACATCATCAGTTCTATATTGGTAGATCCCAATATCCGCCAAAGCCCTTCATCAGAATAACTGCAGAGAAGCTGATTACTCAAGAGGAACATCATGATCATCCGCTATCAGCAGTTCTATATCGGTAGATCCCAGTATCGGCCAAATCCTTCATCAGAATAACTGCAGAGAAGCTGTGTGATCACAAGAAACATCGGTCGTCTCTCAACACGCTACAAGTCAAAATAGATCCGTTGCAAGATCTTTCTGACAAGCCCAAAGATACGCATCGATGTCTGTGCCTTCACGTTTACTCTGTAGACATTTCCTCTTCTGAGCACTGGTTGCAGTCTTCAAGGCTTTATCTCCATAAAAGGCCAAGCACAGTATGCTGCACGCCAGTCAAAGCAATGATACATCCAAATCAGTCAGCTACATCCCAGGCAAAGCTCGACACGTCCAAATCAGTCCAGCCTGTTTCACGGACCAGCTTCAAGACAAAAGCCTAACTGAAGGTCTTTGCCCAACAGATCCAAAAATGTACTCTGATGCATTATGAGATTCAGATCACCAACGAGCAAAAACCTATTCAATGCACCAACGAACACCTCTTCTTCTCCAGCCTATATAAGAAGACTCTCGTTCTCATCTCAAAAAAAAAAAAAAAAAGGAAGCATATGCTTATGCTTGAGAAAGGTTGTGGTATTGTTCTTCATTTACTCAATCCACTCTCTCTATGTTCTATGGCAAAGGGAGAAGAAAATGAGAGTGTTTAAACACTCTTGATAGCTTTAAGTGGCTGGAAATGGGAGGGTTTTCGGCTTGCTGACGTGGCAAGCTAAAGGCCACTTAATTTAAGCTGTTCGCGCTTCGCACGGCCGTGCTAAATAAGCTGCACGGTCGTGCCAACCTCGCACGGCCGTGCCACAATGCCTGCACGGTCGTGCCAATCCTCTTCAGCGAAATTGGACTTTCTGGAATACTTCGCACGGCCGTGCCAATATGGCTGCACGGTCGTGCCAACCTCGCACGGCCGTGCCAATATGGCTGCACGGTCGTGCCACCCTCAAAACACAATATCAACCCTACTGGAATGTCTTGCACGGCCGTGCCAATATGACTGCACGGTCGTGCCAAGGTTTATGTGCCCAAACACAGCAGTTTTGCCCTCTCATCCTAGGTTCGATCACACCTCACTAGTAACGTGTCTTAAGCACGATAATTTACAAGAATTAAGCAACAACATGGCATACGAAACACATGGAATTAAGCATGAATGTAAATGACATTTGAATGAGATGAGACATGCAAAATATACATGAAATTATACGTGATATGATGATGCAAATGAGGCGGGTGTCACATTCTCACCCCCTTAGAATAAATTCGTCCGCGAATTTACTGACCAACTCCATTGAACAATGCGGGATACTTCTCACGCATCTCCTGCTCGGTCTCCCAAGTGGCCTCCTCGACATTGTGATTCCTCCACAACACTTTCACGAGGGGTATTGTCTTCGTCCTTAACACTTGTTCCTTGGTATCCAAAATCCTTACCAGTTGTTCGACATAGGAAAGGTCGGGCGTCAAATCCATCGGCTCATACTCCAACACATGTGAGGCATCCGTCAAATACTTCCTCAACATCGACACGTGAAATACCTCGTGAATACCTGACATCGATGGCGGCAATGCAAGTCTATAAACTAACTTTCCAACTTTTTCCAAGATCTCAAACGGTCCAATATACCTCGGGGCCAATTTACCCTTCTTACCAAACCTCTTAACCCCAATCCGAGGTGAAACCTTCAAAAACACGTGATCACCGACCTCAAATTCAAGATCCCGACGCCTATTGTCGGCATAACTCTTTTGTCTACTCTGAGCCGTTTTCAATCTTTCCCGAATAATTTTCACACTTTTCGCCGATTCATGAACCATTTTCGGACCCCACAACTTTGCTTCACCGACTTCATCCCAACAAATCGGAGAACGACACTTCCTACCATAAAGTGCCTCATACGAAGCCATCTCAATACTCGACTGATAACTGTTATTGTAGGCGAACTCGATCAATGGCACATGCGAATCCCAAGTTCCCTTAAAGTCCATCGAGCAAGCTCTCAACATATCCTCAAGTATTTGGATCGTTCTCTCAGACTGTCCATCAGTTTGCGGGTGAAATGCTGTACTCAAATTCAACTTCGTCCCCAAAGCATTCTGAAGTGACTGCCAAAACCGAGAAGTAAATCACGGATCCCTGTCCGATACAATGCTCACTGGCACCCCATGCAACCTCACAATCTCCTGAATATATAACGAAGCAAGTTTATCCAACGAATCCGTAACTGCAATGGGAAGGAAATGGGCCGACTTAGTCAATCTATCGACAATAACCCAAACTGCATCATGACCTCGTCGAGTCCTCGGTAACCCTGTCACAAAATCCATTGCAATATTCTCCCATTTCCATTCCGGAATTTCCAAAGGTTGCAACAATCCAGCTGGCCTCTGATGTTCTGCTTTAATCCGTTGGCAAGTCAAACACTTCGACACAAACTCGACGATTTCCTTTTTCATTCCATTCCACCAAAAATTCTTCTTCAAATCCCTATACATCTTGGTACTCCCAGGGTGAATCGTGTATTTAGACTTATGGGCTTCATCTAACACTTGTCGTTTTACTTCCTCAATCGCCGGTACACAAACTCTACCCCGAAATGTCAAAATACCATCACTATTCTTAGCAAAATCCGGGGTCTTACACTCACCTAACTCGTCAATCAATTTCTTCAACTCCGGATCACTCTCTTGAGTCTCCTTAATCCGTTGGAACAACACCGGAGTAGCCCGAATATTAGCAAAAATCACCCCATGGCTAGATTCACTAGGACCCCAATCACGAATGTCCTCAAGCATCTTCCACTCCCTAGTCATCAAACAAGAAACATACGCTTTCCTACTTAGCGCATCCGCAACAACATTGGCCTTTCCCGGGTGATATAAGATAGTATAGTCATGGTCTTTCAACCGCTCCATCCACCTACGCTGCCGATTATTCAACTCCTTTTGCGAGAATAAGTACTTAAGGCTTTTATGATCAGTGAACACCTCAAACTTAGCCCCATACAAATAATGCTTCCATTTATGAAGAGCAAAAATAATCGCAGCCAACTCGAGATCGTGTGTCGGGTAGTTCTGTTCATACTGAGTCAACTTCCGTGAAGCATACGCAATGACCCTTCCATTCTGCATCAAGATACAATCCAAACCTTCTTTCGAAGCATCGCTATAAATCACAAACCCATCATGTCCATTCGGCAATGCTAAGATAGGAGCCGTAGTCAACTTTTCCTTTAATTCCCGAAAACTCGCCTCACACTTATCATTCCACACAAACGGCTTATTTTTCTGAGTCAAGGTCGTCAATGGGGTTGCAATCTTAGAGAATCCCTCTATAAACCTCCGATAGTAACCCGCTAAACCCAAGAAACTCTGAATCTCCGTCACCGTCTCGGGTCTCTTCCAATTTACCACGGCCTCAATTTTAGTCGGATCAACTGAAATCCCCTTGCCTGAAACCACATGACCCAAAAATGTTACCTCCTCCAACCAAAAGGCACACTTGCTAAACTTAGCATACAACTTCTTTTCCCTCAAAACCGTCAATACAATCCTTAAGTGTTTCTCGTGCTCTTCCCGAGACTTCGAGTACACCAAAATGTCGTCGATGAAAACAACCACAAAACAATCAAGGTACGGCAAGAACACCCTATTCATCAAATCCATAAATACCGCGGGTGCATTAGTCAACCCAAAGGGCATAACCACAAACTCAAAGTGCTCGTATCTAGTCCTAAATGCCGTCTTAGGAACATCCTCCTTTCGAACCTTCAACTGATGGTAACCACTTCTAAGGTCGAGCTTAGAATATACTACGGAACCTCGAAACTGATCAAACAAGTCGTCAATGTGTGGGAGAGGGTATTTATTCTTAATCGTAACCTGATTCAACACCCGGTAATCAATACATAACCTCAACGAACCATCCTTCTTCCTTACAAACAATACCGGTGCACCCCAAGGCGATACACTCGGTTTAATGAAACCCCGATCAAGCAACTCTTGCAACTGAATCTTTAATTCCTTCAACTCGGCCGGCGCCATGCGATACGGTGCTTTCGATATTGGCGCGGTACCTGGTAACAACTCAATACAAAATTCCAATTCTCTATCAGGGGGCAATTCGTAATCATCGGAAAAGACGTCCGAAAATTCACGCACAACAGCAACATCATCCAACATAACCACCCTTTTTGATTTATCCACCACACAAGCCAAGTACCCCGAACAACCACGAGATAATAACTTACGGGCTTTCAAAGCTGAAATAAGGTGAACACCACCCATACACTTATCACCAACAAACACAAAAGATGACATATTCAGCATATCAAAAGTAACGAACTTTTTACGGCAATCAACTACGGCATGGTGTGCATGTAACCAATCCATTCCAAAAATCACATCAAAATCCCTTATGGGTAAAACAACCAAATCCGCAGGCAAAAGATGATCATCAACAATCACATCACAATTACGATAAACATCCGAAGCTACTTGGCACTCTCCCATCGGAGTAGACACCTCTAGCACATACGGCAATGATTCAGGCATGGTATGCAAATGACAGGCAAACTGCGATGCGATGTATGAATGCGATGACCCTGGATCTATGAGTACTCGGGCTTTAACACTAGAGACAAATAGGGTACCTCCTATGACGTTATTGGCTTCGGGCACTCTATTTTGGTCTAGGGCGAAGACCCGACCCTGGACTCTAGGGCGACCCTCGTTGTCTCTCTTGACGCCCGCATTCTGTTGTGCACCTCCTGGTTGGACCCCTTTATTCCTAGGGCAATCCCTCTAAAAGTGCGTGCCATCCCCACAGAGGAAACACTTCCCCTGTTTCCTCCAGCATCTGTCCTCTGTATGACCAGTCCTCGAACAAAAATTACATGTCATCCCCTGGGCCCGCTGCCCCTGTGTGGTGTCCCCCTGATTTCCTGTCCTCTGCTGATTTTGTCCTCCCCGACGGTTATTATTTCCCTCTTTATTGCTAGTCCCACGGTTATTCTGATTCCTCCACCTTGACTGTCCTGATTGTTGAGTCCCACTAGTATTTCCCCGTTGATTTCCACTGGTGTTCCTCGATTTACTTCGGTGCTCTTCAATGTCGTGTTCAATTCTGTAGGCCTTGTCCATTGCCCTCTGGTAGTTTGTCAACTCAAGTGGTATGAGTTGCTTTCGGTATTTAGTTCTCAACCCCTTCACAAACCGGTAAACCTTCTTCTCCTCCGTCGGTAGTAGATGTGTGCAATATCGAGATAACTCAGTAAATTTGGCAGAATACTGAGCTATCGATAGAATCCCCTGCTCCAGGCTGAGAAACTCCACTTCCTTCCTCGCTTGTATCACATCCCGAACAAACTGATTCCGAAACCGCTGTAAGAAGAGATCCCATGTCCTTATCACTTGGTCCTGTACCCAACTGGCTTCCAATACCTTCCACCAATGTTCGGCCGCATCCTCTAGTTTGAATGTGCCGAACTTGATCTTCTCCTCATCCGTACATCCCAATGCTGCAAAAATCTTTTCTGTTGACTCAAATCTCAATCCATCTCTCGGCTTTCTCCGGATCCGGTTCACCATTGAAGCTCCTAGGTTTCATCTTTAAGAACCTCTCTAACCGGCGGTCATTGTCCCCGACTCCCCCGGCCGGTTGCACTACTCTTTGACCACCCACTTGACCCTGTCCATCCATGGCCTGTCAATTCATGTCCATGGTCTGTCGGTTCATTTCCATCATCATCTGCATAAACCCCTGCATGGTATGCATGAAGGCTTCATTCTGATTTACATGACCCTCTGATAACTGCCCGGTAGCTTGGTTAGGAGATAGGTTAGACGGCCCGGTACGACGGGTTTCTCTCTCGGCTTCCCCAGCCCTACTCGTACCAGCTCCATTTCGTGTTTCAACCATGATTGTTCACCTGCAACAAACACTCGTCGTTAACGACTCAAACACTCAACCAACCCCCGCCTAAGCCAAGGATACCAAATCCCAGCAAGTTAACTTATGCTCTGATACCAACTGTCACGACCCGACCCGAGATCCTACGTGGAATCTTGTCCGGTTCGCGAGACGGGACACAAAATGCACAATTTAAAAATCACTTTCAGTGCAAAAACCCTGTAATGCAAGTGTATGTTTATTTTAAGATCAAAACATCACATCACGGCCACACAAAAGCCGGGAAAGAACACATGATATAACCAACAAACCCACGAGCTAAGAAGCTCGGGCTAAACATGTAACATTATCAGAGAGCGCGGAATATGAAAGTAAATAACATTTACAAAAGCCTGATATCCACGTCGGCATCTACAAAAGAATATGAATGAACAACAAGTACGGGACTTCTACCCAACTTTACAATGTTTAAGTACATATGTACCCTCGGCCTCACCAAAAGAAAATACCAGGGCTCAAGGAGCACTACCAAAAGACTGACTGCTGAAAACGCCGGACGACAACGAACAATCACTGGGGGTTTCTTGCAGGCTCGGGATCTAAGGAAAACAATAAACAATGGACGGGGTGAGCTATAAAACTCAATAAGCTACTAATGCAACAATATGGCATGCGAGATGCGAACAGTAATAAGAATCACATATAACATGGTTGGCATAATATTATAGCAGTTCTCAATCATCATCAAATCAAGTAACTCATGACACAAGTCACGTAGCATGCATCTCACGTAGGTGCAATATATAAACACATATAAAAGGATACCGTCGAGGTACACCTCCGACATACAATCTCCCAACCAACCAACCAATAATACTAATGTAGAAACCGTTGATGTCGTACCCGATCATCGAACCAATAACCAAAACCAAAGTGAACCGTTTTCTGTATTCACGTCGACGTGAAGACTCGGTCCCCACGACCCGAGAAACAATCACGGTATAGCTTACCAAGGTCGCGTTTATTCCGTACAACACTTAGCACTATAACCCCTACCGTGGCCAATGGTAAGGCGAGGCCCAGTGTATTGGCCTTCGGTTATTACGTAGCCCCGGCTCACGCAATAACCGAGCGTCAATACACCTCCAACAAATATGCCATGGACTTAACAAATGCTCAAGTAGATGTTTACTCGACACATTAACCAATTAACCAAATGTTCAAGTAGATGTTTACTTAACATTAAATAAAAACATTATACTCCAAAGTAGGGAGTATAACGACCACAACAACAACATGCTAAGGTATGCCAATAATTCTAGTGCACATAGCCATACAATACCAATACCAAATTTAGCACAATACCAATATACGTGTATCGCGTAACCAATCGCCCAACGGGTCTCTCGAGTACCCAAAGGGCTCACAAAACCCACACGTGGTCACATTTATTATCAAACCCTAACCGACTCCGTTAGAGTCATTTTAGGTTACTAATGATGTCGAGTTACAAAAGTGATCTTGCACTTTAATCCTAGCATATTATCACCAAATTTCGAGTTCCCAACATCACATTACAAGCTATAGCAATATAGCATTATTCACAAGCCCACAACCACATTTTATGGCAAAATCACATATTCACATATCTAACATGGTAACTTCACATAATAGAAGTCTAGGATGTCATATGAGACATAAAACGAGAAGAAGAGGGGGTAGTAGCTTACCTCTTGTCAGAAAAGGTGAAGAAAACAAAAATCTAATCGGTGGAAAAGCTTCTCCTCGGCAAGACCTTCGCAACGGCGTGCTCGGATCGTTGGGATTCCTTCTCAAACTTAAAATATCACAAATTCCTCACTCTAAACTCTCTCTACTCTCTCTCTATGTTCTATGGTAAAGGGAAAAGAAAATGAGAGTGTTTAAACACTCTTGATAGCTTTAAGTGGCTGGAAATGGGAGGGTTTTCGGCTTGCTGACGTGGCAAGCTAAGGGCCACTTAATTTAAGCTGTTCGCGCTTCGCACGGCCGTGCTAAATAAGCTGCACGGTCGTGCCAACCTCGCACGGCCGTGCCACAATGCCTGCACGGTCGTGCCAATCCCCTTCAGCGAAATTGGACTTTCTGGAATGCTTCGCACGGCCGTGCCAATATGGACTTTCTGGAATGCTGCACGGTCGTGCCACCCTCAAAACACAATATCAACCCTACTGGAATGTCTCGCACGGCCGTGCCAATATGGTTGCACGGTCGTGCCAAGGTTTATGTGCCCAAACACAGCAGTTTTTCCCTCTCATCCTAGGTTCGATCACACCTCACTAGTAACGCGTCTTAAGCACGATAATTTACAAGAATTAAGCAACAACATGGCATACGAAACACATGGAATTAAGCATGAATGTAAATGACATTTGAATGAGATGAGACATGAAAAATATACATGAAATTATACGTGATATGATGATGCAAATGAGGCGGGTGTCACAAAAAGAGTTATGCGGATCATCGGCGGAGGGACCTTGAATCCGAGGTTGGTGATCATGTGTTCTTGAAAGTCTTGCCACGAATAGGAGTCAAGAGGTTTGGTAAGAAAGGGAAGTTAACTTCGAGGTTCATTGGTCCGTTCGAGATTTTAAAAAGGGTTGGGAAGTTAGCTTATAGACTTGCCCTACCACCATCGATGTCGGGTGTTCATGCGGTGTTCCACGTATCTATGTTGAGGAAGTACTTATCGGATGCATCGCACATATTAGAGTATGAGCCGGTAGACTTGACACCCGATCTATCCTATGTTGAGCAGCCCGTGAGGATACTCGACACAAAAGAACAAGTGTTGAGGTCGAAGTCCATTTCCCTTGTGAAAGTCTTGTGGAGAAGTCATAACATCGAGGAGGCCACTTGGGAACTAGAACAAGAGATGCGTGACAAGTACCCTTCATTGTTTGTTGAGTTTGGTAAGTAAATTCGTGGACGAATTTATTCTAAGGGGGTGAGGGTGTAACGCCCGCATCATTTGCATCATTTGCATTCATTCTATGTTTACATCTTTTATATTAACATCGTCATTTCATGTGCAAATCTCATTCATATGCACTTGCAATTGAGTTTGTTGGACACTTTTCAAGTGTATGAAAATGTGTTAGAAGTTTCATGGTTAAATGCATTTGAGTTGATGTGCATCTAAAGCTTCACTTTATGTGATTTGGAATGTGTTGTAGATGTGTTTTGAACTTGGTTTGGGTTTGGAATCATCATTGGGTGACTTAGGATGGTTTTAGAATCACTTTGGCTTAGTTTGAAAAGTTTTTGGCCTAACCCAGACTCTATGCAGCTGCACAGAGCCTTAGCATAACAATCTGGATTCCATGCGGCCGCACAGGGCGACCGCATGAGTCCCATGCGCACGCACAGGGCTAGTCGCATCAAAACCCTTAAGTTACTGGATTCTATGCGGACGCATGACGCGCTCGCATAGGTGCTATGCGGCCGCATGGCGCGCCCGCATAACGTCGGGCTCTGTTAACTTAATTTGACTTGTTGACTCAATCCAATGGCTGAAAATTTACCACGACCTTTGACCTTGCCCTCAGCCTTTCTAAGTCTTTGTTACACACTTAGAGACTCCAATTTACACACTTATTCTCACCTTCAACATTGGCAAACTTGAGAGAGAAAAGAGGAGAGTTTGTGCAAGAAATTCTTGTTTCTTGCTCATTTGAAGGCCAAATCACAATCCAACATTTCCATTGTGAAGCTCTTGGCTAGGAGAAGCCATCCCTTACCTTGCATGTCACTTTCCTTTGGTTAAAACTTCAAGTGATAAGCTACTACCCCTTGTTCTTCCTCAATTATGAGTTGTTATTCATGTTAGACTTGTTAGTTGGTGATATATGTTAGAAATCATCCATTTTGAGTATGTTTGACTATGTTGACTTGTCAAACTCGTGGTTGAGTTTTTGGTTGTGTTTGGAGACTCATGTTTACATGTTAGAAATGTGAATTATGGTTAGTAATTGTTAAGTAGTTTACGATATGATTAATTCGCGTAAACTCGAACTCATTACCGAAAATGACTCTAACAGAGCTCATTAGGATTTAATAATCTATGAGACCACGGGTGTGATCTGGGAATTCTTGAATGATTCGAGTGATTCGTTAGAATATTTGGTTACACCGGTTGTGTGTTTGATATTACGTAAATTGTTGTAATTGTTGTAAGTTGGTTATTTGTGGTGTGAGATTATTATAACTCACTTGTGACATTCATATCATTGTCAAATGTTGTTGTTGTGGTATACTCCCTACTTTGGAGTATGACCTTTTATATTTAAATGTCGAGTAAACATCTACTTGTGCATTTAGTTAAGTCCATGGCATATTTGTTGGTGGTGTATTGACGCTCGATTATTGCGGGAGCTGGGGCTACGTAATAGTCGAAGGCCAATACATCGGGCCTCGCCCTACCGTTGGCCACGGTAGGGGTATAGCGCCATTTGTTGTACGGAATAAACGCAACCATGGTAAGCTATATCCGTAGTAGATTCTTGGGTTGTAGGGACCGAGATCACCCGTCGACGTGAATACAGAAGATGGTTCACATGTGTTTTGATTATTGGTTTTCTTGTTCGAGCACATCAACAACGGCTCTACATTGGTATATTATTGGTTGGTTGGTTGGATGTATTGGTTTGGTCGGAGGTGTACCTCGACGCCGTATCCATTTTTATGTGTTTACTTATAGCTCTTATGTGCTTCCTATATGAACGAATGTTGGTCATGGTTTCCAACTGGTATGGGACAGTTGGCGATCGTCGAGCCTCTCGTGTAGTATGGGCTTGTTTGGCTACGTGCAATACTTGTTACTTCCGTTTGGTATCGATTTGATATTGTGATAACATGAATACTTGTTATATTTATTGTCTTGCATCTAGCATGCCATATTGTTGCATTAGTAGCTTATTGAGTTTTCAACTCACCCCGTTTGTTTTCATTTGTTTTCCTTAGATCAAGCGCCGGCGAGGAATCCCTAGTGTTCGAGTTCGGTTCTGTTGGGACGTCATCTTTGTAGTGCACCTTGTGCCTAACTATTTTCTTTTGGTGAGGACGAGGGTGTACTTGTTATGTAAACAATGTATTTGTTGGGTAGTTGTCTCGACTGTGGTTTGGTATATTCTTTTGTTGTGCCGGCATGGTTGCCGTGCTGTTGTATATTTGTTAACTTTAATTTCGCATACTCTGATATAGTTTATACATGTACCGAGCATGTTAGCTCGAGTTTGTTGTTGCTAGCTAACGTGTTGTTTTCTCCGGCTTGTTTCGCCGTCGAGGTTAAGTACTGTTTAAACGATTTTGTTGTTTAAAGAAAACTTGCACGTGCATTACAGGGTTTTCTCATGACTTTGCATTCTTTTAAATGGAATTTTTGAGATGCTATTTTCGTGTTTTTCGCATTGTCTCGCGGTCCGAACGGGATTCACATCGGATCTCGGGTCGGGTCGCGACAACATAAGCCTAAATCCTAACTAAATAAGGTAAAAAAGTCTATCTTAGGTACATCAGCCTCTCTAAGGTGGGAGCGAAGTACGGCTCATTTTCAGCCTCGATATGTTCTCCGACTTCTTGTACTGAGATTGGGATTTTCCTTTTCTGCGTGGATAGGTGGTCCGCCTGACAGGTATCTTAGTTCTTAGATCTTCCCAGGGTGGATGGATAACTTCGTCAATTGGTCGATAATCTGTAATTGAAGAGTATCCGGGTTGATCAAAAGTGAGATTTCCGGGTAAAAGGAGGCATAAATAGCTTTCTTCAGTGATAGAAGGAGCTGCAAATGAGACTTTTCGGACTTCTTATTCTATGGTGGATCTGCTTTCTTCTCAATCGACATCTGGACAAAGGAGAGACTGTCTCCCAGTAGGTCTTAGTCTCCCTTCTTTTAGTTCTAATTGATGGAGAGCCACAGTAATCGCAATCCAACAATCCTAAGTAGGTCCATTCATGGATGCGCCTTAACCCCTATCCTTCAGTCCTAGTCCTGTTCTTGCCCTTTCATAAGGAGTCTCTAAAGAAGGTCATCAATTCTATCCTAGATTTGTAAGGAAAGCAGGCTTTTTTCGCAGGGCTGAGTAGGGCCTCAGTAGGACATCTACTCTTTCTATATGGCTAGCTTAATCTTATTCGAAATAGAAGGTCCACCCGCCTGAAGTTCCGACTTGAATCAGGATCGTCACATCTGCTAATTATTTATTCATTCTGATAGCACACTTACATCGCTCCTCTCCGGGATCTCTTTCAGGGTGAGATATGGACTTTGATCTTCACAGGGAAGAGGTGGGGCTAAATCAAAGAAGACTTTCTCAAATAAGAGTTTATAGGGAAGGAAAGAGGCTGATAGACTTGCGAGGCTCATCATCAGTCTTCCAAGCGCCTTCCAAGGGACCTATCATTACAGACTCGGTCCGGCATTCGTAAGAGAATCCTGAATTCGACCAGTGAGCTCCGAGCTTCTGAGAATAGAAGCTGGAAAAGCCCACCACGAGCAGAGGAAGGTTCAATGATCATCTAAGAAAATTCAAGAGAATGCTATTTGCCTTTGGCGTACACATGAATTTGATCAGATAAGACTTGAACAGCTCTCGATCAATATAGCCAGGGCAAAAAGACAGACGATCTTTTCCCAGAAATTGGTTCGGGTATGGAGCCGGTTGTCACTTTCAGGTATAGCTGAGGAGGAGTTCTAGATGCCCACCAGGTCCGGGCCTTATCCCCGGCACCAACCAGTGCCTTTTTGTCTTGCATAAGCCCCCCTTCGCTGATTTCTTAATGAAAGAAGTTAGGAGGGAGATTTGTAACAGCGTTAATGCAAGGTTCACTAATCACTTATGATATTTCGAGGAACTCTTTTTAGCTAACTCGAATTAATGAAGTTGAGTTTGAATCAGTAGATTTGGTAGATAAGCCTGAGGAACTAAATCAAGTCGGAGGGAGTCCCCAATTAGGATGGGACGACCGGAGGGGATCGAGGGGAACGCTTGACCCGAGACACAATAGCAAACTAGGTAAAAATTCACTTTTACAGTGTTAGGTCCAAGGTTGCTCAAGATAGGCTAGAAGGGGGGGGGGTTGAATAGCCTATGTCCAATTTTGAAATTGATTCCAAAAAGTTACTTCACTTTTTGTTTTAAAAGGTTTTGCAGGCAGAAGTCTTGTGAAGTATAGGACAAGTTGGAATAGCTGATCCTTACAGGACAAGATCAGCAGTTCTCAATAAATTTGAAATCTGGAAGTTAAAGCAACACAGTCAAATCACAATCACACAAGTAGACAGAGTATTTAATATGGTTCACACTTATGAATAAGTGCTACGTCCACAACCAAAGACGTCAACTTTGGATTTGAAAATCGTGTACTATGTTGTTCCACTAGATGTTTTACAAACAAAATCTCTAATGGATTGTGTACAAAATTTAGTTGACCAAGTGTTTCTGTGGGAGAATTAATATCTATGAGATACAATTCTCGTGAGCTATAAAAACTAGATGTTGCAATCAATGAAGAGCTTTTATGGACTGATCGTCTAAGAGTGAAGCTCTTAAGTGAATGATATACAGATGGGACGATTTTTCTTTTTAAGAACTTTGAAGAAGATGAAATTTTGTAGTTGAAGTTGTTGAAGAATTCAGAAGCCTTATTGAATGCAGCAATGAAGTCTCCTTTTATATGTAAAAGGAAGCTTGGAGCCATTGGAGATCTTCTAATTTGAATATTAAGAGCAATTAATGCTCTAATCTGGTTGTTGATCTCTGATAGGTTGATCTGCAACTTGCAGTCTGTTTCCTGACGCTTTGCTAAAAATAGGTGGTCTGCGCTTGCAGGAGAAATGTCCTTTTCTGAGTTTATGCCAAGAAAGGAAACCTTCATTAAATAAGAGTTGCAGGTTAACGTTGTATCGCAATTAATGAGGTCTTCTAATTTGGGGCATATCTTCAGCAGATCTCTATCGGATGTTCTTGGATCTTCAATCATTGTTGATAAAGCTTCACAGGTATAAGCTTGTCCGATATCCAAAGAAAGAATTGCTAATTCAACATCTGCCTATACTGTAGAGGACGTCCGATGTCCTATAGGCTATTTTTCTTCTTATAAAAAGAGCAACCCTAAGTTTTTCAAGCTATGCCTAAGTTCAAGTTGCCACACTAACAGACACGCAGGCCCATTAGTCACCTTGTTCTTAGACTTAGGTTATGGATTCAGGCAAATCTAAACTAAATACAACTGCTAGCATATGTGATGATATGTGTAGTACTAATCTGGAGTGATTTCGAACAACATGGTTAAACGATGGGATGCCATCAATTCATGTGTGAACAATTAGAATTGATAATTGATACCGGTAAGTCATGGTTCCACCGATTTTTTATGAGGGCGGAGAGTTGGTGAAACACCGTTGTTGGGGCTACGATGAATCTAGGACTTTTCACTACCGGCCTAGTGGATGGTTGAAACTTAGCACATCTCAAGCTAGCTCAGGTGGTGACCGGACCGAGTGACTCTGTGAGTTGTAAGGGATTAAAGGCACATCGGTCCAGAGCGCGCTTAACAACATGATTGTGTCGATTCCGCACTTATATGATGAAAAATGTGATAAAGTTGGAATTGGTCGGAGGTCTACCTCGACCCCCGTATCCTCACATGTGTTTACTTTACAGTTCATTATGTGCTCACTATACGAGTGAGTTGGTCGCGGTTTCCAACTGGTATGGGATGGTTGGCGGCATCTAAGCCTCTCATGGTAGTATAGGATTGCCTGGTTATAACATGCTACCTGTTACATGTTGTTATTACATGGAATTGTTATATCGTGATATTACTGATATATGAACTGTGTTGCATGTTAGCATGCCATGTAGTTGCATATGTAGTAACTTACTGGGTCTTCGACTCATTCCTTCAATTTATTTTTCCTTAGTTTGCAGGAACATGGGTAATAGGGGCCAGTGAGGCTGGCGAGGTGTTTGTACGCGATAATTGGGTATTTTGGTTCCTCTAGTAACCCTTTTGGTATTTAGATGTAATTGGGTTTGAACAGTTGTATAATGTTGTAATCCTCTTTTGGGTATTGTAGTGTTGTATGGATACTTGTGGTATTTTGATCTGACACGTGTTGTCGAGGTACAATAGAACTGTGTGGCCAGTTTGGTATGTTAGTTGATATCGAGCAGTGTAGTTCGATGATGTAGTTGTGTTTATGGTAGTTGTATTATGGTTCTCCGGCTTATGTTATAGCCGTCGAGGTGGTTAAAGTTGTTATTGTGGTTGATGATTTTGGTATTGTGGTTTTCATGAGCAGGTTAGTTCATCTTATTGCAGGGTTATATATGAGATATGAAGGGTTCATGTCCTAATTCAGGGCTCCATATAGTGAGTCCGGGTTGGGGTGTGACACAATCATTCAAGGACGATCCAAGGAAGAGTTCGTATGCCTTCTTCACGCTTTCAGAGACATACAAACGTTCAACGAAATTGGTCGGACACTTAACGGAGTTCTTAAGATGTTTGGGGGTCCAAATCTCAAGTCTGGGAAGTTTCAATGCATCAAAAAGAGCTGCGGACAGAGGTACGAGCGCTACGACTGAAGTTATAGCGCAGGACCAGCTTTTGGCACTGTACTAAAGGTCTTGGTGCCGCGATAAAAAAATTGGAGCCGGGCCAAGTCTGCTAGGGTTCGAGAATTTTGGAAACTTGTCCTATTTTTGAGTTTTGTGGCTTTATTTTAGGGTTTTTCTTTTGTATTTCAAATTCCTTAATATTTTAGTGTTTTAGTTAAGTTTTGTAGCTTATATAAAGGTCTTCTAAACTTTGTTTTGTGTTGTGTTTAGTTATATTATTGAGTGATACACTTTTCACATAATAGTGAGCCTTCGAGAAAATCTCTTGGATTAGGGTTTTCTTGTTCTTTAAACTCATCAAGCTTGTTTAGCTGCATGTTTGTGGGAGTTCTAGTAGCTTTGGTTTTGTTGACACACCCCCTCCCGAGATTCTATATGGAACCTAAGTTGGTACGTGACCCAGAACTGAACAACAAAATAACATCTGATAACAAGCAAGCTATATGAGCTGAATTGCAATAACAAGAACAACATCGGATGCAATACGAGCCGGAATAACACAATCCTCGAGCTAACACCCTCGGCACAACAAGAGATAAAAGGGCTACAAAGCCTCAACTGAGATTTATACAACAAGCACTAGATTTCTACAACTCTACAGACACGACACCACGTGTCGGTACCACAAGAGTGCAACAGTAACAAGGTAAAATACAATACTATCCAAAATACAAAGTCTATGTAACTTTATACAACCAACATTCTCACAAGAGAAAATAATTATAAGCTCTAACAGAACTACTACCCAATAACCAATTGCTAAGGTCCCCAAGCTATGCCCCGACCTCACTGTATCAAACTTCTTGCTTGCTGAAGGAAAACAAAAACTAAGAAACGGGGTGAGTTGAAGACTCATAAGTTTCTATTGTAACTATAAGTCATGCTATTCTGCATCATATTGATAATTACATGATAATAACATCACATTTGTTATCAGCTAGACCACAACAGGTCAACAAATAATACACATTAAACTATCACACAACGTGAGAGACTCAGCTAGCTGCCGCCAACTATTCCATACCAGTTGGAGACCGAAACCAACTCGCTATGCATCGCATAATAGCACAGATGTAGTTACAAATGTGAATACAAAGAATAAGTGATGAAACACAGAAGTGGACTCAAACACGAGATTGCACAAATGTAGTTACAAATGTGACAACATTTGATAACACATATATTTGCAGCAGAGAACTCGAGTTTAGTTCTATCTCTCCCTAAACTTGTATCTTTCAGCACACATTCTGAATGAGCTCGACTTCCCTTTATATAGCCATCAAGAGTTCTAAGTCAACATAGAAAGAGACTATACAAAGAATTTGTTAATTAGTTAGAATATATGACATACTAAAACTACAAATAAATCACTAATAGTTAGCCTAATCTAATAATAATTCATAAATAACAAACTAAACAATATTCCTTGATTAATCAAATTAAATATAAGAAAGGTAAAAGATATCAATTTAACCAAAAATCACCAATCACATTCCGACGTGATTGTGAAGAAGGAAAATCAAAATCTAATAATCTCCCCCACCATTATGGGCAAAACAGAATCTAGGTCATTCAAGATGAGAAAAACATAAACTCAACTCCCTCTAACTAAGATGAGATACTGAATGTCAAGACATTGCAGCATAGCATTTGAAAATAATCATTGTAATTCATTACAAGTTTTAATAGTGAAAGTTTTGTCATATTGACATGTTTACAAGTATTGTTACTTGTAGATAAAAGTTTTATTTTGTGTTCTCTTAATTATCCCGATGTGCAATCAAAAGGTTATATGTATGTGATCACATTCATTGATTACATTTGCATTCTCTTTGATTTACTTGTGTTTCTCCGGGCTACAAAATTTTCATTTCTTAACATAAATGAGGAAGCATAATCTGTTTGGTATTCATATAAATCATTTTTTGAGTTTATATATTGACATGTTGATAGTTAAGAAAAAATTATTATATTATTATTTGTTTAATCAATTTAAACAATTAGAAATTCATTTAATACAGATGATGGCATAATGTGTTTGGTGTTCATATAAATCATTTATTAAATAATTATATTGTCATACTTAAAGCTAAGCCTTGTGTAAACAATAAATCCAAATAGTCTATACAAAATTCAAATATATATCACATAAGAGTGCAATTAATAACTATCATAATTAAGTTAAATACCAGTTTCAAGGAAACTCAGTTTTTCAACTAAACTGTGTGCTATTTTATACATGATAGTGTCCATTTATGGAAAGTGCATTTGGGCAGGATCTTTCCAAAAATGTAGACTATCTTTCTTATATATATATATATATAATAATAATAATAATAATAATAATAATAATAATAATAATAATAATAATAATAAAAGAATAATCATTTATGTACACAAAGAGTACCACGAATTATGAGTTTGATGATTTAGAAAAAAAAATTAAATGTCAAATTTTCATTGGAAAAACGATTAATTTGACTTTAAAAAGTCAAAAACAGACACTTATTTTAAATGCAATTTGAAGATGGTATAAGGAAGTAAAACTATAATTTTAATAAGTTTGATTTGTCAAATATGACTATTTTTGGGACAGAGGGAGTATCGCATAACTGCTATTTCAAAGGTAAACTAAACTTTAATGAAATATCAACAAAATTTTTGCCATGCTTACTGATGATGAACCATGGGTATGGGAGGCGTGAACGAAACCTGAAAAATGAACACAACAAATCTGCCTCTGTTATATTTCTCAGGCACAAAATACATGAATGAAGAACAAGACAGACTTAACCAAAGTACCTCAAATCTAAATATATACTTGAACAATTTATCATAAGACTTCCACTCCAATGCATAGCTAATTCATCCCGGCCGGCTATTACGCAACAGTTTACCCAGAAAAAGTAACGTTTTGTCTAACCTAGCGATGGAAACAAAGAGTGCAATCTCGAGAAAAACTTCACCAGCTCTCTTAATCTTGTGGATTCTATGCATTCTTTCGAGAGCAAATTGTGAGTACGACAAGCCTACAAGATATGATCCGAATTGTATGTTGACAAGGTACGAGGAGTGGCTGGCACGACATGGGAGAAGTTATGGAGATAGAGATGAATGGTTACTGCGGTTTGGTATTTACCAATCTAACGTTCAGTTCATCGAGTTCATCAATTCTCAGAACCTCACGTACAAGCTCATCGACAACAAATTTGCAGACATGACCAATGAGGAGTTCAAATCTTTCTACTTGGGTCACAAGCTTCGTTGGCGTATAGCTGAGATGGATAATATCACATATGACAGATACCAGGATCTTCCTGTTAGTGTTGATTGGAGAAAGAAAGGTGCTGTGACTCCAATCAAGGATCAAGGCAAATGCGGTAAGAAAATTTATAATGCTCTTCTTGTTTCTTTCTCTAGCTATATATCTTCACATTATTTTTGAAAGGGAGTCTATTTTCAGAGACAAGATCCTTTATTTCAAAAAAATGTTTCATTTCCTTTTTCAACCGTTGGATCTTCGTTACATATGCATGAGAATAAACAACATTAATTACTCTGTGATTTTTGATGCACGTGTGGCGAATATCCGACTATTGGAATAGAAGATGAAATACCATTTTGGAATAGAGGATCATGTCTGCTATTTTCACTACAAATTTTGCTAATCTACTACATTCATTAATGATTAAATCAAATGAATAAAGCATTGCCATGACACAGTTGCCCTTCAAATACTTGTCTCAAATAAATTATGCATATTTGTCAACACTAATATCCTTTATTTTTTATTTAATTTCATCAAATAATTTTTTAAGAACAATTAATTTGATTTCAAATTAAAAACCTAAAAGGTGTTGTACAATTGCCAACTTATGATAAACATCTTTTAAATAATTGCTTAACATATATTCATTAATTAATTTTTCATTCAAGTTATTTATTTAAAATTCATAATTTGTACTCTGTAATTTAATATTATATAACTCATATCACTCCTTTATTTAGTCAATTTTGTCAATTATATATTTTTTATTTGTAACTGAAAGATATTAAACTTATGTATTATTTTTGTTTTAAATGTCTCATTTATATTTTCTAATTTTTAGCATATGAAATTATTTATTTTTTTGTGCACAATTGAATATAATATTATTTGTAAAACAAACAAAGGATAAAAATAACTTAATTGGGAGGTAAATTGTAGTGAATGTAACGGATAAGCAAATATTTTAGTGAAAAATAGACTCTCGCTTTTTTAAATTACTGTGAACATATCAATGAGAGGTAAATTGTAGCTGGATCATCTACTGAGATATGCGTGCGTACTAACAGTACTACATGACCTTCACGTACGGCAGGAAGTTGTTGGGCATTCTCTGCAGTAGCAGCTATTGAAGGCATCAACAAGATCAAAACAGGCAGGCTGATATCTCTATCAGAACAGGAGCTCGTGGATTGCGACGTAAACAGTGGCAACCAAGGATGCAATGGTGGCTACATGGACAAAGCTTTTGCCTACATTAAAAAAATTGGTGGCATCACCACGGAGCAAAATTATCCTTATGTAGGAAAAGATGAAAGATGCAATACTGTGAAAACTAAAACCATGCAGTGGCAATAAGCGGCTACAGAAGCATACCTGCAGACAATGAGAACAGCCTCCAAGCCGCAGTCGTCAACCAACCTGTATCAGTAGCTATTGATGCAGGCAGCGTTATCTTTCAGCTCTACTCTCATGGGGTCTTTACAGGCTATTGTGGGAAAGAATTGAATCATGGAGTGGCAGTAGTTGGCTACGGCGAAGAAGATGGGGAAAAATACTGGCTTGTCAAGAACTCATGGGGCACTGGTTGGGGAGAAGCTGGTTATGTGAAGATAGAGCGTGGTAGCAGTGATAAACAAGGTACTTGTGGAATCGCAATGCAACCTAGCTACCCTGTTAAGGGTTGAAGTCTGCATTTCAATGATAGGATGTATTAAAGTGTTGGAATTTATATAATGAACATACATGAATATAAATTCATATAAACATCCAAAAACAAAGCGGAATAAACATTTTAGGACAACATCATTCTTATATCATCAAACATTTATAGAACAGCGAAATGCCTGGATCCATAGCTAATATCATGGAATGCCTTTGTAACTGAAGTGTTGGTGTTACACGAACAGGGATTGATATTGTGGCCTTCCTCAACTAAATCTCTTATTCCTTATGGTCTTCCTCAACTTTTCAACTCTTATTCTTTTAAGGGACCTTTTATTCCTAACCCTTCTTCCTTTATGGGACCTTTTATTCGTTTATGAGACCTTCGTTTTCTTTCTTTAAGGGATGTTATAAAAACGAGGATATTCTTGGATTAAGAATTACAAGTTTCTATCTTCAATGCGGAAGCGAATCGGTCGAAATAAAAGTACCAAGTATTTGGAGAAATAATGACAAGAAAATAGAAAATATAACAGAATCAAACAAAAGGGAACATAGGATTTACGTGATTTAATCCACTCCAAGGCAAGCAACAAATCTACAATAAACGATGAGGAATTACTATTGTAATTTAGATAGATTTGCTTGTATCCATAACCTAAGTCTAAGCCAAGGTGACAAATGGGCCTGCGTGTCTGTTAGAGTGACAACTTGTACTTAGACATAGCTTGAATAGCTTAGGGTTGCTTATTGTAATTAGCCTAGTCTTCAGAAGATAGCCTGTAGTATATCAGCCGTGTTCATATCAGTTGTCCTCTAGTCATCAGCCAAAGTTTGCATCAGCAGAGTCCATCAAGATTATCGGACTAGTTTGTTTCAGCCAAGTTGAAGACCCTAAGAACGTCCGATCTAGAATTGCCTGGGACATGCCTTCAGACATCAGCAAAGTCCTTCATTGACTATGACACAACGATAACCTCCAAAACGCATTCAATGATCCTTTCCATTTTAGGCATTCATCTCAGAAAAGGACATTCTGCCTGCAACCACAGTCTACCTATTTTTGGCAAAGTGACAGAATTCAGTCTGAATCCTGCAGAACCACATATCAGATCTCAACAGCAATATTAGAGCATTTAATGCTCTTAAATTCAAATTCTCCAACAAATGAAGATCTCCAACGGCTACAAGGCTTCCTCTGAATATATAAAGAAGACTCCAGTGAAGCATTTACTACACAAGAATCTACAACTCTGAAATCTTCATCTTCTTCAAGCTAGTGCATTAAAAGCTTAAACGTCCTATCTGTAAAACATTCTTTGAAGAGCTCCAATCTGAGACGATTAGTCTATATATAGCTCTTCATTGATTGCAATCCTTTAGCATTCATAGCTCACGAGAATTGTATCTTAATAGATATTAATTCTCCCGCAAACACTTGGTCAACTAATTTTTGTACACAATTCATTAGAGATATATCTTGTAAAGATTCTAGTGGAAAACATAGTACACATTTTTTAAATCCAAAGTTGACCACTTTGGTTGTGGACGTAGCACTTATTTACAAGTGTGAACCATATTAAATATCTTGTCTATTTCTATGTGCTTGTGAACTGCTAGTGCTTATTGATTTCCAGAATTTCAACATTTTGAGAACTGCTGATCTTGTCCTATCAAGATCAGCCATCTTGAACTTGTCCTATACTTCACCAATATTCCGCAAAATTCTTTATAACTCAAGTGAAGTAGGTTTTGAATCATTTTCAAAAATAGGACATAGGCTATTCAACCCCCCTTCTAGCCTATATTGAGCACCTTGAGACCTAACAATTGGTATCAGAGCTTAACTCTTTGAAAACAAGTTTTTCCAAGATTAAACTCTTGAGAGATTAAAGATCCAATAGCTGCTCATCAAATGTTGGAAACCTCTAATGTGAATCATTGTCTGTCTTGGATGAAGTTCACTCGATATCCGGAAAGACAAAGTTAAAAGACACATGAACTCTATTGACAAACGTTTATGGAAATGCGTTACAAATGGACCAAGAATTCCTATGAAGCCAAATACTCTAGCTGCACTTGATCCAACTGCTGATCCTGAAGTCCCAAACCCTGAAGAAGAATGGGATGAATAAGATAGGAAGAATAATGCTCTGGATGGAAAACCAATCAACATCATCACCAGCTGTGTTGATATCAGCACATACCAGCAGATCATTAATCTTGAAACTGCCAAGGAAATGTGGGAAGCTATACTGGAATACCTAGAAGGTGATGGTAAAACCAAAAACAACAAAGTGTATACTTGCATCCAGAAGTTCGATTCATTCAAGAAAGATCCTAAAGAGACCCTACGAAGTGCATACTACAGATTCTATGAGGTAGTAAACTCTTGCTATTCTTTAGGAAAGAAATATGAAAAGAAAGAAATAAACATGAGATTTCTTAATGCACTAGGCAGTCTGTGGCATGTGTAGATCACTGCCATGAAAGAATCAAAAGACTTGAATAAATTATCTCTCAGAAATCTTTATGCAAGTCTTTCAGTCTATGAGCTTGAAATCCAACAAGCTCAAGAAATGGAAAAGAGTTTTAAAAATTTATCCTTACCAGCCATGTCTGTTGAACCTCCTTGTTCTACACCTGATGAAATCCCATCTTCATCCAGTGATGGTGATGATATTCTTTCAGACGAAGCCTTTGCAATGTTTGTTAAGAAGTATCAAAGTTTCAAAAGGTTTAACAAGTCATCCCATAGGCAGTCCCCTCACAAGACTGCCATTCCTCAAAGAACAGCTGCTCTTCCAAAAACTGCTGCTTTCCACAACAGTGGGCTACAACAGTAGGGTTACTTCCCACCTGTGGCCAACAGGTGAGGGTGTGAACTCCGGTGCAGCGACTTATAGAAATCACGAAACAAATTTGTAAAGACTATAGGTCGTCCCACCTTAACATAATAACGGCGACGCCAGCTGGACTTACATCACGCACAAGCATGTATTCTAACTCAACACATGCAAATAACCGTCAAGTTCCAAAGTAGTGAACTTGACAAATAACACGTACATTAAATTATTCTACAAAGTATGATCATCAAACATGTCAACCAAGAACATTAAACCACAATTTTAAAGCTAATAACAAGTCTCTAATTTACCAGTATCATTTACTCGGAGGACCAACATATAGCTCAAACGAACTCTAAATCTCGTAGGATTTTAACATGGTGGTTGTCAATTACCACTTTAACTAAATAACAACTTCTTAGAGCCATTACAACACTTCTAAAAATCTGGGTATTTTTGCTATTTGCAAAATTTCCCAATTAAGTCCCTAACTTGTTCTTGAGTTCACTACATTGGTGATTATCAATCTGTACACAATTTAAACCAACTAAACCATGTCTTTCACATTATAACATGTAATTTTCATCAACATAACATTTTCACATGAATTTAACAACAATTCAAGTCATGCATGTTTACAAACATTCATACATGTAACAAATTCTAACATACTTAGGGGGTTTAGTAACTTACCTCCAAAGTAGAAAATTAAACAAACAAATTCACAATCAAAGCTTGGTTATGGAGTCCCTTAGTCTCAAGCAATACTTTGGTGGTCTTGCATGGATGATCCAATGGTTGGATTGAGAGGACAAGACACACACACACTAATCTCACCTTGTATCTCTCACACTAGCTCTCTAGGTTTTCAAGGAAGAAAATGAGGTGAATTGTGTCTCTCTCATGGTGAAGGGTGACTTAAATATGGTCAAAAGGTCAAGCCAAGGTACAACACTTTCATCCAAGGGTCCAAGGGTCTAAAGAAGCAAATTACAAGTCAGTAATGTGTTGTCCGTACGCTTTGCACGGCCGTGTCATGTAAAGTCGCACGGACGTGTCACTCTCGCACGGCCGTGCCAAGAAAGGCTGTGCGGCCGTGCCAAACTTACTGGAATTCTCGCACGGCCGTGTCAACAAAGGCGCGCAGCCGTGCCAAACTTGCTGGAATGTCTGGCCACTCTTGCACGGTCGTGTGATGAAAAGACGCGCGGTCGTGCTAACCCTACTGTACGGTCCCACTTCTAATTATATCTATTTCTTTGGTTCAATCACTTGGCCACCCTAGGTGTTATTACACAACACTCATGACACATTTAACAAACACATAACTCACATAGATCATCTCAACAATGCTAACAACAATCACCTCACACTTGTGAATAATCACAAGGGCTTGTACTAAGTTAATACATTAACATGTATATCCTTCTAGCATCATCAAATGTATATGAATTAAGGCAAAACCATATTAAACATATTTATTCAAGAAATCAAACACACATGTTGAGCATAAATAACACCAAACAATGTAAGCATCTAAAGCATAACAAGTTCAGGTTATTACATCCTCTCCCCCTTAAAAGAATTTAGCCCCTAAATTCAGTCCAGCATCATCATTGAGCTAAGGATCTTCTCCTTATAATCATACCCTGTTTTCTCAAAGTATATTCTCGGCTTCATAAGATCACTCGCAAGAATTTCATCGAACAATTTCCCTGGATGTACTTCGATAATACAACTTTCCCAAGAATGTCTATCGCAACAATGTAATGGTGTTCCATCGGTTTAGAGTCGTTTAATAATTATTCTCAAGGAGAATTCACACCTTCAACCGTCTATTAAATCATCACAAGGTTTCAAAATTTAGATTCCCTACTTCATTACCGTGTAAAGATAATTCATTCTATGTTCCCATACTAGTCTCAGTTAATATCATTTCCATATTCCGTTGACAATTGTTGTGGTGAGTAACTATCATTTAGAATCCATCACACATGTTTAAACATTCCCGGAAGTCATAATCATCGTTCTCAAACATATAGAAGATCTAAGGATAAGATGTATACTCAAGGTAATTCTTGGATTCTTTACCGATTACAACTAACTGTGTTCAATGTAGTTCCCTTATATCTCATTTCTTGCAAAGATGTTAATCTATTTGATGTGTTTACCCTTGTCATTAGTGGTACATGATCGCTTGGACAATCAATCCATCATAATTCATGATGTATAACAATCTTGACATACACAAGATGACCTCATTATCATCGGTAAATCTTCAATCTTTAACATATACAAGATAATCGCGTTATAATTGATAAGTCTTCAATCTTCAATATCTCAATCATCATGTTAAACTCAAATGCATAGCAGTAGGTACTTAGTTAAGATCTTTAAGTCCTTCCACTTATCAACAATGTCTCATATTCTGTTCATATTGTGAGAATAAAAATTTTAAATATTTGATTCCATGCACAACGCAAATCTCAGTTTCATAGTAGTAGTATTCCGACTCAAGTCAACATTAATGCAATAAACTCTAAGTCAGTGAATGGATTACTTCCACTTATACCATATCAATTTCTTCAATGCAAAGGCTATCGCTTTCTATACTGATTAGGGTCACAACTCAATTCTCCTCTTACAGTTCACTTCGTATTAAGACTAAAAGTGAATAAGAAAATCATAATTGACACTTCATATAATTCTCCAAGTATGACTTGCACACACGGTTTCATGTATCCATAAATCTCAAATTCAACTCATGGTGAACCTTTAGGTTCTTTGATTCTTTCATATCATCTCAACACATGTTTAAATCTCCGTTTTAGGTGACATATAAGATATTCAACAGCAAACATTTCTGGACACTCTCATGAAGTAGAGAAATCCTCTAACTCTGGTGTAGTTTCATTCACAACCATAACATGAATCCAAATACTTAACCCAATCATGTGGCAACAATATACTAACTTTTCGAACATAATTGATATGCATGCTCATAATAATCATATCAACACAACCTGCGCATATTCGTCACAGAGAATAACATAATCACCTCATGATGATACACAACCAATATATGGCATATATATATTAACAATCTATATCAAGTATCTTATAAATATCATGTATAGGCATATCCACAAAGTTGACATACATCGTATAGTTACTAACTCGTATATCACAACTTCTTACACCTTCAAGCCATATAAAGGTAAGACACAAAACTATCATACAATATGTGATTACCTATTGGTCTATCACAAGTTTATCATACCAATAACAATAATTCAATCCTTCATTGGGGTATCTCCCTCAATCACATGATGAAACCAGGAAACATATTACACTAGTTTCCAATCACAAAATGCAACACATGAATGCATGAACATGAGCTACTATAGTACGTGTACCCATAATATTTTAGATGGAATACCTCCTAGTACCGACGTAGACTCCGGCACTCCGCACTGATCAAGCGCAAACACTCGACCCTGAACCTTAGGTCTACCTTCACTATCCCACTTAGTCCCACTCGTTTGTTGATTGACACTTTCTGACTGACTACCCTTCAGTTTAGGACAATTCCATTTCAGGTGACCGATCTCTCTACAATAATAACATTGTCCCGGCTTGATCCCCAACTTGCTCCCACAATCATCTTCAGAATGCCCATACTTTGAACAATAGTTACATACCAATGAATTGCTTCGCTGACTCTGATCATGAGTAGTGTTATTACTTTGTCCCCCGGATTGTTGTCTTGATTGCCTTTCAAACTGTGATCTATTCCGATTCTTTCTGCGATTGTCATTATTATTGTAATCACCACTGTTACTAAAATCCTATACTCGTCCATGACTTTGTGAAGATTGCTGAGAATTGCCCATGTTTCCTCTTCTTTTATGTTCCTCAATGTCCCCTTCTATCGCGTAGGCGCGATCCACTGCACTACGGTAATCGGCAAGCTGTAGAGACAGTAACTGCTTCCGGTACTCAGTCTTCAATCCCTTTACAAACTTCTGTGCCTTCTTCACTTCATTAGGAACCAAGTAACTACAGTAACGAGCCAATTCTGTGAACTTGGCCAAATACTGAGCCACCGACATACTACCTTGCTCTAAATCATAGAACTCTCGCTCTCTCTTCTCGCGAACCGCTTCTGGAACATACTGTGCTTTGAACTCTCTTAAAAAGTTAGGCCAGCTGTGCGGTACTCTCTGTAATTCCCAGCTTCCTTGTAACACTTGCCACCAATGTTCTGCTGCTCCCTTAAGTTTGAACACCGCTAGGGTCAATTTCTCATCATCACTGCAACCCAAAGCTGCAAAGATCTTGATTATGTGTTCGATCCATAATTCAGCCTTAGTAGCATCTGGTTCTCCCAGAAAAGTACGTGGTTTCATTTTAAAAAATTTTTCCAGCATACTGGTATGGTTCCTCTGTCTCATCTCAGGTTGCGGTATTTCAACTTCTGGTTGTGGAGCTTCATACGCTCAGTCATCTGGTTCATCAATTCCATCATCCTTCCCATCATAACTATCATGTTTTCATTCTGATTTTCCTGGTTCGGTTCAGGAGGGACATTACGCTGAGTATTAACATCCTCATCTCTCTCTTCGTTTCCACCAGCACTCGTACCGACTCTACTAGCACTCGCTCCGTGTCTAGTCTGCACCATTATTAACCTACACACAACACTCAACGTTAAGATCTTAACAAAACACCATACCCACCTAGGCCATGGAACCTATCCTGGCGATAGCAAACTATTGCTCTGATACCAACTGTGACGCCCCGACCCGGATCTCTATACGAAATCCCACGGTCGGGTCGCCAATACGACAACAACAAGAAGAGCACGTGGCGTAACCGCCCGTACTTACGATAAAACACAACTTATAAAACCTGGTTTAGTAAACAAGTCTTCGGCGACACTACAGCCGGAACCCAACAACTAAAACCACAAGTCTAAGACTTTGAATATGTAAAACAACAACGACAATGATAACATAGTACGAACATTCTTCGGCGATAACAAGCCGGAAAACAACTAGTAATAACCACGAGTTTACAACTCGGGAAAGACAACTGCTACAACAACATCGGCCATAACATGTGATAAATGAGTATTTTACTCATTTATTGTGTATTTATCCGGCTTAGATTTAGCTATTTCTCGAGGTTTTTGTTGTCTAATATTGTGTTTTAGTGTTATTTTATAGTTTCAGGGGTTAAAGGGGTTAAACTTGCAAAGTTGGATGGTTTTGAAGTAATTTCAGAAGATTTCGTTACACTCCGTTAGGAATTATAATGGAAAAGGATTGTTTTGCAAAAGAAAAGTTAACGGAATGTGTACTTTTGATGGATGGCTCAAGTTTCTAGAAGAATTTATGAGGATGAAAGTCAACTCAAGGCATCCCAAGTCCAATGAAATTAATTCAAGTCAACTCATGTTGAAGGAAGTAAAGAAAAAGTCAACAATACAATTTAGGGGTGTAAAGTGCAAATTGCAAAAAGCTGAAGGTAGAAAACTAAAAATTGGATTGTTCAACTTAGGGCAGCGCATGTTTTCTCCTTGGGAAGTGTGCGGCTACCTTGGGTTATTTTTGGATAGTTTTAATGTATTGTACCCCTTTTTCCTTGGTTGTTGTACATTATTAGGTTATAAATATATCCTTTTTAGGTTAGAATTAGGGAGTCGTCTTGTATAATTTTTCTTTGTCTATGAAGAAAGTTAATTCAAGAATGGTTCAAGTTTTTGTACTATCAATTATTATGAGCTAAATTCATCTTTCTAGGAATTGGAGGTAACTCTGTATCAAATATTTATGCTTTAATATAATTCTTATTCAGTTCAACTGTTCTAGTCATTCATAAAAGTATTTTTATCGAATCTTTCTAAGTTGTATTTGCGTGTAGGTAATTACAACCGTTAGATTATCGGGTATGATGAATTGCACGATCGAATGCATAAGTCATATGTTTGCCATCTTTTATGAATGTTCTTTCTTATTGATTCATAATCTTGCTAAGATAAGAAAGAGATTAATTGTTCCTAAGTTCTTAAAGGGTCTCTGTTTGTTATATGGACGGATCAAGAAAGTATAACAATTAGGGATACTAAGCCTGCAAATCGTGATCCAAGCGTCCCAGGTTTTACCTTTGTGAACCAATCCTAGAACTGAACTGATACATAAATTAGAAAGGCATAAATCCAAGATACAGAGTGAATCCCAATTCCTAGGTCCTCTCAATATTTGTTAAATTCGTTATCTGCCTGCTTTGATAATTTAGCTGATAATTTTAGGTGATAAATTAGTTTAAATTCTTGTCATTAGCTTTTAAGAAATCAAACCCCCCCCTTGTCTTTTACTTTTATTCCTCAAGTTGCTAGTTAACATAATCTATCATTCTCTTGTCTCTGTGGTTCGACCCTTGTCTTTGCGCAGCTATACTCCGGTATTCTCGTGCACTTGCGAGGTAAAAATTTCATTCATCAAGTTTTTGGCGCCGTTGCCGGGGACAAGTTAGATTGATTGAGTTAGTTTAACTGGTAACGTCTTGGTGTCTGAACTTTTATGTTCGGTCGCCGTTCACTGAATCCCACGCTGGCGAAATTCAACGATAATATTAATCGGGTAGGTAGAAACGTAGAGGAAGAACTAAATCAGGAAGAGCATCTGCCAAATCCTGAACCTGACTTGCAGTTGGATCAGCAAAACAATAACATGGCTGCACAAAGGTATATGAAGGATTATGCTCGCCCTAGAATTGACCAATCACCCTCTCCTTTGGCCCTACCTGCTGCCGCTAGGAATTATGAAGTTAAGGGTCATTACTTGAATCTCTTGCCTTCCTTTCACGGAATGGCTACAGAGGACCCTTTGAGTTTTCTCCGTGAGTTTCACGCCACTGTCGATAACCTCCCTCTTGGAGCATTAACGGAAGAACAACTCAGGATGCGCTGTATTCCTTTCGCTTTAAAGGATGCAGCCAAAGTTTGGTGGAACACTCTCCTTCAAGGCAGCTTGCAAACGTGGCAGCAAGTGGCTGACACGTTCATTCAGAAGTTTTATGCTCATCCCACTCTGGCTGAGATGAGAAAGAAAATTATAAACTTTTCGCAAGAGCCAGGCGAGTCTTTTCATGAAACTTGGGACAGATATAAACAACTACAATTTCAATGTCCACATCATGATTTTCCACCTTCTATCTTGTACCAACAATTCTATGATAATATTTGCCCAAGTCACCAAGCCATGGTGGACAATGCTGCAGGTGGGTCGATTCTTGAGAAAACACCCGATGAGGTGAGGGATTTGTTTGAAATGCTTGGGGCAAATTCCCAACAGAAAAGTGTGAGGGGTAAATCAAGGGGAGTTTATGAGATTAATAATAACAGTACCTTAGATAGGAATGTGCAATATTTGATGAAAAAGGTTGAGGAGCTTTCAGCTGCGAAGCCTAATATGCAAATGCCTAATATTCATAATGCATGTTCTATTTGTGGTGTTTATTCTCATACTACTAACTCTTGTCCATCTAGTGCACAATTTCCTGAATATGTTGAGCAGGTTAATGCCATGAATTCGTATCCTCCAAGGCCTCGCAATGATCCGTATTCAAATACCTACAATCCGGGTTGGAGGAATCATCCAAATTTCTCATGGAGTAACCGAAACCTCTTCATCAACCCCCACCACAGCAGCAGTTGCTCACCGACTCAAACTCCTTTGGAGGAGATGTTCCAGAATTTTATGCTCGAAAGTCGGAGGAACCAGCAAGACAATGAAATAAGGTTCAAGCAGAATGAGCAGATGCACAAGCAGCATGAGGCAACATTGAGCAAATTGGAAAATCAGATTGGACAATTGGCCAAATCCCTGCAAGGCCACAGGCAAGGAACTTTCCCAAGTCAACCAGAACAAGAAATGGCGGTTACAACACTTCGCAGTGGTAAGATAATTGGTGAGAAGGTACATTCTGATCCTTCTTCTTCTAATGGTAACTGCAATGTGAATGTTAGTGGGGAGAAGGCACAAAAGGAACCTACAATTATGGGAAGACTCCTAGCAGAACAACCTCCTTGTAAACCTTATATGCCTCCTGTCCCGTTTCCTGGTAGATTGATAAAACATAAGATGGATAAACAATTCAAGGAAATCTATGAGATATTTTCTAAAGTCAACATAAATTTTCCCTTGTTGAATGTAATCAAGAACATGCCGTCTTATGCTAAATTTTTCAAAGATCTCACTACCAGGAAACATAGGTATGAAAAAAATGAAAAGGTGATAATATCTGAGAATGTTAGTGCCGTTCTTCAGCAGAACCTCCCACCTAAACTGAAAGATCCCGGTAGTTTCAACATCCAAATTTCTTTGGGGGATTCGAAAAAGGTGAAGGTAATGCTGGATTTAGGTGCTAGCATTAATTTAATGCCTTATTCTGTGTATGAGCAATTGGGTTTGGGAGAACTAAAACCCACCACAATGTCCTTACAATTGGCTGATCGTTCAGTAAAACATCCTATGGGCATTGTGGAGGATATTTTAGTTCAAGTTGATAAATTGATTCTACCAGTAGACTATGTGGTTTTAGAGATGGAAAAACAGGTTAGCGCTAATCATGAAGTGCCCATTCTCCTTGGGCGACCTTTCATGGCTACTGCTAACACCGTCATTAATGTGAAGAATGGTAAATTGTCCATGTCTGTTATGGATGAGTCTGTTGAGATATCGTGTTTGATGCTATGAAATTGCGATGATATGACCAATGCTTCTCTTGATAAGTTAGACGATATAATCTCTGATAATTTGGAGAATGAGCGTATTTGTGATGAAATTGAGGCTTTGCTGAAGGGTGGTGAGAACAGGGATAATGAGGAAGTCCGTGAAATAAAAGCTGTCTTCGATAAGATCGAAGAGAAAATTCCTAGTGACTCTCCTTTTCACCCCCTAGGGCATTTCAAAGAAAAATTTGTGCCATCTGTGATGTCCCCTCCTAAGTTAGAATTGAAACAATTGCCTGTGATGATTGTCGCTGATTTGAACAGCAAGCAAGACGAGCAATCGCTGAGTGTGTTGAGGGCACATGGGGAAGCAATAGGTTGGACTTTTGACAGCCTGATTCATTTCGAAGAAGGTGTCAAGCCTTCTATAGAGCACCAGAGAAAACGCAATTCTCACATGGAGGATGTAGTGAGAGCCGAAGTGCTCAAGCTTTTAGATGTGGGTACCATTTACCCGATTTCTGTTAGTAAGTGGGTCAATGGGCACCGTGTGAAGATGTACGATGAAGGGTTCTCGATTATGGAAACGATTGAGACAACAGAGTTGTGGGATCCCTAGTTTTGTTGCTTCAATCTGCGTCGAGCCAACGACGTTAAACAAGTGCGCTTGTTGGGAGGCAACCCAACTAGGTAGCATTTATTTTTATTTTTATTGTTATTTTTTTTTAATTTATTTTTTTTTTGCTTTTGTAGGATAATTTAGTGGCTTCAATTCACAAACCTTTGGCATGCAAATTTTTTTTTAGATATGAGCTTTGAGGACATTGCATGTTTTTAAAGTTTGGGGGTAGAAGCCTATTAGTTAGTGTTGTATTTATATGTTTTGAGTTTGAGTCACTCTTCAGAGTCTCCTTGAGTTTGTGGGTTTATAGGGGAGTGTTTATAGTGTCACCCTCCAAAAAGATTTTATTTTATTTTTAATTTTATTTATTTATTTATTATTATTATTATTTTTTTTTTTTGTAAATTAGTGTTTCTAACTTTAATTTTTAGCCATAGTGTTATTATTGTGCAATTTAGAATGCAGGTGAGGCCAGTTCGGACTAAAATGAAAAGGGGAAGCAATCTAAAGGGGGTTGAGTGCAAAAAAAAAAAAAATAGCGATCGCACAATGCGACAACCGAAAGTTGGGATTTTTGTGGCGCTCGCATCATGCAGCCGCTTGAAATCACGGTTGAAAAAAAATAAATAAATAAGAAGTTGAAACAAAAAGTGGGAAAGAAAGTGCAAAACCCAGGTCAAAATCAAGCCGTGCTCTCTCTCTCTCTCTCTTTCCCTCGCCTTCTCAATTTCCAGCCCCAGCCCGCAACACCAACTCCGGTGGTCTTCTCCAGCGACCAACCCCCATCTCACAAGCCCATCCGCTTCCCTGGCCGGCTTCTCCCTCCGCCCCCACAGCGCCCAACTACAGCAGGCAGCAGCCCACTCCGATCGCCGCCCCCTCCCACTCCGGTTGTCTTCTCCGGTTGCCCTCCATCACATCTGGCCAGCAGTTCGCCGCCCTATCCACTGCGATTACTCGCCTCATCGCCGGCGATTTCTGGTTGGTTATTCCGACACTCACGCGAGTTCTCCATTGCACCTACGCTCGTGCCTTTCCTCTCATTCACCACGCATCAATCCATCCATCTAGGGCTTGGAATTTTGGGAACACACTTCTCAGCTACAAGTAAGATCTTTCCTTTACTTTAGATTATGTGTTGCAATTATTTCGAAATTATCGTTTGGTGAGACATGGTGTGCGATAACTTTTGTTTCCGTTCGAGATGAGCTGTTGTTCACTAAAATTTAAAAAATGTTATGGGGAATTGTCAACCTTGTGGATCTGAGATTTCTTGGTACTTGTTTGAAATATTGAGTTAAGAAATTTGGAATGTTGAGATTATTGGTATTGGTTGCCAACTTGTCTATTGACATGAATTGAGATTGGGACACATTCGTTTCTCCCGGTTGTTCTTTATTGTTACACATCGAGGACAATGTGTCATTTAAGTTTGGGGGGTGGGACTATAATCTTATGCTTTTATATTTTTGGAGTAGTTCTTGTTATATGTAGATATTCGTTAATTCGTAGTTTTATTTTTCTTTTTAGTAGTTTTGTTTTAGTTTATAAAAAAAAAAATTAGAAAATATGAAAATTGAAAATTTGAGCGAGTTTTTAGTGTAGGCGTGGTTACTACCGCCAATGATGATAATTTGTTTGGTATTTGATATTTTGCTAACTAGCAATGCATATTGTACTTGTTTATATACTGAAATTTGATCTAGTTGATGGAACTTTGAATCTCCAATCTTTGAGCACTTTATGCCGTGAATTTATTTGTTGAGAGATTTGAATGACTTTATAGAGTTATATAGTGCATATATCATTCCCTAGAGCCTTTGATACTGAAAAAAAATTAGAGTATTCATGAAATTTTTAAACTGTTCTTACTCCTTGAAGTTAGGCCTAAACAGAGTTTAAGTAATCCGAAAAAAAAAAAAAAGAATATCTTTGTGAAGACGTAGTTTAGCTTCGTAGCCTTTTTAACTCGAGTTAGTAAGCTCGTAGGGGTGTTTCTACACCTAATGCCTTAAAGCCATATGGTTTGAGAGTCATTAGCCTAATACTCGTTACATGGGTTAATTAGAAAGCTTAAGGGAGCTAAACATTGCACAGTCCACAAGTTTGTTCTCAGGAAAAAAAAATTGCAGAAAAAAAATGGAAAGAGAAGAAGAAGAAAAAAAAGTGAAAAAATTTCGGTATTGCTACTTATGTTTGTAGTAATGGAGGGGAGTAATTACTAGTTTTTATGTTTCATGAAATATACTTTGATATATATATAGCAAAGGTTAATACTTGTTATTTTTAGGGAATGTATGAGGTACTTGGCTCTATAAGGGATTTCAGTTCTTGAAACTATTGAATAATGGCGCACACACACACGGAGATTTAAAGTGAGATTGACGATGATTGAGTGAAAGTTTAGACTTGTGGATATGTGTTGTTATTTGCATAGTGTTGTTAATCTTACTCTGAGGCATTATGTGGTGCCATGCCGAAGCTCGACTCGTGAAAAAGAAAAAAAAAGTTTTGCTTTTGTTTTGTATAATATGGTGTGTGTTTTTGTTTTATTTTTTTGTTTTACTCGAGGACGAGTAAAAGTCTAAGTTTGGGGGTATTTGATAAATGAGTATTTTACTCATTTATTGTGTATTTATCCGGCTTAGATTTAGCTATTTCTCGAGGTTTTTGTTGTCTAATATTGTGTTTTAGTGTTATTTTATAGTTTCAGGGTTAAAGGGGTTAAACTTGCAAAGTTGGATGGTTTTGAAGTAATTTCAGAAGATTTCGTTACACTCCGTTAGGAATTATAATGGAAAAGGATTGTTTTGCAAAAGAAAAGTTAACGGAATGTGTACTTTTGATGGATGGCTCAAGTTTCTAGAAGAATTTATGAGGATGAAAGTCAACTCAAGGCATCCCAAGTCCAATGAAATTAATTCGAGTCAACTCATGTTGAAGGAAGTAAAGAAAAAGTCAACAATACAATTTAGGGGTGTAAAGTGCAAATTGCAAAAAGCTGAAGATAGAAAACTAAAAATCTGATTGTTCAACTTAGGGCAGCGCATGTTTTCTCCTTGGGAAGTGTGCGGCTACCTTGGGTTATTTTTGGATAGTTTTAATGTATTGTACCCCTTTTTCCTTGGTTGTTGTACATTATTAGGTTATAAATATATCATTTTTAGGTTAGAATTAGGGGAGTCGTCTTGTATAATTTTTCTTTGTCTATGAAGAAAGTTAATTAAAGAATGGTTCAAGTTTTTGTACTATCAATTATTATGAGCTAAATTCATCTTTCTAGGAATTTGAGGTAACTCTGTATCAAATATTTATGCTTTAATATAATTCTTATTCAGTTCAACTGTTCTAGTCATTCATAAAAGTATTTTTATCGAATCTTTCTAAGTTGTATTTGCGTGTAGGTAATTACAACCGTTATATTATCAGGGTATGATGAATTGCACGATCAGAATGCATAAGTCATATGTTTGCCATCTTTTATGAATGTTCTTTCTTATTGATTCA
The DNA here is from genome assembly GCA_016624345.1 of Platycodon grandiflorus. Classification (NCBI taxonomy): domain Eukaryota; kingdom Viridiplantae; phylum Streptophyta; class Magnoliopsida; order Asterales; family Campanulaceae; genus Platycodon; species Platycodon grandiflorus. The sequence goes on along the minus strand of CM028365.1, from coordinate 29,685,273 downwards.
TAATCTTGCTAAGATAAGAAAGAAATTAATTGTTCCTAAGTTCTTAAAGGGTCCCTGTTTGTTATATGGACGGATCAAGAAAGTATAACAATTAGGGATACTAAGCCTGCAAATCGTGATCCAAGCGTCCCAGGTTTTACCTTTGTGAACCAATCCTAGAACTGAACTGATACATAAATTAGAAAGGCATAAATCCAAGATACAGAGTGAATCCCAATTCCTAGGTCCTCTCAATATTTGTTAAATTCGTTATCTGCCTGCTTTGATAATTTAGCTGATAATTTTAGGTGATAAATTAGTTTAAATTCTTGTCATTAGCTTTTAAGAAATCAAAACCCCCCCTTTTGTCTTTTACTTTTATTCCTCAAGTTGCTAGTTAACATAATCAATCATTCTCTTGTCTCTGTGGTTCGACCCTTGTCTTTGCGCAGCTATACTCCGGTATTCTCGTGCACTTGCGAGGTAAAATTTTCATTCATCAAGTTTTTGGCGCCGTTGCCGGGGATAACAAGCCGGAAAACAACAACGACAATGATAACATAGTACGAACATTCTTCGACGATAACAAGCCGGAAAACAACTAGTAACAACCACGAGTTTACAACTCGGGAAAGACAACTGCTACAACAACATCGGCCATAACATGCCGGAATAAACTAAAACCACGAGCTACAACATGCTCGGGAGAGAAACTGAACTTACTACGAAGTTAAATATATAAGCACGACATACATACGTCGGCTACCAAAAGAATATAGGGTTTACAACACAACAAATACTACCCAAGTAAAGTTTATATAACTTTACGTAACTGTCGTCCTTACCAAAAGAATACTGTTCAACAACAACAAGCTCCAAGAGCTACTAGACCAAAATACAATCTTCGAGCTAAACGGAGTCTCACCGACCTCACCGGGAACCGCTAGGCTGGCTCGGATCTAAGGAAAACAAATAAACACATAACGGGGTGAGTCATAATGACACAGTAAGTTACTAATGCAACTACATGGCATGGCATGATGCTCAAGCAATAAACATAACATGGCATTAACATTTATATACCACAACCAAACATATATCATCATATTTGATATACCATTTATTCAACTCACATAGCATTTTAGTTAACACATAAGTGCTCTTAAATAATTCACATTATAAAGGATATCCTTTCTCTTTCTCCAACTCTGCGTTGATCCTGCAATATACAATTAATCAACTATGTCTCGATACCCATGTGTGTGGTATCAATGTCACCGGAATCACTCTTCGGCTATTGACTTCCCTGGAATTACTCATCGGGTTTTGACTTTCCCGGAATCACTTATCGGGTTCCCGAAATTACTCTTCGGGTTACTTAGCTAACCAAAGTCGTGCGTATTGCTACAACAGTGGGGCTACTTCCCACCTGTGGCCAACAGGTGAGGGTGTGAACTCTGGTACGGCGACTTATAGAAATAACGAAACAAATTCGTAAAGACTATAGGTCGTCCCACCTTAACATAATAACGACGACGCCAGCTGGACTTACATCACGCACAAGCAGGTATTCTAACTCAACTCATGCAAATAACCGTCAAGTTCCAAAGTATTGACTTGACAAATAACACGTAGATTAAATTATTCTACAAAGTATGGTCATCAAACATGTCAACCAAGAACTTTAAACCACAATTTTAGAGCTAATAACAAGTCTCTAATTTACCAGTATCATTTACTCGGAGGACCAAAATATAGCTCAAACGAACTCTAAATCTCTTAGGATTTTAACATGGTGGTTGTCAATTACCACTTTAACTAAATAGCAACTTCTTAGAGTCATTACAACACTTCTAAAAATCTGGGTATTTTTGCTATTTGCAAAATTTCCCAATTAAGTCCCTAACTTGTTCTTGAGTTCACTACTTTGGTGATTATCAATCTGTACACAATTTAAACCAACTAAACCATGTCTTTCACATTATAACATGTAATTTTCATCAACATAACATTTTCACATGAATTTAACAACAATTCAAGTCATGCATGTTTACAAACATTCATACTTGTAACAAATTCTAACATACATATGGGGTTTAGTAACTTACCTCCAAAGTAGAAAATTAAACAAACAAATTCACAATCAAAGCTTGGTTATGGAGTCCCTTAGTCTCAAGCAATGCTTTGGTGGTCTTGCATGGATGATCCAATGGTTGGATTGAGAGGACAAGACACACACACACACTAATCTCACCTTGTATCTCTCACACTAGCTCTCTAGGTTTTCAAGGAAGAAAATGAGGTGAATTGTGTCTCTCTCATGGTGAAGGGTGACTTAAATATGGTCAAAAGGTCAAGCCAAGGTACAACACTTTTAGCCAAGGGTCCAAGGGTCTAAAGCAGCAAATTACAAGTCAGTAATGTGTTGTCCGTACGCTTCGCACGGCCGTGTCATGTAAAGTCGCACGGCCATGTCACTCTCGCACGGCCGTGCCAAGAAAGGCTGTGCGGCCGTGCCAAACTTATGGAATTCTCGCACGGTCAACAACGCGGCCGTGTCAAACTTCTGGAATGTCCGCCACTCTTGCACGGCCGTGTGATGAAAAGACGCGCGGTCGTGCTAACCCTACTGTACAGTCCCACTTCTAATTATCTCTATTTCCTTGGTTCAATCACTTGGCCACCCTAGGTTTGATTACACAACACTCATGGCACATTTAACAAACACATAACTCACATAGATCATCTCAACAATGCTAACAACAATCACCTCACACTTATGAATAATCACAAGGGCTTGTAATAAGTTAATACATTAACATGTATATCCTTCTATCATCATCAAATGTATATGAATTAAGGCAAAACCATATTAAACATATTTATTCAAGAAATCAAACACACATGTTGAGAATAAATAACACCAAACAAGGTAAGCATCTAAAGCGTAACAAGTTCAGGTTATTACAATGACGGTCTCGAATCGTCAATCGGGTGGTTCGATCTTCGGGAACCCAAGCACACACACTAATCTCACTATATCTACCACACACACCTACGAACACAAATGGAGGAAAAGAGAGGGAAAAATGGAGAAAAACTAGTCTCTCCACTTGACTTAAGTGACCAAGATTTTCAGATTTGGGGTGGTGATGACGTGGCTTAATGTGAGCCAATCAAATGGTCAAAATCTTCAAAATGGATAAGGTTAACATAAGCTGCCGGTCTTCTATGCGGACGCATAAGGCGGGCGCATAGCTTCTATGCGGGCGCATAGAGCAGCCGCATGGGGCGACCGCATAAATTCCAAAGATTTGAAGGGTTATGCGCGCCAGCACTATGCGGCCTCATAACTCCCAGATTCTGTCTAACATGTTTCTAGGCTGTCCAAAGGTGATTTCAAACACTCCCAAACCATCCTAAGATGATTCAAAGCTCAAACTAAGTCCAAAACAAACCCAACAATGTAATAAACATAGCAATTCTTGTAGTCATGAAATGAAATAACGAATTAAGGCATAAATCAATTAACATGCAACTTAAACAAGTATAACAAACATGTTTAACAAGTCAATCATATAACAAGACAAGTAAATCACACGTAGGAGGAACCAGGGTGTCACATGCTCAACCATTCTTCCATGATGGTGTTGACCAGGACCTCGTCCTCGTCGGTATTTATCCTCGGGGCCTCCCATGGCCTTTCTTTGTCGCCACCTCCTCGCTGCTCATATCTTCTGAGCTCCCCTTGTCAATCAGCTTCTGGATCTCCTTCTTGAGCTGAATGAAGTCTTCGGTGGTGTGCCCGATACCATTGTGGTAGGTGCACCTTTTGTTGGGGTTGCGAAGATAAGGAGTCTTCCTCTGTGGTGAAGGTCGGCCAATTTTATTTTCCTGTAGTAGCACATTCATGATCTGCTCCCTGGTTGCGTTTAAGGGGGTGTAAAATTCCTCTTTCTTGGCCAATTTGTTTTTCTCCTTTCTTTTGCCATGTCTATTGCTACTCCCTTCCTTCTTCTGGTCCCTAGATTTGTCCTATTTCCTCTGTTTCTGCGCCCCAAAAGATTTTTGGTCCTCCTTTTCTTGGTCTGCCATGGTTTTCTCCACGTTCCCAATGTTTTGTGCGGCAGTGTACATCTCCACACTAGTAGTGGGTGGTCGCATGCCAATTTGAGATAGGAGCTTGGCAGATCGGCATCCGGCTTAGAAGAAGGCCATTAGAGTTTTGTTGGGGACGTTAAGAAACTTTTCAGCGACACGCTTGAATCTGTCCAGGTAGCTCTCCAAGGATTCCCCAGCTCGTTGCTTGATCCCACATAAATCAGATTCCTTTTTGGGGAGGTCGCTTGCTGATGAGTATTTCTTCAAGAAGGCATTCTTCAAATCGTACCAATCTCTGATAGAGCCTTCTTCAAGCTCTTCGAACCAGTTGAGGACGACCTCCTTGAACGTGCTCACGAACACAACACACCACAGATTCAGATTTCTGGTGTACACTCCCATTTTTGCCTCGAAGCTCGATACGTGGCTTCGGGCATTCGTGTTTCCTACATAGCTTTTCAGGGATGGCAGCTTCAGGCAGCGATTTGGAGGAGTGTCCCTGATTCTTCTGCAGAAGGTTGCTGTCACGTTCCCTGATAGCTTTCCCTCTTTGCCTCTTTCGAGGGCTTCCAATCTTTCTTTCATCTTGCGCAGTACCTTGTCTTCCAGGTCACTGATCCTGCCCCTCCTTTTAGATCGGTGGTCGTGGCCATCGATCTTGGAGTATTTATGTGAGGATGCATCGCTGCTGGAGGTACTGTGCTGGATGGACTTGCGTTTCAACCTGTAGCTGTGGTCCTCCTACGTCCTTCGAGGTCCCTCCTCGTCACGTTCCATCTGGGAGGATCTGTAAGATTTATCCGGGCTGGGGTTTCTAGCTCGGGTCCCTATTCTAGAGTGTATGCTTCCCCTAGGTCGCTCTCTGTCTAGGGTTCACAGTCGATCTTTGACGCTGGGTTTCTGGTGTTCCTTCAGCCTTCGTCCAAGTCAGCTATTAGCACTCACCCTGGGAGCATCAACCCTAGATCCCCCATGGTGACTGTCAGCCCGCAGACCCCTCAACTCGTTCCTGCCCGGTAGACCATCGTGGTGATCGTTACGAGCAGGATACGAGCTCGGGGTTGGTAGCTGAGGTGCCTGGGCGGCTAGTTTGCGGGACAGTTCATATTCACGTACTTTCAGCTCTCTTTGTTTTTTCAAGAAAGCCCTTTCCTTCCTTAAATGCTCCAACTCGGCGAGGTCGATCTCCTGCTGTGTAGGAGGCAGCCTGTCTCCTATCATGATGAAGTCGTCCTTGTCCCATGAGTCCTCATCGTCTAAGGAAGTCAGAGTTGTTTTCTGACCATCTCAGTTCGCTCTGACTGATCCCTTAGCGGACTGGGCTGCCTTTTTTCCTAAAGCTTTCTTCCTTATCGCCCTGGCCAATTTTTGGGCTCAGGTATTTTGATGAAGAGGGAGCCCTGATGAGGGCACATCAGGTGATTCCTTCTCGAGCAGCTTGAGAGGTTGGCCAGCAGGTGGAGCAGCTATGGCGCTGCTGAGGTCGCCGCTGGGGCTGCCTGCTTGGAGACTTGCTTGGAGGTTGTCATGATTGATCACAGAAAACTTTTAGGTCCCAGTAACGGAACCAAACTGATCACGTAAAAAAGGCTGAAGGTGACTGCGTCTGATCCACGTGTGTAGTCTAGTAGGATTCTGGCTTACGTTGCAAGGATTGCCCTTGAAGTGTAGGTAGCTTAAAACCTATAATCAACAAAGAACACCGTAATGGGGGGACTGGGTTGTCCCAACGATAACCCTCAGGCGTGAGAATTAGCAATACTTTAGAGGTGATGTAAAGCTGAGAGAATAAATTATGAGCATGTAATTTTCATGTCCCTTATGATGCCTGTAAGGGTGCTTATTTATAAGGAGATAAGTAATAATCCTAGTTGGATTCGGAATGGAAGAGATATAATCAATTCCCATGTCTTTCAGATTACGTTTCCTTGTATGCTTAGGACTGATGTGTATTAGAGTTGTAGCAGGACTCTTCCCAAGCGAGAGGTGATTTTGTAAAGGACTCTATTTTATCGAGCTGAGAAGGGTTACATCTAGGTCGGCCTGGTATATACTCAGGTCGCTTGATGTTAATGCAGCGAGGTCGACCTGGCATGTATCCAGGTCGCTCGATGCTGTCGAGGTCGGCCCGGGATGTCCCCAGGTTGCACTGTGGGTCCCTGTGATCAGCGTGCTGGGAGAGTATGCTAGCGAGGTAAGCGACCTATCGTGGCATGATTGCCAGGTCGTCATGTTGTCAGAAGGGTATGCTACCTTGGCTCATGTCCAGCTGGAGCCTATGGAGTCGCGATGTCTGCCACGTGTGTAGCTGAAGGCTGAGGTCGTTCAGTATGTATTAAACGAAAGTTTAAAGCCTATATATAATGTATGTATCTTGATAAAGAATTTGATATTGTATGTATCTCGATAAAGAATTTGATATTATTTGAATTTGATATTGTATGTATTAAACGATAAAGAATTTGATATTGTATGATGCCGAATTTTGCACCGTGGTCCTGATGGAAATTTGCTCCGATGAAGTGACTGGTAACTAGCCTGAAAAGAAAAGAGTTACTGCGTAGGGGATCCCTGCAAAGCACCTCCGATGTGAGAATTAGCAATGTGTATCTGAGAAAGAATAAAGCTAATTCAGGGAGCAAAAAATGTATAGTTGCGCATACCTTGTACTATGTCGTCTCATAGTAGTATTTATAAGAGAGTTGTGGTGCCCTAGTTAGTTTCGGGCTGTAACTGATACGACCAAATCCCGTAGTTTACGAGTAGAAGTAATGTATTTTTTCTGGACTTATCGTTAAATCGGAGATAATTCTGTGATATGCTCGGAGATAGTTCCGTAGTGTACTACAAGATAGTTGGGAGATAATTCCGCATATTACACAAAGTGGACAGCCGCCAGTCGGGCCTAATGGGGCAGCTCGCCCACTTGAGCAGCTCTCCCAAGTGGGGAGCTCGTCCTTTTGAGCAGCTCGCCCTCTTGGGGCAGCCCGTCACTTTCACCCAATATTTTGCTATTTGTCATTTTTATCCTTAGTATAATTTTGGCTCTTAATTAAGCTCCAAATTTAATCCGTTGCCGCCCGCCTTTTAATTTTTGCAAAAGAAACTCGGCATTTACTTCTCGAACAGCTCGGCAATTAATTAAGGAGCATCTCGGCACTTTGTCCTAACAAAGCAGCTCGGCATTTGTGCAAGTAATGACTCGGCACTAAATTCTTTCTTTTTTTTTAAAGCAGCCCGCAGTTTAATCAAAGCAACTGGGCAAAAATAAATTTTTTTTTTAAATAATAATAAAGCCGCTTGGCATTTCAATAGGGAGCAGCTCGGCATTTTAATGAGAGCAGCTCGACATTATTTTTTAAAAAGCAGTCTGCATTTGAATCAAAGCAGCTGGGCAAAAAAAAATTTTGTATTATTATTTTTTAAGCACCTCGGCACGTCAATAGAAGCAGCTCGGCATCATTTTTGAAAAAACAACTCGGCATTGACTCTCATGAAGCAGCTCGGCAGAACTTTCATGAAGCTCGAATACAACTCAGACATTGTTGTGTCAGCCTATCTTTGTCTTTATTGCCTTAGAACAAATCACCTTTGAACACGGTTCCCAAGTATTGAGAAAACCATTCATCATTATGGCTTCCAATAAACTTGAGCTCATTTGTTGACAATCTTTGAAGCCCATTAAATAATGACAAACATGAATACGTTTTGTTTCATGTTACTTTTATTAATATGCTTATTTAATACCAGCCACCAACCAATTTGTGGTTTCCCATGCACTTTAAAATTCTGACTTCCATCAATGTAATTTTGATCGGTCATACTCCTCTAAATTAACAAGCAATGGGTGACGTGTTGAGGGAGCATTGGTAGCATAGTTGGCCAAATGTATTTATTGCTTTTTCTTATTTCCAAAACTGGTGCATCAGTTCATTAGCTTTTCAGATGAACTCATTGCTATTGTATTCTTTGGGCAGAGTGTGAGTAGGCAGGTTAGGGAGTAATTTTTCTCGCCTTTTATCGCCTGCCCTTTTACAGATAGAGCCAATTTTTTTGTGTGGTTGTAGGAAATATATTCCTTGTAGGATTCAAACATCTCTATTCTCCCATGTAGTGAGATATTGCTTTCGACCGATATAAATACCTACGTTCCTCCACCTTAGTTGTTCACGCATTGAGAGAAAATACAAGAAAAAACGGAGAGAGCCGAGGGGCCCGTCGTTGCAGCAAGCCTCAGTACAGCCCATCATCTCATCATTCTTGCATTGAGCCTTTCCCTCAAGTTTCTTTATTCCGCCATAATTTCTTTTGGAGTCCATCTTTTCGGCTATTTCTGCGCTGAATCATCTTTTCTTTCGAGGTACTCGCAATCATTCTTTCTTCCAATAGTTTTTTTTTCTTTTTATTTTTTTATTGCCTCCTCTCTGGTTATGGCCCGAACCAAACAAACTTATAGGATTGTACAATATGTTGTTATTCGTACGGGTGGCCAGTTAGTAATTTCAGATGATACTCATGGTTGGTGCACCGTTTCTCAAAATGAGATTGAGAATATAATGGAGAGAGTGGGCCTAGATGCTTCTCATACTTCGGTTACCGATATTGCTCCTCAAACTTTCTTTTAGGCACTAAGGTTAAACATTTATCATCCAACGAACTTATGAGTTACCTTAGACTTGAATATTATTACGAGGCCCCAAATACTGATCAAAACCCGAATACAGCAATTTCTTCCGAAAATGAAAATGAGACAGACGAGCATGCCGCCGGCCCTAATATGGGACGGGCTGTCAGTCCTAGTTCTTCTCGACGGGCCCTGGCTCATCCCAACGGGCCGTAGGATTGGAACCATCTTGTCAAAATAACGTTTCTCAATGGGCAGTCAACATGGTTATTGAATTAGATGAGTTTCAAATTTCGGTTGTAGAGGGAAAAATAAATCGGCAATTAGGGAGAGTGAATAATAACTTCATTGCCTTTTATCGGGCCCATTTTGATGTTGGACTCAGATTTCCTCTCGATCCCTTTATCTGTGAATTTTTAACAGTGACTCAGGCTGCTCCCATTGATCTGAATTTGCAGATGGTCAGACTTTTGGTGTGTTTTATCATTCTCTGTCGTTCTTTAAAACTCGAGCCCCGGCTAAATGTATTTCTACACTTCCACACTGTTACCATAAACGCGGTTCTTATCTCCGTCCGTAGCCGTAGTGGCATACCCCAAATATTCAAAAAAGGTCCAAACAAAGTACGTAACTGGAGAGACAGATTTATTTTAGTAGAGTCCTGACACGGATGGGGCTTTCCTGTTCCGCTAGAGTCACGTGACTGCCGGGCGATCCCTTCTGTAGACATGCTATCTTTGGCGGGTTTATTGAGGAAACAAGTAGACGGGATTGTCCCATGGGTGTCTGTCCCCGACCAGCCATGTCGTGAAGGTTGGTTAGTTCATTGGGGAAACGTTTGTAGCCATCAGTGTCCAGCCTGTGCCGAAGGAAAACATTGTATACGTAAGCATTTAACTTTTATTTATACATTGCATGTTTGTTGCATATCTGTTTCATATCTACATATTTGTTTATTGACAAACTCTTTTTTTCATATTTCTGCAGACATGTCCTTTAATCTCGACATTTCGGAGGTATTGAGAATTCGCGATGCTCAGTCTTCTGATCAATCAGTTGGCCGTGCACAAGTGCCTACTAGCATCCCCTCCTCATGTAAGAAGAAGAGTGAAGGAAAGAGGCCCCGAAAGGATACCCACAGTGCTAAGGGTGTTGGATCTATTGCTCCACCTGTAGTGAACTTTCGGCCTACTACTTTTGTTCCTCCTTCTGCTACCCCTTCACAGTAGCCTCTCTCTCCGTCTTCCTAAGCTGCACCTTAGGCTTCTCCTGATTGGTCTCAACCTGCGAGCCCGAGGAAGCTTAACAATTTAGCAAGAGAAATTTGGTTCCAGAACTGACTGGTCTTGAAGTGAACACTAGGGAGATGCCCCAGGCTACAGTGGGTTATGGCATTTTAGCTCGCCTTCGACATAAGGGGGTAGTTCAGGATGTGAGATCGCAGGGTGCCGAGGGCCTGGCTGCCCGCGGGGGTCTGGCCGCTCTTGAAGTAGACATTATAACCGTAGCTCACCTTATTACTAATATAAAATGTTGATAACTTGTGCTTGATACCTTGCATTTTTGAATATCAGGTGGGGAATATTATAATTGGTTTCAACGAGGAGTTGACCGAGTACAGGCGGCTGATGAGTATTAAAAGTAAAGAGGCTAGTGCTCACGAAGCCCGAGCAGCCAAATTGGCGGCAGAGTTAGAAATTGCACGCCGTTAACTCGAGGAACTTTCCACGCAACATACCGACTATTCTAACTAACTTGCTGGCAAGGAGCGTGAGATGGAGCGTCAATGAGTCATCCACGAGGAAGCTTTTGATCGTCAGTGGCTTAATTATGAGGAGAGCAGGCAAAAGGAGGTGAGCGATGATGTAGAAGCTTATAAAACCAGTGATGACTTTAGGGAATATGTGACTCCCAAAGTAGCAGAGTATTTTGAGAGTGAAAGAGATCATATCTTGAAGGTAGCCGCCTCTTATTAGCATGTGGACATGAATGATCATGTCCACATGAATGTTCCTGTATCTGACACTATCACATTTGGCAACCCAAATTTGCACCATAAGTGGTCATGTACGAATTTGATCGCGTTTTCCTCTGTAATACTTGCCAGTGCCTTAACCTCAGCCCACTTGGTAAAATAGTCTACTACAACAATAGTATACTGACATCCTCCTTTTGCCTTTGGGAATGGTCCAATAAGATCTATCCCCCACTTATCGAATGGCCATGCAGCTACCACGAGCATTTGCACAATCGCAGGGAGCCTTGGGATGTCAGCAAACTGTTGACATTTCTGGCATTTTTTGACATATTCCTCGGCATCTTTTCTCAAACTGGGCCAATAGTATTCGTGAAATAAAATTTTATCGGATAAAGTTCTGGCTCCAGGGTGTCCGCTGCATACCCCTTCGTGTACTTTGACGAGCACTTTTTCTATCATGCTTGGCTCCACACATTGAAACAAAGGTTTACTGAAAGAGCGACGGTACAAAATTCCATCCAATACCCTATATCGGGCCGCTCGGCTAACCAATGCACGGGCATGCTCTCTATTTTGTGGGTGAGTTCTATTTTTGATGTACTCTTTTAGTTTAGATATCCAACTCTTTTTAGCCTCTTCCACGTCCATTATTACTGGTCTCTGCACGGCTGGGCATTCGAGGTATTCTATCCATGTATGAGTTGATAACGCATCGACATCTGCTGTTGCTATCTTGGATAAATAATCAACTCGTGTGTTTTCTTCGCGATCAATCTGCTTTAATTCCCAATAATCAAATTTGAAAGTTAACTTTTTTGCCATCTCGCAATATTGGAGCAACGTGGGATTGTTAGTCCCGTACTCTCCTAAAATTTGGTTCAGAACAAGTTGTGAATCACTGTGAGCAACTAAGTCTTTTACTCCCATATCAATGCACAGCTCCATGCCCGCGATCAATGCCTCATATTCAACTTGATTATTTGAGCTCTTTTGAATTTGAATCTGAGAGCCTTCTCAACTTCATGGTCACCGTCCGGTGAAATCAATAACAAACCAGCCCCACTGTTGTCTTATGTTGAGGACCCGTCCACAAATAAACACCAATTTTGTTCGGGCCGTATACGAGGCGTGGCGAAGGAGGTGACAGCCTCTTGTCCGGTCGCCGAAATGATGGCCTTCTTCTCATCAGTTTCTTTCATTTCCACTTGATTATTCTCTTGGGTAAATGAAGTTTCAGCAACAAAATCGGCTAGGGCTTGAGCTTTGATCGCCTTTCTTAGCGTATAAGTTTTATCAAATTCGGTAAGGTCTATTGCCCAGTTGAGTAGTCGCCCTGAGCATTCTGGCTTGTGCAAAATTTTTCTAAGTGGTGCATTTGTGTATACAAAAATAGAATAAGACAAAAAAATATGCCCTGAGTTTGCGGGCAGCAATGACAACAGAGTAAGCTAATTTTTCTGCATTCATATATCTGGTTTCTACATCACTTAGTGCTTTTAAAAACGTAATATATGGGCTTTTGAACATTGCCCTCTTCTAGTACTATCACTGCTGCCACAGCTAAATCGGTGGCTCCCAGATAGGCATACAGAGTATCACCCTGTTTTGGGCTAACTAACAGAGGTAGACGACCAAGATATTCTTTGAGTTCCTTGAAAGCGGCCTGGCACTCTGGGGTCCAATCAAAAGCTTTGTTACCTTTTAACACTTTGAATAAAGGTAAACATTTTTCAGCTGCTCGTGACATAAAATGACCCAAAGCCACCACGCGGCCATTCAGCTTCTGTACTTCTTTGATGCACGTGGGTGGTTTCATATCTAGCAGCGCCTGAATTTTCTCTGGGTTTGCTTCAATTCCCTGCTGACTAACCATGAAACCCAAAAATTTGCATGCGATTACTCCGAATACGAACTTGCTAGGATTTAACTTCATGTTATTTTTTCGGAGATTCTGAAAAAGTCTCCGCCAGATCTTCTATATGAGTTCTCTTCTTTGACTTGATCACCATATCATCAATATAGGCCTCCACATTTCTTCCCAACTGGTCGCCAAAAACTCTGTTCACCATTCTTAGGTATGTTGCCTTAGTGTTTTTCAGCCCAAACGGCATCATTACATAGCTATAGATTACCCCAGCTTCCCGAAAAGCAGACAACTCACTACAAGAAAATCCACTATTTGTGACCCCCTTTATTTGGAAGGGCTAAAAAACCGTCCCAAATACTATTTTTTGGGAAGGAAGATTTAGCCTTGCCAAATACCAAGTATTTGGCACTCTTTTCCACTCCCCCTCCCAAATAATAGTTTTTTAGGACTGTTTTTCCGTTCCCGTCCTAAATGTTGTCATGTTATTAACTAAACTCCCCACTCTAAATTTTCATAATGCCATTTATATCCCTAAAATTTCATTCCCATAATTTTCATTTCCCGCGATTGTTTCCCTCCATTCTTTTTTTTCCTATATTGCGATTTTCACTGCTCCATTCTCGAGTTCAGTTCGAAGTCAGATGTTTTTTCTTTCCCTTCGTCTTTCGCCTCCGGCTATTCTCAATTCCCCCTCCGGCTTAAGACGATCAAACTGAATCTTAGCTTCCCTGCTTTCACTGCCTTAAGACTCGCTTACCTTTTCTATCTCTCTCCTTCCCTGATTAAGCCCTAACATTACTTGCGCAATTGTGCCCTAATTTTAACAATTTTTTATTTTTTCCAAATTGCAGAGGAAAAATTCTAGTGCTGCTAGGGAATTCCTTTGGTAAGAATCTCTGAGATTTTCATCTCTCTCCTTTACTGGTTCTAGCGAATATGGTTATATTAACTTATCTGATTTTTTGGTATAATGTCATCGTAAAGATATTGATTATCTTAGACAGCTATTTTCCGAAAGCATTGATTGATTATTTGACACTTTCATGCGAGTTCTTGTAGTATGTTCTTATAAATGTAAAGGAGATTACATTACATTATTAGATATGTCAATCAAAAAAGAGAGGAGGAGTTTAATATGAGAATGCAAACACATGACTGCTCCCATAAGGTTTCAGGTCCCTTAATCCCCATTGTCTGCACTGCCCCCTCCTCCCCCCACCCCAAAAAAAAAAAAAGAAAACCAACAAAAAGAAGAGAGAGAGAGAGAGAAGAAGTGTCTACAAACGATGGGACGAAAATGATAGTCTTGCTTCGTAGTTGATAGTCATTCAGAGAGGGAAATTGAGTTTCAGATAACTCTTTTTATATTCACTGCAAAATTATTCAATCCAATTTTTTTAAAATGCTTGATTTTTCTTAAAAGTTTTAACTAAATCCATAAAAGTCGGAACGTCCTGGTTGCATGTGATTACTCAACTCAATTAATTATAGTAATCCCCTGCTTCAGCTGCGCCTGAGCTGCTTGGGGTCGGTCACATGAATCATTTAACCTTTCAACTCAATCCGAAGAGATATGTAAGAATCTGTGACTCTCGTAATTAGTTGTAGCAAAATTATTGGCAAACAAGAACCAACTGCTTCAAGAAGTGAAGAGGCCTTTTAAATGTGAAATTAGGCTTGATGTGCTGTCTCCTAATTTATACTTCAACATAGTTTCACCACTTACATCTTATTATATTTGAAATGTTATGGTAGAGACTTTGTTTTCCTCCTCCCTACCTCTTTCTTTATCCCTTGTCCCTTCTCTGTGTGCATACCTCCGCTCACTTCACGTTGTTTCATGATAGACAAATTATTTCGTTGTTAAGTGATAGGTAAATTTCTAGTAGTTCTGGTGTGAAAACTGTTGTAATTTTGTTTATCTGTTCACACACAGGATTATTGCATTAAAGAAAATGTAATTCTATAGAAAAAAGGATCAATTTAATATTAAGTAGTTCATTCTATTTATGATTTAAACTAATCTTCCACTTGGAGTTTATTTAGCTCCAAGGCGTCAGGTTATTATTTGGTAATGTTCCAGTACATTAGTACATAAATTGATAATATCACTTTACGTTTTCAGTTCAATCCTTTGAAGTTATGGAGATAAGGTGATAACAATGATTTTAAATAAGATATGTAAATCATAGAATCTGGAGATGCAATGGAGTATTAATCACTAGCATTGGCATTGCTGGAGTTTCAAGTCTTTATTGCTTGGGCATTTCCAATTAAAATTATGTATAATGAACTGCAAGGGCCATGAAAGCACATTATGGAAGAATACTGATATTCAGTGGCTATCAATTGTCATTGTATCTCATTTGTAAGGGGCGGGACATTTTACATGGAACTAAAGCTATAAACTGTTTCCAAATACATCATGATTATCACTATTGGTGCCACTTACTTTCTAGTGGTATAATAGATAGAAACCATTAAAAGTCTAAGTGGGGTTGTGTATGCTATAGAGTAACTTTCTGGCGGCTGGAAACACTAGTTGCCCATGAGTTTGGAATCTCTTACAAGTTCTTGATTCAGGTAGGAGTTGGAAGGCTTCTGAACTACGTCTAAAGTCTTGGGATGATCTTCACAAGCTATGGTATGTTCTGTTGAAGGAAAAGAACATGCTGATGACTCGACGTCAGATGCTTCATGCACAAAACCTGCGGTTCCCTAATCCGGAGCGTATCCCTAAGGTATAACTCATTTTCCCTTATAATATTTTTGTTCTGTATTTTGATACTATTACCCTCAACCTTTTCAATATGAATTTACCATACGGTAAGCACTCTGGCTTCTACATTGAGCTATCTGGTTGGGCTGCTATAAAAGGATAATTACCCAGTTGTTGTGTAGCTTCTAATTAGAATAGGAGAAGCAAAGCAATAGTCTATCCTTATTGAGCTCATTATTTAAGGGTTGGACTTTTTATGTCTTGTCAACATGAGAATCCTGGTAAAAATGTACATTTGCAACTCTTCGAATGAATGTGGGTTTTTACCTCCAACTCCAAGAAATGGAAGATTTTCTTGTCGTGGTTTCTTTTTCTGTTTTTTTTCTTTCCCTTGAAGCAATCATAGGAAAACATATATTGGCATATATTATTCAGATTATATATACAATAACGCAGGATTGACAAACATTTATGTATGCTTCTTTGGGTAGTGAATAGCTTAATCATTTTTAGAGCCCAAGAATGAACACAAAGCAGTAGCTGATTTTACAGATGTAACCAGAAAAGAACTACGGCTTAGTATGGCTTCTTTACATCATCGTTGTGCATCTGCCATTAGTGTGTCCTTCTGTTTCTCCCTTTTTAGCGATGTCTAAATTGCTCTGTTTTCGTGGAATATCCATGGCTTCAATTATTAATATGGGGAATGCGCCAAGAGGTGTGTTACTGTATTTCACAGTGGAGATTTGGAAAAGTTCCCATTGGTTCACTGATGTTTGCATGGAGTTGCAATCTACCGTTGTTTATGCTTTAGATCTAGAACATCCTAACATTAATTGCAAATCGGAAGTTGCGAAATTCATTTTTGGTTTACAACCTATGACATGGGTCCTGCTTTAGTAGTGGCCCAAAAATAGACTGCGTTTGAACAAATGGGTACTTGTTATGGGTCTGTATTCTCTCCCATTACAAGTGACGGCAGCACTCTGCTGCTATTTTCTCCTATCGAGCATAACTAAAACTTTTCCTTGTTACTTGTCTTACTGATGGCAAGCTAACAGCTGAAGGTTTCTGGATTTTCTCAGTTTCATGAAGAATCGTCAGATAGAGTTTTATTTACATATCCTGTTTGGGGTTTGGAATGGCAGTAGGATATGTTGAGCATTATATTACAACTTTCACAAAGTGATCTCTCTCCTCTCTGTCTATTATTTGGGGTTTGGAATGGAATGGAAGGGGGGGCTGTGTTGAGTATTGTATTATTACTTTCACCAATCTCTCTCTCTCACCAATCTCTCTCTCTCTCTCTCTCTCTCACCAATCTCTCTCTCTCTCTCTCTCTCTCTCTCTCTCTCTCCCTTCTCTCTCTCCCTCTCTCCCCCTCCCCTATATGCACATAATGCATTTTTAATCACATTTTCTAAACTTTACAACTCTCAGCCGAGGCCTTAACTTTAGCGATTGTTATTGTTTCTTTTTTGTATTTTTAAGAGTTATTACTCTTGTTATAGTTTTCTTTTAAATTTTCAAGTTTTAAAAAAATCATTTTCCACAACACCGCCTTATACTGAGTGGAACTCCTATTCAGGTTATTTACTTGTGCAAGTGCTTATTAGGTATTTTTAAAATATTTATAGTTAGTTTGACCCATAATTGACCTCAATTTGCAGAATAATGTCTTGGATCTGTGGTCTCTTTTTGATTTTCTGATGACGGGATTCCTTGGAACTGATAGACAAGTATGTATTATATCGTCTAAGTCTTGTGACTGAACTATTATTGCTTCATCTGTTGGCATTTGTAGTTTAAACTTATTCATGCATATTTGTTGAGAAATACAACTTGTAGGCATAGACCACTATACTTTAATGAAATTAGCAAGAAGCCTCCATTTAGCTTTTATTTTTCTTCACTTTGGTTATCACTTACCAGACTTAACTTTCATAGTCAAATAGCCAATTCATCCATTTCCGTTAGATTTTGTGAACAAGAAACAAGGAAAACGCCTTAATATGCAATGTGATTACTGTTTGGTGAATTTTTCCTTTGCGATACACATCACACAAGTCGATTCTTCATAAACGACAAACTATTTTCTGGACAAAATTAAAATTATTCAAGGTTCAAAGAATTGGCTATTGCAAGTTGAATCAAGAGAGCTAGGGCTAATTGTACCAAAAATTGCCGTATAGTCTGTTTTATATTTTCCACCGTGGGAATCTAGATCCTCAGGTTTTGGTCGTACAAAATTTTGAAGCGCCTCAATGGACAAAACTATATTATAGTTTCGTGCTAAATCGCCATTGACTAAGTTTAGATTTTAGATGAAGTGAATGAGGAACGACATTACGGCTGAGAGTTGATTTGTAATGAGCTATCCTTTTCTCAATTTAGGTGTTTGTGAACCTTCACTTAATACTCCAAAATTTAAGTTACATTTATTTTCCTTTGTTTCTGTAGGTGGTTTTCTTCTTGGAAGAACTTTTGCAGTACTGAGTACCATGACACTTGCAACATCTATGGCTGCTCGCCAAGGTCCGCTAGCTATGGCTGCTCATCAGATATGCTTGGAGGTGTGGTTGGCTGTTTCCCTCATCACAGATGCACTGGCTGCATCAGGTAAGGTATAGTAAATTATATTCATCTTCATACTGCTACTTGTAATCATCTTCATACTGCTACTTGTATTCATCTTCATACTGCTACTTGGTTGCATCACTTGCCCATTTAGGTTTTCTTGAACTTCTCAAAGTTGGGGTTGATGCTGCTAATCAATAGTGGCTCTAATAACTTTACTAAGAGATACTCATATAGTTAGCCTTAAGGGGTAAGGTTTAACTGCAAGCTGTATAGATTATTTAATTCTATATTTTTGGGGTGGCTTACTTGTCGTTTCCTAGATATGCTGGCCTTTGCAAAGACAAGAGAATTGATATCTTATTTAATCTGATCCTGAAATCAGTTTTGCTTTATTAAATTTATTTTGATTTTTTTTCTTTGTAGGCCATGATTGCTAGTTCTGTATCAAAAGGAGATTACAGGGCTGTGAAGGAAACCACAAACTTTGTGTTGAAGGTATGGCACATATGTGTGATCTCCATCGTTTCTGAGATTCTGCTCTACTTAAATCAGATTTCTTATTTGTTAATGTATACTGGATTGGTTCTTTGTGTTGAAGGTTCATTATCTTAATTTCAGTTTGATCTTTATATACATATATATTTCTCCAGATAGGTATAGTCACAGGTGCTCTCATGGCTGCAATTTTGGGTGTATCATTTAGTTCTATAGCCACCTTGTTCACCAAGGATGCAGAAGTATTAGGGATTATTAGGACTGGGGTTTTAGTATGTCCACGATCCCTTGTTCTTTCAGTTATTTGATTTCGCTAGCTTTTTTGGTTGAGGTTTGAGGATGAGTGTACCAACATGTTACTGATGTTATTTTTATGTAATTACCACAGTTTGTCAGTGCTAGTCAGCCTTTAACTACTTTAGCTTTCATTTTTGATGGCCTACATTATGGAGTTTCCGACTTTCCATATGCAGCTTATTCCATGGTATGCTTATAGACCACCTTAGCAGCTTATTTCAGTTGTCATTGGTCATGCAATTTAGGAAGATAGCTAATTAGCAAACTTGATGAATGCTCACTTTTAGATTGGAATTGTTGGACATCTGTTTAGGCTAGCGGAGTTAAGGCCATGGAGAGTAGGTAGGTCAAGTAGCCACAGATCATATGGACTAGGTTAGCACATATCATTAGCTCGATGCAATCCTGTTAGGTTTGAGCAAAAAATGTGTATCAAGAAAAAAAGTTGTCTAATACATCAGCTTTTAGATTTGGGTTCTTATTTCTCTTGGCTTACTTGGGAGTATTCATGG
Source organism: Platycodon grandiflorus (assembly GCA_016624345.1). Lineage (NCBI taxonomy): Eukaryota > Viridiplantae > Streptophyta > Magnoliopsida > Asterales > Campanulaceae > Platycodon > Platycodon grandiflorus. The sequence continues at coordinate 29,666,121 of CM028365.1, read as the reverse complement.
TTGTTGAATATAAGTATGCTTTCCATTAACAAGCTAGTTTCCCAGCTTGTGGCCAGCAGCAAAATGACATCCCCAATGTGGTTAGTGCTACAATCCAAGGTACCAAAAGCCGTACAGGTTACATCATGTACAAACTGTGATATATTCAATGGTAATGATGATATATGAATGGGTAGATTGGGTTTGTAACATGTAATAATTCATAAAAATGGGTTGCACTGTTTATTATGTTCTGCTACTTGTATGCGTCATAACATTCCATTGTCTAGTACCATTGATTTTTCAGCTCATCTGTGTGAAAATAAGAAGCTTAACTGTGGCATGTGACAAGTATGAGACTGCATGGATTATAGTGGCCTGAGAATTGTCATGTCTGTCTCCTCGAAAAGATTTACTTAAAATGGTTCTCAAGCATTCTCTTTCCATGCTAAATCATTCTTGTTGTTCCATATATTCCTGGTTTGGGGAATGTGAGAGATCTTAACTTAAATGCAGACCCCAGTAGTCAATACTGTATTATACTAGGACTTACCCTGAATGTGTCATTTTTTTTATAGCTTTTTTGGTGTCCCCAGTAGTCAATACTAGGACATACTGTATTATTCCTGGTTACTAATATTATGCTGGAAATGGAGCTAAATAATACATTCTTACCAGCTTAATGTACTTGAACTTGAGAAGTCCTTATTTTATCTAATTGATATCTTTCGATAACTGTAAGTAGCGTACTTGATATCAACTACATAGTTCCTGATATCATCATTATCTTGGTATCTAAATTTCTGAGTGCAAGAGATCAAGGAGTCAAGAGTACAGAAATGAGAGTCTAGGAGTAGTGCCTGGGACTTGAAGTTTTTAGGTACCATTCCTCACGATGATACAAGAAACCTAGTTGTAAGTAGTTTAATATTTCTTGTTATTATATAATGTCATTAATTATTAATTTTGTGATCTGATTTTATACTTGTGTTTTCAGGAAAGAATGAATGAAAAATTAAACGAGGTATCTGAAGAGGAGCGAACACAAGCATATAAAAAAGCTAAGGTAGCTGAAAAAGTATTTCAATATGAAAAGAACCAAATGGAGATGATTGAAAAGATGGAGCGTATGCAATGCTTATTAGAGGTGCATAGGATAGTACCATTGTCTCTATTGTCTCCACATCCGGGCGCAAAACACTCCAGATCTTAGTGTAGGATAGGTACACCCTTATCTTTGTGTACACCTTACTTGAATTGTTTATTTTTATGTGATATACATTAATTATATTATTTATATTGTAGGATCCGATGTCTCCGATGGATGACTTAAGCTAGCTATATTTGTATTGAGTACACTTTTGTCTTTGGAGTACACTTTTGTAATTGGATGTACGTAGTTTGTTGAATAATTTTTTATTTTGATTATTAATATTGTTATATACTTCGAAATAACTTGAATTATCGTTAGTTTTAAGAATATATATATATATATATATATATATATATTCACTTTGTGATAGCTTTGAGTATTATTATTCTTGTTGTGGATTGATGGATGATTTTTACGTGTTTCTTAAACGTAATTGGTCTTGTTGTGGATTGATGGATGATTTTTACGTGTTTCTTAAACGTAATTGGATGAGCAAAATCGTGCCAAATAATTTTTGTAGATGATATACCAACTTTATTTGGGAGGGTAAAAAACAGTCCCAAATGTTTTGAGGAAAAGAAAAACGTCCCAAATACTATTTGGAAGGACAAATATCACTGGGCCAAAAACTATTTGGCACGGCAAGCACAACCGTGCCAAATACTATTTAGGAGCATCCAGAACCGTGCCAAGCACTATTTGGGAGGGTATTCAAAACCGTGCCAAATACTATTTGGGAGGGTAGTTAAAACCGTGCCAAATACTATTTGGGAAGGCAGCTAAAACCGTGCCAAATAGCATTTGGGAGGGCTGCCAAAACCGTGCCAAATACCTATTCGGGACGGTTAATACAAAACCGTCCCAAATACATGTCAAATGGTACACTTGTTCATAACCGTTGCATTTGCCGTGCCAAATACTATTTGGGACGGTTTTTAGCCGTGACAAATGTATTTGGCACCCTCGTATTTGGGAGGGAGTCAAAACTGTCCCTAAACCGTCCCAAATACTATTTGGCACGGTTTTGGTAGTATTTGGGACGGTTTTTTGCCTTCCCAAATACCTCTTTTTCTTGTAGTGACTCTTGGTCTTCTAAAGCCATCGTTATTTGGTGATAGCCAGAATATGCATCAATAAGCTCAGCATAGTGTGCTCAGCTATAGCATCCACCAACTGCAGATGGTAACAGTCTTTCGGGCAGGCCTTGTTCAAGTCTGTCAAGTTTACACACATTCTCCATTTTTTATTGGCTTTCAAGACCATCACAACATTTGCCAGCCATGACGGGTAATACAACTCTCTGATAATCTTGGCCTTAAGCAGCTTTTTGACTTCTTCCTTTATTGCGGTCTCTTTTTCAGGACCGAATGCCCGCAGTTTCTGCTGTATGGGGGTAAACTCTGCATTTACATTCAGACGATGCTCGATAACGTCAGTGCTCACTCCTTCCATGTCCTCTACTGCCCATGCAAATACATCCAGACTGTGATTTAAAATTTTGATCAGATCTTCGCAGTCTTGCCCGTGCAATTGTCCACCAATCTTGATTTTCTTATCCGAAAAGAGAGGGTTAATAACCACTTCCTCTAACTCGTCACAAGGCTTCAAATTAGTATCTTCTCTAATCTGCATTGTATCAATCTTTATCTCTTTATTTGCCCGGCTACCCGACTGTTGTGCTCTGCTATCAATCTCTTGTCCCCCTGCCTCACTTACTTGGGAAGCCAATTCTTCACGTAAATGTGGTGGAGGTGGCAACCCAACAAGTGAGGTATCTTGCTCACTGGACTGATCATGCCTACCATTGGATCTTGTCCCTTGGTTATTTTTAGGCTCTTCGAAATGCTCCATTTGTGCTCATCATCTTCCACGATCATTTTTTGCTTTAGCTTTTGTGATTCAACCATGTGCTCTAGCATTGACCCTGGATCACTTTTGATGCAAGTAACCCCTTTTGGGGTAAGAAATTTTATCCGCTGATGCGGGATTGATGCAACTATCTGAAGAGCAGCCATGGCCTATTGGCCCAAAATCACGTTATAGGTTGAGGGAGATCAAACACCATAAAAGTTATTTTTCTTTCCGTACCCTATTTCCGTCCCTCAACCTCGACTTGCAATTTTATCGTGCCCTTCACATTAACCCCGTGATTTGAAAAACCTTCGATGGCCGTATGGTGTTAGGTATGCATCCGCAACCCCATCGCTCCGAAACAGAATATTACGTATATCTCTCGCGCCCCGTGTCTATTAGAATCCTACCTACCTCATGCTTTTCAATTATAGCGGAGATGACCAAAGGCTGCTCAGCCTGTAAGGTCGTCGTTGCCAGCTCATGTGGAGCGAACCCAATTATCTTGTCCGTGTCGCCTTTCTAAGGGGGTACATAGGGTACGTTTTTTAAGCTGTAAATCTGGTTTCTCAGCTAAGTTATACTCGGAGACTCCCCCTGTAATACTCCGATGCGGGAATAATGCTCCTCCTCCATAGTATACTGGCGGTCTGCATCTTCATGACGGGTGGACGGCGCCCGATCTGCCCTATACTTGTTCAGAGCCCCCTTGTTGATCAACCTATGTATCTTTTTTTTCAACTGTAGACACTCTTCCGTCATGTGCCCAATATCTTTATGAAAACTACAATATTTTTTTGGGTCCCTTGTTCCCAGACTATTCTTCCTCATCGGCCGCGGAGCGGGCAAGTCCTCCACTCTCATAATCTCTTCTCTTGAAGTATTCAGCGGTGTGAAGGTGTCATTCTCCTTATTTGTCCTAAAATCTGTGACCCCCCTGGGCTTTGTCCTACTCCTGTCATGTCCGCGAGTAGCCCCCTTATATTCGCGGTCAGCCTCTCTGTAGGGGCGGTCAGCCTCTTTCTTTTCGCTTTCCACTGGAGCCTCCGTGCTCTCTATCCTATGCGCTAGTTTAAATAGCTCTGCCCTATTCTTAGGTGGGCGAGTAAACACTTCCATTTTAAAATTGTTGGGCGCCAGGCCGCCCTCAAAGCAGGTCAACACCTCTTTATCAGAAATGTCATTTATCTTATCCAAAATAGTTCTGAAGCGTTCCACGAATGCAAGCATAGATTCGCCCAACCTTTGTTTCACGTTACTCAACGCGGCTCTTGTTTTAGACAGAGAACCTGCTGTTCTAAATTCACCCATAAACACCTTCTGCAAATCTGGCCAACTCTTAGCTAACCCCTCAGGTAGGTTGGCGAACCATGTAACAGCCTTACCCTGTAAAGTACCCATGAAAGCTTTGGATATGATTGTGTCCTCCGTGGTGAGCAGAGTAAGCTTCATCTCAACGTGGTTGAGATGGTTGCGTGCACTGCTCTTCCCCTCATATCCATTAAAGGCAGGATATGTTATAGTCGGGTCAGGTGGGGAATCACGGATCCAGCGTGCAAACGGCTTGAAACGGGCACCAATGGGTGTTATCTTGGCCTTCTCGCCAATGGCCTTGACGCCTTCTCGATCCTGGACTTCATCTGTGCGGCTGCCGCCCGAATTTTCGATGGCTTCCTCTCGAGGATCTCCCGTTTGGGCTTTCGACCTTCCTCTCTTCGGGAATACCCACGCGACATTGTAGCTCGGCTTCGAAGAGATTTTGATCGCCTCGATTGCGTTGGTCTGTGGGCATACCCGCTGTGTCTTCTACGAGGGTTCGGATCAGATTCTCCCTCGTAACTTCTTTCTCGTGCAGTTCTCCCTACTGCTTCATGCGGTTCTCCCTATTACTTCATTCACGCGACCTCTTGGATTGTGAAGTCTGTGCCGGACACTAATCCTGCTTTGAGAAGGTGCCTGCTCGCCCATATGTCGGCCATACGTTTGTCATCCCGGATCTGTCTAGACTTGCTTCGTTCTACTGTTCTTCGCTCAGAACGACCAACCTCCATACCTGAGCGTCCTCCCTCAGGTTGCCTGCTAGGTCCCCGCGACCCAGTTATAGTAATTGGCACCACCTTAGTAGGCTGGGGTACGGGTGTCTGTGAACCCAACAGTGCGACCGAAATGGGTACCTCAACCTGACCTATCGCCCGTAAGAGCTGGTTATTCAGCATTATCTGGACAAGCGCAGTCGTTTGCACCTTAAGTGCCTCTTCCTGGACAGTCAAATCGGCCTCGGGTGACATGGATGTACCTGTGGTCGCCCAACGCGTGTCCAACAGATCACGCAAGCCACTAGCCCCTATTTGTGGCTCTGCCGCTTTCTTACTTGCCCGAGCACCCTTACCCTTTGCGGGTTTCTTTGCCGCAGCCTCTTTATGATTCCTTAAGACATGTAGAGTTTCCTCCGCCTGTGAACCACATTGTGGCGGTGCAGCGACGGCAGGATTTAGCACTATGTTGGTCGCTCCCATTTACTTAACTGTTGGGTGAGCGGGATCGTTGCCAATGCCAGTAATAGTCGCGTTACCTGCCATAATCACCGGATTAGAATTTGAACTGTTTGTTTGGATATCTGAGCTTTCAAACATTCCCGACAACGAACCACCGATGCCAAATTTTGCACCATGGTCCTGATGGAAATTTGCTCGGGTGAAGTGACTGGTAACTAGCCTGAAAAGAAAAGAGTTACTGCGCAGGGGATCCCTGGAAAGCTCTTCCAGTGTGAGAATTAGCAATGTGTATCTGAGAAAGAATAAAGCTAATTTAGGGAGCAAAAAATGTATAGTTGCACGTGCCTTGTACTATGTCTCATAGTAGTATTTATAAGAGAGTAGTGATGCCCTAGTTAGTTTCGGGCTGTAATTGATACGACCGAATCCCGTAGTTTACGGGTAGAAGTAATGTATTTTTTCTGAACTTATCGATAAATTGGAGATAATTCTGTGATACGCTCAGAGATAGTTCCGTAGTGTACTACAAGATAGTTGGGAGATAATTCCGCATAATACACAAAGTGGATAGCCGTCAGTCGGGCCTAATGAGGCAGCTCGCCCACTTGAGCAGCTCGCCCAAGTTAGGAGCTCGTCCTTTTGAGAAGCTCGCCCTCTTGGGGCAGCCCCTCACCTTCACCCAATATTTTGCTATTTGTCATTTTTATCCTCGGTATAATTTTTGGGTAGTTCATATATATATATATATGTATATATATATATATATATATATATATATATATATATATATGTACGCATTAGATTAGTATTTGATTTACATTTGTTCGTTGTTTCAAACAATAAATTTGACATTAAAAATACTCAAGATTGCAATTTTATAAAATTGTAATAGTAAGTACTCTACTCTATAGCCGTTCGTAAAAATAAATAAATCATATTTGACTGGAATCAAAGATGTTTAACTAAGCACATACACTTTGTGATGCAGCGGAACTAACAACTATGAAGTTCTTACCATGTGAAACTCTAAAGAACAAGCCTAAGACGGCTTAGGGTTTTCACAATGAAAGAAAACGTCTATTATTCATAAAGCTATTCATAAAATTATTTAAGATGGTATTTATATGCCCTAAACAAACCAAACCCTAAAACGAAAACGACAAAAGAAAATAAAGAAAACTGTTGGGGCCCAAAACAGTGCTTTAAAAGCGCTTTTTTGGGCTTAAACGAACACGTCACGGGATAAACCCGGTGGGTCTTGTAGATTTTGTCGATAGCTTCGATTTGATATGCGGTGGGTCCGTGGTTCATCCGGGATCAAAAATTATCCCTATCGACGAAAGATTCCTCTAAATAGTAATTTCTACTAGTACTAGTTCTACCTATTGCCACTTTACCCTTAGCTTTCCAATCATCTTCCTAAAGTTCTTATTTCTTTCCATCTTGTGTGAATACACTTTAGCTACGTGTTCTACATCACTTTGTCAAATACACATTACGAAGATTGACTCTTTCAAATCAACGTAAAATATAGTTCCCAAACAATTTTTTTTAGAGTAATACTCCTTTGGCTCGAAAAATTATTCGACCCTATGTGTTTAAGAAAATTGTTTTATTTAACTCGACACACAAGTTAAGAAAAATTAATTAGCTATATTATAAGTATTGATATGTTATGTAAATTTTTAATGTTTATGTACAAAAGTAAAGATAATTACAGTAAAATTAACTTTCTAATAAAAAAAATTAGAGAATTGGACATTTTTTCTAAGAAAGGACAAAAAAAAGGAAAGGTGCATTTTTTTTCTTTTGAAGGGAGCGGGTATCAATTTTCTCACTATTTTTGGGGCAATTTTCTGGGCTTAGTTTTGAAGAAGGTATCAATTGAAGAAACAAGAGAGTATGATATGAAATCAGGAATGCGTACTCTCTCTTTATGGTTATCCAATTTCACTAGCAAGTAGTTTTCCTTCTGTACTAACTTGTATCTTTTAACTGTGATTTTGATTTATTTGTTGCGCACACTAACTGTTCGACAAAATGATTCCGTATACGTTCCGAAGCTTTGTTAAAAGCCACCCATCTTATCTCTACAAACCTCATTTCAATCTCCTCTTTTTCTCTTCTATTCGTCAAATACAATCAAACCATTCCCACAGCTGATCACTTGCTAAACAAACACCAATTTTCTCCTGAAATAGCTTTCAAAGTCTCTTCAGTTGTTCCTCATCTTGAAGAACTAGAAAAAGCTGATTCCATACTATCATTCTTGAAAGAGAGTGGCTTCTCAAAGACCCAACTCGAACAAGTTGTTGAAAACCTGCCCAAAGCTCTGTGTTCAGAACCTGAAATCACCATTCACCATTAAGCCTAAAATCAAGATTTTCCAAGACTTTGGTTTCTCTTCGACTGACATTGCAGAATTCATTTCAGCTCACCCACGGATTCTAAACCATAGTGCGGATACGCATAATCGTCTTAAGCGATCGCTTTTGGTGTTGCATAAAGTTTTAGGTTCCAATTTTAAGTGTTTCTTTTCTCTAAAAATGTTGGCTGTTCCTAAATCGTAATTTGGAGAAGACTTTGATGCCCAATGTAGAGTTTTTGCAAAGCTGTGGAATCAGCTCGTCGCAGGTGAAGTCGTTATTGACTCAGTGTCTGATACTATTCAAAACCTGAAACTCTCAAGCAAAGTGCGAAGAGGGTGGATGAGATGGGTGTTAATAGGGAATCCAAGATGTTTGTTTATACGTTGCACAGTGTTAGTAGCATGACAGTTGAGATGGGTGTTAGTAGGGAATATGCTTCTATTTTCTTTCCTCTTTCTTTTCTGTAACCATTTTTATCCAACAGGTGTGCAATTTTATTGATAAAAATATCACTCATATAATATATCTAAGGCTGCGAGTGCCTTACAAGATCGGAAATGGAATGACATGTGAATTCAACAGTTTCCACTTAAGTTATTTTGTTGGGATAAATGCACCAGTAGTTCCCGTACTATTTAAGCAAATGCATACCACAAACTAAAGAAGGCCCTTTTCGCACACCAGAAGTCCCTGTGTACGAAGCCGTTTGCGCAAGGGCGGGCGGTTAAGTGAGCATGTGCTCATTCACGCGCTGTTATGTGAGGGTAAATGAGTCTTTTCCTGTTTGCGTAAGGTCCTGGGCTGTTCCCCAAACAAAGTCTTCCCCTTTTCTTCATCTCCGGCAACATCCCCTTCTCTTTCCCAACAAAATTGAAATAAAAGAAGATAATCGTATCTTAAATTTTGAACGTGGCATCGTACATAGATTATTTACATCATCAGGGTGCATACTTCACAAAATCTTGACTAGTGAATCATCTAAAGGAAATTATGTACAGAGGGAAACAAAGAAGAAAGGGTGTGTATGAAACTGATGGTTCGAGTTTACGTCAATATAACAAGAAAAAACGCAAATTTCCTAAGGTGTTAAAGGTTAAGGGAATATGATCTCTTGGGCCAATCATATCGGGCACCCTAAGATCTTTGTTGAAACCCATAAAAGTATAAGTCTCACATCAAAGCGACCTGTGAAGAAGCCAAAAACGAACTTGGCAGAGAATGTTTATGAAACGCCCCAAACCTGGGCCCAACCATGTGGCCCAAGCCCAGCCACGCTATTACAAAATTTAACTTAACTCAATAGTGTGTACCAACATATTAACTTAATTCAAAACACGACTCATACCAGAAAATAACATCCCAAGTCTTACAACCTTTGTAATTCCAAACAAATATTAAAATAGTATCGCAGGACTAAGCAAAATTAATAATTTCTTTAAATCTTCTACACTGTTTAACAGAAAGGAACAAAACACAATCCATTCAAGTCCGTCTCCGATAATATGATTTTCAACCATAAACCTTAATTCTCTCACCTGCGACCTGGAGAGAAGAAAAATGTGATAGGGTGAGCGAACAATGTTCAGTAAGTTCAAACGTCACCCCTCCGGTTACTAAGGAGGGTGGACACACAAAGAAGGTCAAATCAGAGTATAAATAAATATGAAGGCCAACGGTACATCATTGAAGTTAAGCATTAACCTTTCAAATTCAAAACAAATAATATTCAAAAGTTTTCCAGGAAGGAATTTCAAGGACAATATTAAATAACTAAGGAAACGGAATATTCCAATCGCCACTAATCGTTCCATACCAGCCAATCACGACAAAATTTTCGCAAGAAAATATAATCATGTAAGCATGTCCGAATAATCAAAAGTTCTCACATTTAACCCCTAACGGGGTTCTGAGTTTTGAATGGTGAATCCGGATTACCGCACATACATGCTCAGTGGTGCAAATTTTCTAATAAGTTCTGAGAGTCACCTAATTTTTAGTGACATGTTATTGGTACTTAGTGATCATACGGAATTCAAAATGAGATTGGTACAGTACACGATACAATTTACTAAATCAAAACAAACTTTTCAAATCAAAAGAGATCGCATGTATTATCAAAACTAACACACGAGATTTACGAAAATAAACCATTTCGAACGTACGAAGAAACGCATACGACGGAGTCAAAAACAAATACCGACACAAGGTTGGGCATGGTGACAAAAACGATATTACAAAATAACGTAAAAAGAGGCGAAATCTCTTACCTCAAATCAAGATAAAACTCAATACCGAAAATTATCGACTCAACATTATGTTTCCCTATAGAATCGATCTACACCTCAAGCATGTCGATCCTACGAAGTCTGTTCGTTAAAATACCCAAGCATCGCGAACCAAATTAATATCGTACCCAAAATAATATTATACGTAAGCTAATATAAATACGGGAGGAACGGACGGATGAAATATCGGAGAACGGAGAGAATATGTGTGTGTGTGTGTGTGCGTGCGGTCTGTGTTTGTTAAAATTTGAGAGATTTAAATCTCTCTCTCTCAATATATATAACACATGCAACCATTGTGAGGATAGGTGGAGGAGGGCGGTGGCACATGGGCCGAATATGTGTTTTGCAATTGAATGACACCTGCACACACATACAGGCACACAACTACTTAATAATTATCAGCAACAATGAATGACACCACACACAGTACACATGCACACCACACTTATTATTAACAGCACACCACATACACACATGCACACCACTGCTTAATAATTATGATCAGCACACCACACACACACATGCACATCACTACTTAATATAATAGATAACCCATACATACTCAACACATACAATAATAAATTAACAAAAAAAAGTGGGGTATTACAGTTTAAGAAGCTGCAATTAATAGCTTCTATTACTAATTTTGTTATATCAGGGGACATACATCCCCTCCCAAACTCTTCTTGGGGAATAATTTCTATACAAAATTGTGTTTGTCTAAACAATAGCACTGTTCTAGCTAGCTCACAATCCCCTCAATCGAGAAGTGAGATGAGGAATAGTCCTCTCTAGCTACAGGGAATGGTCAGACCACCCACCCATTAGATGATCAAACCAATTCTTGTTCGGCTTTTCCTAGAAGCGCCTGGAATGTAGGTTGGTTCAAGAGTACTGATGCTGGAATTACATATCTCCTTAATTTTCTCCTGCTCTCCAACATACACTGCAAGACAACCCTCCCTTGGTACATTTGAGGCCACTGATCGAAGCTGCATGATTTGTTGTCAATGAAAACTGCCACAGGATTTTCCTAGCCTGGCCATGGATGATGCAAGGCATATGAATTGAATAGCCATATATAATCTTACGAGAGAGTTAAAGAATATTGAATGTGAAAGACAAAAGATGTCAAATTAAGGAAGTATAGAAAATTTAATTAGTTGTGAGAGTCGTGTGATATGTTTGTTCTAAGACGTACCAGATGTCTGGGGTATATATAGATGTAATGGCAAACTGGATAATCTTTCGACAGAGCTAGTGGTGAAGAGTCAGTAGGATGGTGACCGGTAAAAGACAATAGCACACATGGTTTTTGTGCAACAACTAAGTAGCCGAGATATAATTAAAGATCTGCTAAACAAAGACGTACTATATCAGATACAACATAAGGTAGGTATTATAAGAATCTTACAAGTAAAGATAATAAGGGAGATACACAGAAGAAATGCGAAAAGATCCCACATATGGGTCTCGTACAGTGCATGCCCATTTTATACAATTTCAGCCATTGACTTTACATGAGATACTATAAATAAAATAATTTTCCTAATCAATCTATGCAATTAGCCTAGCTTAATTACAGGAAATGACAAGCTTAATTTCAGTGATGGAATGTAATTACGGTGAAGTTTAATTACAGAGATTGAGATTGATTTGTTTTGAGAATGTAAGCCAGCTCATGTAAGCCAGCTCTTCATTTGGACAGTGCACTAACTTGGTCACTTGGTCTATTACCCCCTCGTAAGCCAAGCGGAACATCGTGAAGCTGCAGCTTAGTCATAATAAGGTCCAACCGAGGACGAGCAAGACCCTTAGTGAACATGTCGGCAAGCTGATCGGTTGTCGGAACATAAGTAACACAAAGGAACCCACGTTGCTGAAGGTCACGAACGAAGTGAAGATCGATTTCCACATGGCGATTGCGGGCATGAAAGACGGGATTCCGAGACATATGGATAGCAGAAATGTTGTCACAGTAAATCGTTGGAGCAGCTAAGACAAGACCAAGTTCACGATAAAGAAATGAGAACCATCGTAACTCTGCTGCGGTGGTGGCGAGAGCACGATATTCGGCTTCACTGCTGGAACGGGTCACCGTGGTTTGCTTCTTTGCGGACCAGGAGACAAGATTTGGACCAACAAATATGCAGGCGCCCGTAGTAGATCTGCGAGTGTCAACATCTCCCGCCCAATCAGCGTCGCAGAAGGCGCGCAGTGCACTACTCTTGGGTAGCCTGAAACTGAAGACCAAGGGATATAGTGCCTTTAATGTGACGACCCGAGTCCGAGATTCGATGTTGAACCCCAACTCGGAGCGCCAAACCAAAGAAAGACTAAATAAAGCGAGCCACAAAGCTCGAAACCAAAACCGAGCAGCGGAAAACTAAAAACAAGGCGGGAATAACAAACGAGCTTGAACCTCAAAGCTCGAATAACAAGAATCCCAACATATAATAATAACCTCCACAGCTAAACAAGCGCCGGAGAACAACAACATTTAAAACACCACGAGGCACACGCTCGGAAAAACCATAAGTAAAATACCAACGAGCACACGGCCACAACAACTAAGAAACTGGAATTATAAAAGTTATACAACCGGCACGACTCCACAAGTCGGCACCAAATACAAGAATAGAAAATACAAGAATCTCTACCCGACATACTAAGTTTACATAACTCAGTTTAACCCACGACCTCACAAGTACATGAAATAAATATAAAATACTAACTAAATACAACTAGAGGATCTTCGAACTAGGGCCTCACTGCGCGAAACATATCCGCAACTAAGGAAAACAAATATGGAAGGGATGAGTCGAATGACCCAGTAAGCTACTAATGAAACAATATGGCATGGCATTATGCACATAAGAATAACAGGAAAATAAACAGGTTGTAGCACATAAGACAACCAACCCTATACTCACGAGAGGCTCAGTAGCCGCCAACCGTCATGCACTGGTTGGAGACCACGACCAACATTCGTTCATATAGGAAGCACATAAAATGTAAATAAACACATAAAGGTGGATACGGTGGATTCGAGGTACACCTCCGAAATCCCTTGAAACACTTCCGACCTTATCGCTCCATGAAGCCGTAGTAAACGATCGTCTGCCGCTCCACGGAACTATCAAGGATGCCTCTGCGCTATCCAACAAGGTAATAATGATAATAGATTCTCGCTCTTGCTCCAGAGAACCATAATAAATAAGCGTGCCGTCGATCTGGACACATCTCTCAATACCGAACATAAAACGTAGATAGATGATTGTCGCCGCTGCCGTACACAAATCACGAGAGGACCGGTGCTCGTATCCCAAGAAAATATATGTACCGATCGCGTCAAGCACGATCTACAAGTACCCAACGATAAATGTACCCGATCGCGTCAAGCACGATCTACAAGTACCCGTGGTGGACCATTTCCGTATCCACGTCGACGTATCGCTCGATCCCCTACGACCCGAGACAATACGGCTCTAGCCACTTATAGGTATCACAAGGGACCGGTGTCCGTATCCCAATGCATACAAAACAATGTCGACAATGCACGCGCGTTTATTCCGTTCAAGCGTGGGACTAGAGAAACCCCTACCGTGGCCAACGGTAGGGCGAGGCCAGTATTGGCCTTCGGCTATTACGAAGCCCCCTGCTCCCGCAATAACCGAGCGTCAATACACCTCCAATGCACATATGCCAGCTGGACTCGATGCAATGCACAAGTAGATGTTTACTTATGCCAAACTAATCTAAGTGTGTTCTATTGAATCACAACTTAATAAACCAAATCATGATGTGTTCTATTGAATCACAACCCAAAGAAATCAAACCATAATGTGTTCTATTGAATCACAAACTAGATCAACACAATGTGCTTATAAATACTAAACACACAATCAATCATCAAAGTAGGATGATTGTCCTATTGCTTACTAGAACAACCACACGTACATCACATCATTTAAGTCCGCAATTGCTAGACTTAACCATCATAACATATGTAAGCCTAATCGTACTTACAAACATAATTCAATGCATCACTAACACGTTCAACTTAGGATTTCTACGGTATCCTACGATCACAATACACTCCATCTCATGTATATATAATCCACCTCATTCCCGTCGTATGTTAAATATATTGCGGCTCCCTACAAGTCACATCGCACGAAATGGAACGATACCAAAGGCGTGTCATACTACCTAGAATATAACTAACTCGAGATCCGATGATTGAGACTGTTCGTCTCATATGAAATGTCGCGTACAATGGGCATCACTAGACGATAACACTTAAGGAGACCAACGTGGATAATTAATCCCTTGCTAAGGCGCAAGGTTAAGTCAACGATTCACCGCACACCATAGTCGGTAATGTTTGACCAAGTCAACCCAAGTCGAGTTCCATCGGGTCATGATGTCAATAATCCGTCATCCTACACCGTAGGAGACTACAATATAACCAATATAGGTTTATACTACACATTACCACATTACACGACGTATAATCTTTACGTCTTATACAACGCCGCTAGAGTTGGTCATCAATAACTAAACCTCGGATGAACCATAACATTAACCTTAGTTAACGGTGTCAACCAAAATAATCAACATTCGGGGTATATGTTACCCATATAAATCTCACGAGTCATCGTGAGAGTTCTAACGATAAAAATCTCAAAGGACTACACATGCTCAGTAGAACTAAATCAAGTCATCGGCGACTATAATGCCGGAACCCAACTATAACGTAAACCCACGAGTCGTAACTCGGGAAACAACAACAATAATCACAACCCAATCTCGAGGAGTCTCTACTACTCGAAGACAACAATCGTCATAATAATAGCAACAACGGGTACACAATGAACTCCACAAGTCTCTAGTATTCGGAGACCACAAATCAACCACAATTCATCTATACACGTCATTTAACATGCTAGAGTATCACATTGCACAAGTATAGCATGTAGGGAGTTCATATGCACATAGATAACACGTAAACATCGCGATACTACTCTACGATGCTCAAAATCTAAGAAGGAGATTAGTAACTTACAACACAACGCAAATCCTCCACGAAATCGGAAGGGCCTCGGATGAAAACGTACTCCTCCGCGACCCCAACGCCGCTACGGAGTCCACTCGTCGATCCCAAGCTCGATCCAAGTCCGAATCAAGCTTTCTCTCTCTCAAAACACCACTTTCTCTCTCTAAAACGTGGGGAAGAGATGGGGTGGTGATTCTTCAACAGATCGGACGATCCCTTTGGGTAGAAACGTTCCCCTCGTCGCTAGCTACGCTCCGGCGAAGACGGCTCGATCCGACAAGCGGAGCTCAAGATATCGCGAAATCTTTCTCTTCTCTCTCTCTCTCTCTTCTTGCTCTCTCTCTAAAATCTGAGTTTGAAGAAGGATAATGAGGGAAATAAGATTGGGTTATGTTATTAATACCATGGGTAAGTGTTTGGTCCAATCCGGGTTTGTTTGAGCATTTTAAACCACTTAAAAATGTTAAAAACCGAGAAAGACGAAAACCGGACGAGAGACGGGCCGGGCGATCGCCCGCCTAATCAAGGCGATCGCTTTGTACTCAGTCACGGGCGATCGCTTTGTCTTCCCGGGCGATCGCTTTGTGTCCAGATTCTTCGAACTCTCCGAAAATGCTCGAAACACCCCGAAATGGTCCTAAATGATCCCGAAGTGATTCTAAGTCTTTGGGAAGGTCGAAATACTCGAAAGGTTCCCGAAAGGTCCGAAACAACGCTAGAAGTTCAACGTAACATTCACGCAATAACCATATAAAGGTTTGAGTACCAATCGGGCCATACGAAACACTCAAAATGACTCGGTGTGCGAGTTAACGACAAGATCAACGTGATCATCCATCGTGAAGGAGTCTAAACCAATATTAGGTCAATGGGACGGGGAAAATGAACATCGTACACGGATGTTAATCAAGGTCGAGAATAGTCTCAAATGGAGAAAGGAACAAAGCGCAACTCACCACGAGTTAAACGCGAGTCAAATACGGTCCTCGACTCAACACGTCACGCTTAACAAGCATGACACCTCACTCTCCGAGGGTTTTAAGGTTGATAAGAAATGATTATGAGTTAACCAGGAAGGAAGTAGGGTCGGGGTGTTACATCCTCTCCCCCTTAAAAGAATTCGACCGCGAATTCAAGGATCAAACGTTCACGGGGAAAACATATATCACAACAAGGCTACACCATCGCCTACGTAATCGTACTCCTAGGCAAAGGAGCACAAGTCCAACAAATAAAGGGAGTTGGTCCAAGTTAGAGGTCATCAACCTCAAGTAGTGTACACATGCGAAATATCTAACGAATAGATATAATTTCGAGACATGAGAAATCTCGGGGTTTCATTACGAGACCAACAACCGTCTCTAGTCAAGTCCAAGTTCAGAGTATACTTCAAAGTGTCATGAAAACACCTTCGAACACGTTCCAACACCACGCTTCCGCGCGCTAACGAATCTCCACTTCCCGTGGTACAACTCTCAACAACTACTCACGAGAAATCCCGCGATCAATTAAGTCCGGGTTAACACAACCCTTAGGTTCGCAAGGTCACGCAGCGACATCATAAAGTCAAGGAACAAATTCAAACAAATGGCATATCACTGAAGGTCACACGAGTCATAGAACTCTGTCGTGAATAACGATACTACCGGCTACACCCAAAGCCGACAAAATAAAGGTCAACGAAATCGCAAGTCAACATGCTCGCGATGCGACTACTCATGTCAATAAGTCACAAGGTCAACATAAATAATAATAAGAGTTTCAAACTCTAAATACATTCAACGGAGCGGATCGGTATCATTGGACACCAACACCATATACTATACGTGCTACTCGAAACATAGAGTGTAACACACTCTCAATGATTACATCCACAGGTCAACTACGAGATATAGTATTCTAACGAACGAGTACCCAATCAGAGTACAAAAGGTAGTCCGATAACAGGAGACAAATAAATAATAGAATAAGTCACGATGAACATGACTCTTACGGATTCAATTACAAGGTCTCACCTCTAACCTTGACTCGCTCTATTAGAGTCTTGGGTCGGTGCGGAGGGTTCGGTGGGGACACTTGCTCCACTCGGGTGTCTCACCTAGGCCACATTCAGTTGGTCCTCAAGTTCTTTCGGTTCTCGTAGTGCGTGTCGAGTTGAAATACGGTCGGATGCATAACCGACATCCTTGCGGTCTTTCTAGTTCGCGCCATCACGCTACAGCATACAATAGAGACGTTAAATCTCTAATGGGAAGTGAAACACATTAAGTGAATCAACGGAGGCATACTTATCAATATAACGTTCTAAACTCTCAACCCAACACATATAACATGCATGTAGGGTCCTAATGATAACCATCTCACTATGCCAAGGGCACATGCGCAAGGTGACACGATCTATTCGTATCGCAAAGTCTATAAGGCAAGGCGAATTAATACAATGTATCCGGTCTACATCACGTCGCATACAATATAGAAACCACACGCTCACCGCAGGTGACAAATCAATTCGATACCTCTAAGGCAAAATAAACATATAACACACGTGACAATATACAAGTCACAAGGGCTAATAGCATACCCGAAATACTCATGTTCAACTAAGCACAACGGCTCGACAATATCGATCAAATCAAACCAATATACGAAAACGATAAACAATCCAAACACAAGGTACACAACTTGTTCAAACGTACTATTCCATTTACTTGTCCATTCCGGTTGGTAATAGGGTCGAAATTTCTATCTATCATGCTATCAACTTAGTCTTGACGAATATCTCTTGACAACCAAATCGGGGCCCTTCAAGTGGCTTCAAAAGCTACCGTCACTAGGGCGTTAGGGACAAGTGATTACAAATATGCCCTTAGAATCGGTCTCATGCACATAAGTATCAAATACAAGCAAATGCACCTGTGTGACACAATGTCTCTAGTATGCACAAATGTCGTATTCCATGATGTGATATGAGAAAAATAAAGTGTCTAATACGTACGGACTTATACACTCGCACTATCGTAACCCGACACTCCACGATAAACACTAGTGGATTCGTGACCCAGAATCTCGGGTCTTCCACCTCCATTTCCTCAAATGATCACTAATATCAAGCCTAAGACGTTCCCTAAAACCTCTCGACTATACTTCTCAGAATCAACGAGACAACCTACAATGGTCAAATCTCGCTACTAAACTTATCAAGCGACTCACACTTAGTCGTCAACATTCTAGCGAGAACTTACAGCGCACTCACTGATTCTCCAAGAAAAACAACCGACTATAACCGTTAGTCTCCGCTCTCATGAGCGTAAGAACCTAACTAATCCAGTCCTACATGGACCATTTCTACAGTTTACCAATATCCAAGGTAGACTTAACATAAAACTCGACGTTAAACGCTAAACCCAATACCCAAATCACCTAAGCCGAGGATCCTATCCTGGCGGACAGCTAACTTAAGCTCTGATACCAACTGTGACGACCCGAGTCCGAGATTCGATGTTGAACCCCAACTCGGAGCGCCAAACCAAAGAAAGACTAAATAAAGCGAGCCACAAAAGCTCGAAACCAAAACCAGAGCAGCGGAAAACTAAAAACAAGGCAGCGGAATAACAAACGAGCTTGAACCTCAAAGCTCGAATAACAAGAATCCCAACATATAATAATAACCTCCACAGCTAAACAAGCGCCGGAGAACAACAACATTTAAAACACCACGAGGCACACGCTCGGAAAAACCATAAGTAAAATACCAACGAGCACACGGCCACAACAACTAAGAAACTGGAATTATAAAAGTTATACAACCGGCACGACTCCACAAGTCGGCACCAAATACAAGAATAGAAAATACAAGAATCTCTACCCGACATACTAAGTTTACATAACTCAGTTTAACCCACGACCTCACAAGTACATGAAATAAATATAAAATACTAACTAAATACAACTAGAGGATCTTCGAACTAGGGCCTCACCGCAGAAACATATCCCGCAACTAAGGAAAACAAATATGGAAGGGATGAGTCGAATGACCCAAGAAGCTACTAATGAAACAATATGGCATGGCATTATGCACATAAGAATAACAGAAAATAAACAAAGTTGTAGCACATAAGACAACCAACCCTATACTCACGAGAGGCTCGGAGCCGCCAACCGTCATGCACCGGTTGGAGACCACGACCAACATTCGTTCATATAGGAAGCACATAAAATGTAAATAAACACATAAAGGTGGATACGGTGGATTCGAGGTACACCTCCGAAATCCCTTGAAACACTTCCGACCTTATCGCTCCATGAAGCCGTAGTAAACGATCGTATCGCCGCTCCACGTAACTATCAAGGATGCCTCTGCCGCTATCCAACAAGGTAATAATGATAATAGATTCTCGCTCGCTCCGAGAACCATAATAAATAAGCGTGCCGTCGATGCCGGACACATCTCTCAATACCGAACATAAAACGTAGATAGATGATTGTCCGCTGCCGTACACAAATCACGAGGACCGGTGCTCGTATCCCAAGAAAATATATGTACCCGATCGCGTCAAGCACGATCTACAAGTACCCAACGATAAATGTACCCGATCGCGTCAAGCACGATCTACAAGTACCCGTGGTGGACCATTTCCCGTATCCACGTCGACGTATCGCTCGATCCCCTACGACCCGAGACAATACGGCTCTAGCCACTTATAGGTATCACAAGGGACCGGTGTCCGTATCCCAATGCATACAAAACAATGTCGACAATGCACACGCCGTTTATTCCGTTCAACCGTGGGACTAGAGAAACCCCTACCGTGGCCAACGGTAGGGCGAGGCCATGTATTGGCCTTCGGCTATTACGAAGCCCTCGCTCCAATAACCGAGCGTCAATACACCTCCAATGCACATATGCCACTGGACTCGATGCAATGCACAAGTAGATGTTTACTTATGCCAAACTAATCTAAGTGTGTTCTATTGAATCACAACTTAATAAACCAAATCATGATGTGTTCTATTGAATCACAACCCAAAGAAATCAAACCATAATGTGTTCTATTGAATCACATACTAAATCAACACAATGTGCTTGTAAATACTAAACACACAATCAATCATCAAAGTAGGATGATTGTCCTATTGCTTACTAGAACAACCACACGTACATCACATCATTTAAGTCCGCAATTGCTAGACTTAACCATCATAACATATGTAAGCCTAATCGTACTTACAAACATAATTCAATGCATCACTAACACGTTCAACTTAGGATTTCTACGGTATCCTACGATCACAATACACTCCATCTCATGTATATATAATCCACCTCATTCCCGTCGTATGTTAAATATATTACGACTCCCTACAAGTCACATCGCACGAAATGGAACGATACCAAAGGCGTGTCATACTACCTAGAATATAACTAACTCGAGATCCGATGATTGAGACTGTTCGTCTCATATGAAATGTCGCGTACAATGGGCATCACTAGACGATAACACTTAAGGGAGACCAACGTGGATAATTAATCCCTTGCTAAGGCGTAAGGTTAAGTCAACGATTCACCGCACACCATAGTCGGTAATGTTTGACCAAGTCAACCCAAGTCGAGTTCCATCGGGTCATGATGTCAATAATCCGTCATCCTACACCGTAGGAGACTACAATATAACCAATATAGGTTTATACTACACATTACCACATTACACGACGTATAATCTTTACGTCTTATACAACGCCGCTAGAGTTGGTCATCAATAACTAAACCTCGGATGAACCATAACATTAACCTTAGTTAACGGTGTCAACCAAAATAATCAACATTCGGTATATGTTACCCATATAAATCTCACGAGTCATCGTGAGAGTTCTAACGATAAAAATCTCAAAGGACTACACATGCTCAGTAGAACTAAATCAAGTCATCGGCGACTATAATGCCGGAACCCAACTATAACGTAAACCCACGAGTCTGTAACTCGGGAAACAACAACAATAATCACAACCCAATCTCGAGGAGTCTCTACTACTCGAAGACAACAATCGTCATAATAATAGCAACAACGGGTACACAATGAACTCCACAAGTCTCTAGTATTCGGAGACCACAAATCAACCACAATTCATCTATACACGTCATTTAACATGCTAGAGTATCACATTGCACAAGTATAGCATGTAGGGAGTTCATATGCACATAGATAACACGTAAACATCGCGATACTACTCTACGATGCTCAAAATCTAAGAAGGAGATTAGTAACTTACAACACAACGCAAATCCTCCACGAAATCGGAAGGGCCTCGGATGAAAACGTACTCCTCCGCGACCCCAACGCCGCTACGGAGTCCACTCGTCGATCCCAAGCTCGATCCAAGTCCGAATCAAGCTTTCTCTCTCTCAAAACACCACTTTCTCTCTCTAAAACGTGGGGAAGAGATGGGGTGGTGATTCTTCAACAGATCGGACGATCCCTTTGGGTAGAAACGTTCCCCTCGTCGCTAGCTACGCTCCGGCGAAGACGGCTCGTCGATCCGACAAGCGGAGCTCAAGATATCGCGAAATCTTTCTCTTCTCTCTCTCTCTCTCTCTCTTGCTCTCTCTCTCTAAAATCTGAGTTTGAAGAAGGATAATGAGGGGAAATAAGATTGGGTTATGTTATTAATACCATGGGTAAGTGTTTGGTCCAATCCCGGGTTTGTTTGAGCATTTTAAACCACTTAAAAATGTTAAAAACCGAGAAAGACGAAAACCGGACGAGCAGAGACGGGCCAGGGCGATCGCCCTGCCCTAATCAAGGCGATCGCTTTGTACTCTGGTCACAGGGCGATCGCTTTGTCTTCCCCAGGGCGATCGCTTTGTGTCCAGATTCTTCGAACTCTCCGAAAATGCTCCAAACACCCCGAAATGGTCCTAAATGATCCCAAGTGATTCTAAGTCTTTGGGAAGGTCGAAATACTCGAGAAAGGTTCCCGAAAGGTCCGAAAACAACGCTAGAAGTTCAACGTAACATTCACGCAATAACCATATAAAGGTTTGAGTACCAATCGGGCCATACGAAACACTCAAAATGACTCGGTGTGCGAGTTAACGACAAGATCAACGTGATCATCCATCGTGAAGGAGTCTAAACCAATATTAGGTCAATGGGACGGGGAAAATGAACATCGTACACGGATGTTAATCAAGGTCGAGAATAGTCTCAAATGGAGAAAGGAACAAAGCGCAACTCACCACGAGTTAAACGCGAGTCAAATACGGTCCTCGACTCAACACGTCACGCTTAACAAGCATGACACCTCACTCTCCGAGGGTTTTAAGGTTGATAAGAAATGATTATGAGTTAACCAGGAAGGAAGTAGGGTCGGGGTGTTACATTTAATGTAGCGAAGTATTCGCTTGATAGCTTGGAGATGTCCAGTCCGAGGCTCGTGCATGTATTGACAAACTTGGTTGACAGCGAACGAGAGGTCGGGACGAGTCAAAGTGAGGTACTGGAGGCCCCCAACCATACTACGGTAAAGCTGGGCATCTTCAATTGGGTCACCACTAGAGGCCGAGAGATGAGACCCGGGCAAGAAAGGAGTGGAGGCCGGTTTACAATTACCCATTTGAAACTTGTGAAGAAGGTCCGAGGCATAACGTGCCTGACTGAGAGCAAGTGTAGATGAGGAACGCGTAGCCTCTATCCCAAGAAAGAAACCAAGAGGACCAAGTCTCCGACTATCAAAACCGCACGTATTCGATCAATGACTTGTGCAACAAAAGTGACTAAGCACCCGTTATGAGGATATCATCTAATTAAACTAGGATAGCAATGGTAGAAGAATCAGCATGGCGAATGAATAGAGAGCTGTCGAATTTGCTATTGAGTAGCCGAGACTGAGTAGAAAGTCATGCAAGCGCTGGAACCAAGCACGGGGGGATTCTTTAAGCCCGTAAATTGCCCGGTATAAACGGCACACATGATTGGGATGAAGAGGATCAATGAACCCCGGAGGTTGTGACATGTATACTTCCTCGTGAAGAATGCCATTGAGAAAGGCATTCCGTACGTCGAGCTGTTGAATGGCCCATGAACGTGAGTGAGCCAGTGCAAGGAGGGTCCGAATTGTTGGAGGTTTGACGACTGGACTGAACGTCTCATCGTAGTCGACCCCCTCTTGCTGGGTATACCCCTGAGCAACGAGGCGAGCCTTGTGGCGTTCAATAGATCCGTCAGCCCGTCGTTTGACTTTAAAGACGCATTTGCTACCGACAACATTCATATTCGCCGAACGAGGAACTAAACTCCATGTAAAATTTTTGTGAAGTACTGATAATTCGTCAACCATGGCATGTTGCCAATGAGCAAAGGGAGCAGCTTGTTTGAGTGACCGCGGCTCGAAGTCCACGGAATGCAAAGAAGTGGCAGCTAAGGCTTCAGGCAAAGGGTGGCGATAGACAAGTTCATTGATACTCTTGAACTTTCTTGGAGGGGTTTCTGAGGAGGGACTGCTAGCAGGTTCATCCCCAAGATGGAAAGGAATTGGGTGGGAAGAGAAGGAAGGCCGGTTGGTTGTGCTGGGTGATTTTACTGGAGAAGAGGGAGTAGGCTGGGTTGAGGAAAGGAGGGGCACAGGCCCAGTAGAGGAGGTTGATCCGGTAGTGGTGGGCAATGGGCCAGGAGCAGCTGACGATTGGGCCAAGGAGGGAGAGCCTAGTAGCACAGAGCAAGCTGGCGGACTGGCCAGTGAGGGCGCTGGAGCTGGGATCAAAGAGGAGGCCCGGTCCGTTGCGGTGGATGATGGTCTAGGCCCAGTGACCAAGTGGATTGGAGCAGACGAACGGCTAGGGCCTGATGCTAGAGTGGGCTGGCCTGTGTTAATAGTTCCTGAATGTGAATAATCAGGAGCAAATGGAAAGAAATTTTTATCAAACAACACATTTCTTGATAAGTAAACTTTTCCCGTGGCTCTATCAAGACACCGATACCCTTTTCGCTGTAGATCGTACCCAAGGAACACACATGGTATGGATTTGGGTAATAATTTGTGAGAGTTATAAGGTACGAGATGAGGAAAACATACACAACCAAATGTTTTTAAAAAGCGATAATCAGGAATACGTTGCAACAATTTTTGATAGGGAGATATATAGTGAAGTTGATGCATTGGAGTCCGATTAATTAAAAATCACAGCTGTGGAGAAGGCTTCGACCCAGAATTTTTGTGGTACATGAGATTGAGCGAGAAGACACAACCCCATCTCGACGATATGCCGATGTTTCCTTTCGACCACTCCGTTTTGTTGTGGTGTGTGGGGGCAAGTAAGTTGGTGACGAATGCCATGTTGAACTAAAAACTTAGCAAACAGTTTGTTGACAAATTCACCCCCCTCCCCATCAGTCTGAATAGATTTAACAGTATGTATAGATTTAATCTTTTGCGACAATTGGTTTTCAACTTGAACTTTAAAGATTGAAAACACTGAAAGCACATCTGATTTATGCATGAGAGGAAAAATCCATACATACCGAGAAAAATCATCAACCACAGATAAGTAAAAACGAAACTGTTAGGTCCGAGGGTTGCTCAGTGTATAGGCTAGAGGGGGGGGGTGAATAGCCTATACTTGATGTGTTAAAAAATTTCATCCAATTTTAACATTTAAGTTGAAGAATAGATGAAATGATTAATACAGATAGGTCATCTTCCTCATTCTGACTGCTTAACTGAAGTTAGTGAGATCGGACATCCTTGATCAGCAGATTTGAAGAATGTGTAGATGGAAGACGTTTGTTAAACTTAGCTGATAAAAATGAGTTTGAGCAGCGGAAGAACAAATAGCATAAGTTTAACAGTTAAGATTGAAGTAACTGTAAAGGTTTTGATTTAAAAGAGAGCTTAACAGTTGACTAAAATCTGTATTAGATGCATCAATTGCTTTCCTTAAACAGATTGCTCAAGATAAAAGAAATTATACAAGAAAGAGAAATCAAGGCTGAATGTAACAAACATATATATTATATTAAAATTCAGCAGAGGTTTACTCAAAGGCAAACATGCTTAGTACATTAACCTAGACTCTCTATCCTAGCAATCTCCCCGGGGCAAGAAGGAAAGTGAGATGGGATACCGGGAAGACTCATATTAGAACTCTAATCCTAGCAGTTCCTAACAACCTTGGAGGTAAGGGAAGGAAAGTGCTAGTGTTAGAGTAATGTGAGAAGAGAATATTAGGAGTTGTTCAAATAGCAAGTATTTGAACAACTGACTGCTAAGCACTCGGCCGAAAATGATGACAAATTATTGCACAATCGGCACATCTTATAATGTAGTATAAGTCTGCCGATATGAATGCAATATGGATTTTTAAGTTCTGGCTCTTCATCGGACATATTCAAGATTGGTCCGGCTTCAACGATTTGCAGGGTGCTTGGTCTCTTTGCTGAATTATGGAGGTGAGGCCACTGAAGAGACTGAGTTCTTCGAAGGAAGAAGGAACTCAAATCAAAAACAAAGTTTTTGATCAAGCAGAGCTTCTCAGCCTTTGGAATTTCTTTTCACTCTCACACAAAGTGTTTGTTCTTACACTTGTGTTTTCTCACTCTGATGGTGTGGTTCTGAATTGAGCAACTGAAGAGCAATCCCACAACCTTTCTCAAGCAAAAGCATACACTTCTTGCTCTTTTTCGGAGATGAGGGTAAGAGTCTTCTTATATAGGCTGGAGAAGAAGAGGTGACCGTTAGTGTATTGAATAGGTTTATGCCCGTTGGTGATATGAAGCTCATAATGCAGCAGAGTACATTTTTGGATCTGTTGGGCAAAGACCTTCAGTTAGGTTTGTGTCTTGAAGCTGGTCCCCAATACAGGCTGGACTGATTTGGACGTGTCGAGCTTCGCCTGGATGCAGCTGATTGATTTGGACGTATCATTGCTTTGACGGAGTGCCCCGTGCTTGGCCTTTATGGAAGTGAAGCTTTGAAGACTGCAAACACTGTACAGAAGAGGAAATGTCTACTGAGTAAACGTGAAGGCGCAGACATCGATGCGTATCTTGGACTTGTCAGACAGATCTTGCAACGGATCTATTTTGACTTGTAGCATATTGAGTGACGACCGATGTTTCTCGTGATCTTACAGTTTATCTGCAGTTGCTCTGATAAGGGACTTGGCCGATATTGGGATCTGCCATTATAGAACTGCTGATGTAGAGATCGCGGATGGTCATGATGTTCCTCTTGAATAATTTGCTTCTCTGCAGTTGTTTTGATGAGGGACTCGGCCGATACTGGGATCTGCCATTATAGAACTGCTGATGTAGAGATGGCTAATAGGCAGTCATAGCTAAAGGAAATGTCTGCTAGTGAGACATTTGCCGATGGTCACGTCAGCTGGCGATTGAAGAGCTAATCCATATGAAAGTTTGTCATCATTCTGGTAGGACAAAGACTTGGACATGTACAAAGACTTCCTAGTCTAATGACCTATGCATTGTTTCAACAAGCTGCCACACTAACCGGTACGCAGCCCTTTTAGCCACTTGTGAAACATGCGTTGTAATGGGAACAAGCAAATTTCTGTGTTGGAATATGCATACATTTATATCGGCTGATTCACAGGCATATTCTTAACAATCTCCTCCTATTTGCTTGGGACCATTACTACAATTGACTTATACATTTAGCTCTTAAAGCATTTGTTCAATCCTTAGTAATAACATGCCACTAATGAATATTCATTTTATATCAAGGCATGTCCTAGGTTGAACTTACAAGCGATAGCGTATATATAGTCACCTATTGCTAAGTATTTACAGACTCAATAAATGAAAGAGCAGATACGAAGCAATGATCGAAACGGTTTTTGGCAATTATGAGATATAATTGATAATACTGCTTTGAAAAATTTTTAATGTTTTTAAAAGTTGATAATAGGTAGAGTAGCATAATAATCAGCGTACTATGATAGTCATATAGTATATTCTTTCGCTGAATGTGCAATTTCACAGTCATGTGTAATTTCACAGTTTCTCCTCCTTAAAGATGTTAACTGTTTAACTTCAACTGTTAAACTTTTCTTCTCCTTAATGGTGTGAATTTTCTTCCTCGTTGTATGTGTAATTTCAACTGCCTAACTTTTCTCCTCAATGTGTTCTAACTTTTCTCCTTAGATTTTCCGTATGTATAAAGTCAACTCGTTTAACTTTCCTCCTCCTTAATGGTCACAAGCTAGGTTTCTTCTCTTTGTATAGATTTCTCCTAGAAATATCTCTCTTTGTATATAAATATCTCTCCTCCTTATAGAAATATCTCAAATTTCTCCTCCGTAGTGTTAATTCATAAGATATGAATTTCGTAGATTAAGTATTTTCTCAATTTTTGCTCTATAAATCTTTCCTCCTTTCAGTGTATGTGCTGTCGAGCTTGGTGACAAGTGAAGTAGGTATTTTGATAAATCGGCAGATGATCATTATATTATATGTCGGCTAACTTTGAACACGTAGGCAGACCAGATAAGGAAAAAGGTCCTTAGATATCAGTGTGTGAATAAGGTATGGTTCACAGCAGTCATGTATAGGAAATACATATCAAATAGTGAGAGTAAAACATTAATATAAAGGATTTTGTACCATTGCTTGTAACAAGGTATTACAGGAATGTAAGAGGACAGTTTTATTTTTAATAGAAAAGGTAGAGAAGATAATCTGTCAAGTGGTAGGAAATACTCAATGTAGACTCCTCCTTAGAGGTATATCTAATTAAATCAGGTGAGTATAAGTTATGAATAGCAGAAGAATTTTTATTATAGAGACATGTTGTTGAGAGGTATGTGGACATTTACTGGATGCATGAGATAAGCATCTAGAGATGACGTACTCATTTAACACTCTTTATAAAAGATCAAGTGTTAAAGTTTGGATATTGTATCCTTGAGAGTATATGCATATTTGAAATAAAATTGAATTGCTGGCATAGAGAAGTATGTACCAGGATAAATATGCGATATTCATATTAAAAAATATAGCAGCAAAATGAAGTAGAAGATGTAACTAAACGTAAGCATATTACATGTATGGCAAAAGAGAGCTTGTTTGCCTATACAGAGACATAGTTAGACATTCTGGTAAGGTAGATGATGAAAATCTGCAGTCTTAATTGCTGGGATCGTGACTTGCAAGGTTTGGATTAGCATGAGCATTTGTTGGTTGATGCTCCTCCTGAGATGAAGATTGCTCGAGGTGAGCATTTGAGGCAGTGAGGGCAGAGAAAGAAATTGTTGCACCTGTTGAGACAGAATTTGAAGAAGGGATCCATGGAATGAAATTTGATACGCTGTTCCTTGGATCTAGCAGGCGCATTCTCACTCGTCGACTGATTGAGCGAGGTCGACGGATCACTGGTTGAGAAATAGCTTGACGAGGGGCTAGGAAGATCATCATTTTTCGTCGCATTTCATTCTGAGAGATGGACGGATGCACAGAGTTGAGCCGTGTGGGTGAACACATGATGAAGGTTGGATCAGGGAGATGAAGAAGAGATGATGAATAATATTTGGAAGGTTTTGAATGTAAGTTATCAATTTATGCATCCTTCCAGAGTTTCGAGAAGATGAAGAGGTTTCTCGATTAGAGGAATATGAATGGACGTTTTGGAGGCTTAATGCATTTAATGACATGGTAATGATGTTCTGATTCAAGATTATGTCATTATGCTGAGTTTTTAGGACTATGATCTAGGCTCTTCTAGAGATAATATATGTGCTGTTATTTTACTTCAAACGAATTGTTTGAGTAAATTAATTTGAAATAGGACAGCATTGGTTGTTAAGGAAGAGTTGAGGATAGAATGACTTGTCCTAAGCCATAGGTCACAGTTGTATAGGACACACGTGTAGGAATTGACATTTTGAAAAATAGTGTGGCTTAAGATATTGGTTAAGTATTATTCCCAATGAGATTTTATAGAATTGAAGGTTTTGATGGGATTTCAAGTATGAGGACATTATCGCCGTGTGTTTGATATCTCGCTAAGGTAAGAACCGCGATACCAATTGTTGTATCAATTATTGGCGTGTGTTTAATATCGCCTAAGGTAAGAATTGCGATACTAATTGTTATAACCATTTTTAACGATAGAACAATTTATAATGGACACTAATCTATTTAAGATTAATAAGACTTTGTAAGAACATTTAAATAGATCAAGTAAGTGAGATATTGAATGTGTACCTGAGGTGATGTCCGTTCTTCTTTCTTTCCAACAGATCTTGGCATTCTTTAGCAAGGGAAGAGATCTGCATAAGAGCATATAGACTAGACCTATTCTGAAGAGAGTGAGACGTAGCCTATATACGCAAGGGTTATATCGTTCACTCGAGGAAGGACTTAATATTTGAAAACATCGTCTTCCTAAGAATTCTTGAATTTCTAGCTATCTTGAGGATAGGTCGAGTTACTAGAGATATTTAACAACATCCTTTTGACAAAGAACCACATGATGAGGTGTAAGAGTGTTTTGAATTCAATCTGTATACCAATTAGTTGTTGGCCATTATAATGGGAACAACTAATCATGCCTTTATAACTACAATCTCATAGGTTACATAAGATTTAGTAGTTGTCATAATTAAGAACACAAAGTGCTGTTGAACTAACTTGAAAGATGTAAGCTTTTGATATTTAAACAACTGGGATTTTAGAATTTTGAAGAAAAATCCTTTTTAGAAATTCAAAAGCCTTTTTACGATTTTACTTTGATTTAGCAGACAGCTTGGTTCAGAGTAGACTTACTAGTAATCTTAAATGTTTGAGCATGAAGGATAGAGATTGAGAAATTGCAGATTTCTTGATAGGTTGACATGAAGGTCATTTTTCATGAAACTGCAGTCTGCCTATGTTAAGTGACTTGAGGTTTCGTAACTTGAATTTAATCATTGTGAAATGATCTAATTCAAAGGCAATTATCAGAGAGTCTAAGGATGAGAGTTAAGCAGTAGTAAGAAACCATAACTCGATATAGAAGTTATTCAAGAACGGTTTGCTGATGGCGTATCAGCAGAGGTTGTGTTCAGGCAGTGTGATCATTTCATTAAGGTCAATTCTTTGATCATCAGATGAACATAGACATCATAAAGAATAATAAGTAAGTTTGATCAACACATTTAAAACACATCAATTCATGCTGTCAAAGGAATTCAGACAAGTAGATGAGCATGAGAAAAGTTGCGAACTTGTATTCAATAATCCAAGTAGTTTTACACAGTATATTGCAAGGATCAGCTGATTACAAGAACAATACAACTGGAATTTTGACTAAACTGCAGATTACATGAGAAAGATACATAATGATTCAATTTACAGTATAAATGACATGTTACAGAGTAGTGTCCGAGAAGTCCTGATCCTTGGTATTAGATGAAGGGTCATCAGCCAAGGATTTTTGGTGGAGATCAAGATGGCGGTGTTCTTTTTGATTTCCTCCAACTCTCGGGGGAGGCAGAACATATTCACTTCTTCGGGTCATTATGAAAGCACCGAAGAGTGATGGCCACTGAGGATGTACCGCTTTGACCATGAATCCCCTTTGATAAACTCAGGGATGGATGGTGGCGGTTAACAGTTCGTCATCCTCATCAATTCCATATTAGCTACTTAATTCAGCAGAACTGAATTATCTGCATCGGCCATCTTTGAGGTGATGGTCGGCATACTTACACATAACCAGAAGACTTGTTGCACATGGCAATATATCAAATGTTTTCCATACATTTGATACTTCTTTTCTGGGATCTTCTCTGTGAAGTTCACGTATGCAAGCAGACTTCCAAAGGTGGAATAAGTATGTGCTAATTGATTTTCACAGAGATTCATCTGAAAACATTTTAGAGTATCAATGAGATTGATAACTAAAAGTTAGAAGAGAGAATGAAATCACTCTTGCTGGCATTAATTAATGGCTTTCCGTCTTACCTTTTAAACTAATTGACTAAGAATTTTTCTTAAGTGTTCTGACAATCATGGTTTGCAGCACATAAGTCATGCTTGTTAGCAAACTTCTATGATTATCGGACAAGACAAAAGAAGATTTCTTTATCAATTGCTTTCTCAACAAGATTGTAGAACCATAATTAATGATTTCTGGTACACAAGAATTGATGCAATTTCTCTCATGTTTGGTAACTGTGTATTAGAAAAGATTTTGAAAATGATTTTCACAGTTTATGAATGGTTTTTGGAAATACATTATTGAGAGAAATTAAGATCAGCTCTTGTGAAGTAACAGAAATAAAATCGAAACAACTTTGAATGAATATGAAGAAATCATACCCCGTTGTTGAGGAATTGACTTGATCGAGTCTTAGGACTTAAACTTAGTAACATTTTTGAGAGATTTTGAATCATCGATTTGTATCAAAAGTAATCTATAGGCAGTTTGTGAGTTTATTCATGGTAGAGACTTGATGAGGAAGGAGCTCTACTTAAACTCAGGGAGGTTAGAGTGAAGGGCACTCAATAATGGAGCTTTACTGTTGAGTTGTCCTTCTGATCACGCCTTGGAAGGGATAGGCTGTGAAGTCTAGATATTCTCAAGATTCTTGGAAAAGATTTGATGTTGACAGATTTGTCGTTTCCCAAGTTTTGAAAATAGTCATTACTTTAATCGAAGCAGTCAGACTTCGAAAAATGTGCCTCCACCTTTAATAGACTTGAGAGAGTAGGTCATTAAAGGGTTTATACTCCTATAAGTCAGCACATCAAACTGAGCTTATGAAGCGTTGGTTGGCAGATATGGAAATTCAGCCAACTGCAGGGTTTTAAAAACATTTGAGATCAGCTGATAAGAAAAGTGCTGATGAGTTTTTGAAAACCATTTGCATAAGACAAGTCATACAAGCAAACAGATACATCAATAAAGGTGCAGTATGACAGGTTAGTATGCAGTGTGTCTGATAACATATATAGGCATATCAGCTCAGCAGACATGAGCACAGGTCATTTGCAAGCATATAGCTGACCTGTTTTGTGTATGCATGAGAGATGGTCTTTATCAACTTCTGTGGACTTATCAGCGGATTTTTCGTATAGAAGTTCTGAAGTCCAACAGGTGAGGATTTTGACCTGGAGTGAGTGAAGGACATGAGTGAAGTTTCATGAGCGATCAGCAGTCCTTCATAAATCAGCATCCATGTTACTGTCTGCCAGAGGAGAGTAATGTTGCATGTTTGACCCTTTCTGTCATATGAGTTCCTGCCTAAAGTACTCATAGAGAAATTGTTAGCAACATTTATGAGCAAAAAATAGCTCTAGAAATTCAATAATACAAATGAGACTTAATAAGCATGACAAATGAATAATCATTCAAAATACAGCTTATATATGTAACCCAGAAAGTTAAGAGATTAGGAGCTGGGGTTACTTCCTCATTAAACTCTTTGAACGTGTCTGCTCATAGTTGTTGAAGTATCAGTTCTAATGTTGAGCAAAGGTTCTTTGAGTGTATTCTTACCCGATTGAAGCTTTTTCATTGAAGAAAGACAATTTCATCATTGATGTCCTTAGGCCAAGAGCTTATAATCTCAGTGATTTTGGAGATGACATAACTTTGATTACCTTTGAATTTCCTTTGAAACTCTTCTTATTTCATTTGCTCTAAACTTTTATGAGAAGTTCTCTTGGGAAGGTGTTAGATTGAGACAATCGTTAGCCTTATGTCAAGAAAGCAAATTTTTGGAAGTGAATCTAAGTAATTCATCCATCATGTATGAGTTTAACTTATTTGCTATAGGATATAACAAAGTTTAAAAGATAGATTTATGAGGCATGCATAATCCTTAGCAAGTCAATCTCCACTATAGTACTTCTCTTCATAATATCAATGTAATTCTGATATATGATAGATTTTCTTATAGTGATCACATAATCATCACAATATTCTTTCTCACACGTTTTTGAAAACAAAATTTATTTTGATTTGAAAAAGGTGTTTTCAAATGGCTTCTAGGTTTTTCAGTCAAAAAGGTTTTTGTAAATACGAAATTTTGAAGCAGACTCTTTTTGACTATGCATCTAATCTGAGCAAAGGGATCTATTCTCTCAGGTTGTTAAGCCTGGAACAATCATTCTCAGAGAACCTGCTCTGATACCAATTGTTAGGTCCGAGGGTTGCTCAGTGTATAGGCTAGAGGGGGTGAATAGCCTATACTTGATGTATTAAAAATTTCATCCAATTTTAACATTTAAGTTGAAGAATAGATGAAATGATTAATACAGATAGGTCATCTTCCTCATTCTGACTGCTTAACCGAAGTTAGTGAGATCGGACATCCTTGATCAGCAGATTTGAAGAATGTGTAGATGGAAGACGTTTGTTAAACTTAGCTGATAAAAATGAGTTTGAGCAAGAAGAACAAACAAAGATAAGTTTAACAATTAAGATTGAAGTAATCAGAAGGTTTTGATTTAAAAGAGAGCTTAACAGCTTGACTAAAATCTGTATTAGATGCATCAATTACTTTCCTTAAACAGATTGCTCAAGATAAAAGAAATTATACAAGAAAGAGAAATCAAGGCTGAATGTAACAAACATATATATTATATTAAAATTCAGCAGAGGTTTACTCAAAGGCAAACATGCTTAGTACATCAACCTAGACTCTCTATCCTAGCAATCTCCCGGGCAAGAAGGAAAGTGAGATGGGATACCGGAAGACTCATATTAGAACTCTAATCCTAGCAGCCCTAACAACCTTGGAGGTAAGGGAAGGAAAGTGCTAGTGTTAGAGTGATGTGAGAAGAGAATATTAGGAGTTGTTCAAATAGCAAGTATTTGAACAACTGAGTGCTAAGCACTCGGCCGAAAATGATGACAAATTATTGCACAATCGGCACAGCTTATAATGTAGTATAAGTCTGCCGATATGAATGCAACTGATTTTTAAGTTCGGCTCTTCATCGACATCTTCAAGATTGGTCTGGCTTCAACGATTTGCAGGGTGCTAGGTCTCTTTGCTGAATTATGGAGGTGAGGCCACTGAAGAGACTGAGTTCTTCGAAGGAAGAAGGAACTCAAATCAAAAACGAAGTTTTTGATCAAGCAGAGCTTCTCAGCCTTTGGAATTTCTTTTCACTCTCACACAAAGTGTTTGTTCTTACACTTGTGTTTTCTCACTCTGATGGTGTGGTTCTGGATTGAGCAACTGAAGAGCAATCCCACAACCTTTCTCAAGCAAAAGCATACACTTCTTGCTCTTTTTTGGAGATGAGGGTAAGAGTCTTCTTATATAGGCTGGAGAAGAAGAGGTGACCGTTAGTGTATTGAATAGGTTTATGCCCGTTGGTGATATGAAGCTCATAATGCAGCAGAGTACATTTTTAGATCTGTTGGGCAAAGACCTTTAGTTAGGTTTGTGTCTTGAAGCTGGTCCACAATACAGGCTGGACTGATTTGGACGTGTCGAGCTTCGCCTGGATGCAGCTGATTGATTTGGACGTATCATTGCTTTGACTGGAGTGCAGCGTCCTGTGCTTGGCCTTTTATGGAAGTGAAGCTTTGAAGACTGCAAACACTGTACAGAAGAGGAAATGTCTACTGAGTAAACGTGAAGGCGCAGACATCGATGCGTATCTTGGACTTGTCAGACAGATCTTGCAACGGATCTATTTTGACTTGTAGCGTGTTGAGTGACGACCGATGTTTCTCGTGATCTTACAGTTTATCTGCAGTTGCTCTGATAAGGGACTTGGCCGATACTGGGATCTGCCATTATAGAACTGCTGATGTAGAGATCGCGGATGGTCATGATGTTCCTCTTGAATAATTAGCTTCTCTGCAGTTGTTCGATGAGGACTCGCCGATACGGATCCGCCATTATAGAACCGCTGATGTAGAGATGGCTAATAGCAAATAGCTAAAGGAAATGTCCGCTAGTGAGACATTTGCCGATGGTCACGTCACCGGCGATTGAAGAGCTAATCCATATGAAAGTTTGTCATCATTCGGTAGGACAAAGACTTGGACATGTACAAAGACTTCCTAGTCTAATGACCTATGCATTGTTTCAACAAGCCGCCACACTAACCCACGCACCCTTTTAGCCACTTGTGAAACATGCGTTGTAATGGGAACAAGCAAATTTCGTGTTGGAATATGCATACATTTATATCGGCTGATTCACGCATATTCCTAACAAACCCACTATTAGAAGTAATGGGGATGGTCCCCAAACATCCAAATGCAATAATTCCAAAGGAACACGGGAATTAAAAGAGCGTGTAGTAAATGGCAGAGTACAAGATTTTCCCATAGGGCAAATGTGACACATATTATTTTGCTACACGGAACCGCTAATCAGAATCTGAAACTTATTCACTAAAGAATGAAAAACCTTAGCCGAAGGATGACCAAGGCGAGCATGCCAGATAGAAGAAGTAGCACGTTCCCCAATAAGGGCCAATGGATTAATTTTAGGTGCAGGTGCGAAGGAAAGAGTATATAGACCGTCCGAGCTACTGCCAGAAAGAATGATTTGTCTCGTTCGGTTGTCCTTCACACGAAAACCAAAGGCGTCAAGTTCAAAGAAACAATTATTATCTAAAGAAAAATGACGTACAGATAACAAGGACTTATGCAGATTAGGGACACATAAAACATTATTTAATAGAAGAGAGTGATTACCATATGTAAACTGAGAATGACTAACATGTGAGATAGGTAACTGAGAACCATTAGCAATGGTTACTGAGTCAGAACCTGAGTAAGGAGTGAATTGGGACAAGGTATCTGTGTTGGTAGTCATGTGGTTGGTCACACCGGAATCAAGTACATAGGATACGGGAGCCATGGCAGCCTGAGATGGAGCATAATTTGGAACTGGAATGGGAGCAGGATATGATGTGGGCATAGGGGAGAGATAGGTGGGGGGTGTACTAGGCATGATAGGCAAAGTTCGACCGGTTTGAGCATGCTGGCGCCGTGTGCCCAGGGCAATGGCACAACTGACAAATGGGATTCGGGTCCATGCTTACGAAAGGGTTAGGAGGTGTATAAGGTTGATTTGAGTTGTGTGTAGTAGGAGGATTGTGGGTAGATTGAAAAGTGTGAGTTGGGATAGGAAGTAAGCCACGACCTCCATGACCACCGCGACCACCGTTATTTTTCCACCATTTCTTTCCTCTACCACGACCACCCCCACTATTACGCTGACTAGTTTGTGGAAAATAGAACCCCTGAACACCACTCCCAGTTCCTTGGAAAAATTTTGGTGATTTTGTGCTGTGTTTTGTGCTGTGTTTTGTGAACTTCCTGTTTTGGAAACGAGGGTTGTAGTAGTTAAACTAGAGGGAGTGCTGAATTTTTGTTGCAGGGCTTCCTCCTGAAGTAGCAAGTCTTGAAGGTCGTAGGGTAGTTTACTTGAGAATTCGAGTTGTGATGAATTCTTTGTACGAAGTAGGAAGACCCCCAAGAATTCTTTGCTTCAAAGTGACGGAAGACACTGCCTCTCCGGCAACTACTAGAGCATTGGCGATAGTTTTGGCATGGAGAAGATATTCCCGAATGGGTGTTTCAGAACCCTTGCTCAGACCATGAAGGTCGTCTTGCAGTTTCTGAAGGTGTATGAACGATGCTACACCGAATTCTTTAGCCAATAGATCCCATGCTTCGGGTGCTGTGTTGCATGGATTAACATAGGCATGTATGTCTGAATTCACCGTAGCTTTTATCCATCCTAACACAAGGCCAGAAGCTTGCGTAAAATACGAGAGAGCTGGGTTTTCAGTTTTTCCGTCCTTAAGATGTGTGGGTGGAGGCACTGTCTCGGTGATTGTGAAGTTTAACTTATGGGTTGCAAGAACTGAGCGGAAGAGAGAGCTCCAGTTCAAGTAGTTATCAACAATGAGCCATAAAGGATTGGATATTGAAGAATACAGGAAGGGGACTAATGGTGCTGTTATAGTCAGAAGGGTGAGACATTTCGGTTGTAGAAGAAGAGAGTTTGGTGATTGGTCTGCCATGGGAGCTTATAGCTCTGATACCATATAAGAATCTTACAAGTAAAGATAATAAGAGAGATACACAGAAGAAATGCGAAAAGATCCCACATATGGGTCTCGCATACGGCATGGCCATTTTATACAATTTCACCATTGACTTTACATGAGATACTATAAATAAAATAATTTTCCTAATCAATCTATGCAATTAGCCTAGCTTAATTACAGGAAATGACAAGCTTAATTACAGTGATGGAATGTAATTACGGTGAAGTTTAATTACAAAGATTGAGATTGATTTGTTTTTGTAAGAATTGGCTAACCAACCTGTAAGAACAAGAACACAGAAGAGAGGAAGAAGAAGGAAGAGATTTATAATGTAAAAGCAAGATAAATTAATTAAGAAAATAGAACAGAAAAGAGAGAGAGAGGTAGCTGTATAACCCGAGAAAATGAGAGAAATTCCAACCAGTTGTTGGACTCTTTTCTTTCATGTATTTATACACTTGTGAGAGCTGTCATGATACAATGAATTATCTTAATACACTTAATTTAGCCTAGTCAGATTAAACAATAATTTACATGTGTGACTAAATTTCATTTGACCATGTGTGAACACTTAGCAATTAGTCATGTGAGGAATGGTTGCTATCACCCCCCTTCAAGCCAAGCGGAGCTATGTGGAGTTACGGCTTGGACACGAGAAGATCTAGACGTGGCTTCGTGAGACTTTTGGTAAAGACATCTGCTAGTTGATCTCGAGTTGAAACATAGAGAAGCCGTAGAAAGCCTCGCTGTTGGAGTTCTCGGACAAAGTGGTAATCTATTTCGATGTGCCTTGTACGCGCATGGAAGACGGGTTGCGGACATGTGTAAGCGCATGTTGTCACATAAAAGTTGAGGAGCTCAGAAGGTATCCCGAGTTCACGGTAAAGGTATGAAAACCACCGTAATTCAGCCGCCGTGGTTGCGAGAGCACGGTACTCAGCCTCGCTACTAGATCGAGCAACATTTGATTGTTTTTTGGATGTCCATGCAATGAGATTTGGTCCCATAAAAACACAAGCACTGATGTAACGACGATTGTCGAGATCACTTGCCCAATCGGCATCGGAGTAGGCTTGGAGAGCAAGATCTCGGGGACTTTTATAAAGCCCATGAGAGAGTACCTTTTATGTATCGAAGTATTCGTTTGATGGCTTGCATGTGAGATGTTCGGGGTTGATGCATGTACTGACATACTTGATTGACAGAAAAGGCTATATCTGGTCGGGTTAGTGTGAGATACTAAAGTCCTCCCACCATACTTCGGTATGTGGTAGGATCGAGTAAAGGGTCACCACACGAGGCTGAAAGATGTGAAGTGGGGACAAGTGGAGTTGAAGCTGGTTTGCAATTTTCCATCTGAAATTTGTGTAGTAGATCCGAAGCATAGCGAGACTGACACAGTACAAGTTTCTCAGCTGTGCGTGATGCTTCAATTCCAAGAAAATACCCCAATGGTCCTAGCCATCGACATTCAAAAGTAGCACAGATAGAGTCGATAACTTGTGTTACATCTGCTGAAGCTTGTCCTGTGACGATGATATCATCGACATATACAAGCAAGGCTGTGGTGGATGTTCCTGAGTGTCGAATAAATAGTGAACTGTCGGACTTGCTGTTAAAAAATCCCATGGAGACTAGGAAATCATGAAGACGTTGGTACCATGCTCGTGGGGACTGTTTCACCATACAAAGAGCGATGTAGTTTGCAAACATGATGTGGGTGACTAGGATCAACAAAGCCTGGTGGTTGTGCCATATAGACATCCTCTTGGAGTATACCATTAAGAAATGCATTTCGCACATCTAGCTGGTGAAAAGGCCAAAAGCGTGACTGAGCGATGGACAGCAAAGTCCGAATTGTTGGGGCTTTGACAACAGGGCTGAAAGTTTCGTCAAAGTCAATACCCTCTTGTTGGGTATAGCCTTGTGCCACTAAACGAGCTTTGTGACGTTCAAGAGATCCGTCTGCACGCCGTTTGACTTTGAATATCCATTTGCTCCCTATTATGTTCATATTCTCCGTACGAGGAACAAGGGACCATGTGTTGTTTTTATGTAAGGCTGTCAATTCCTCATGCATGGCATGGTTCCAATGTTGGTGTGGAAGAGCTTCCTTAAGTGTACGAGGCTCGAAATATATGGATTCCTTCGTTCCCGCAGTAAGAGCACGTGGTATCGGATGACGAGACATAATCTCGTTGATACTTTTGAAATTAAGTGGTGGCGTTGAATCTGTGCTAGTTGGTGAAGTTTGGTCGAGACTTTGGAGAGAAAATGGAATTGGGCTTGTAGGAAAGTTTGGTCGATCGATGGTTTGTTGTTGTGGAGCCACTGGGCTAGCTGGAGAAGTTACTTGTTCATGTAATGATGTAGTCTTGACTTGTATATTCTGAGTTTGTTCTGATATATTGTGGCAGGATGTAGATGGGCCCATGCTGTGAGTTGGAGGTGATGTCGTGGTGGTGGACTGTCTCGGAGTGAGAGCCGCTTGGTGGCCGCTTGTTGTTTTGGAAAGGAACCATTTGAACTGGTGTGTTGCCTTGGTGATTGTGTGAGACACGGGTTGTGCAAGAAAGATTGATCAAACTGGCTCAGGTGATTAAACTGGCTCGGGCCAGGTCTTGGACCTGCAACAGTTTTATTTGGAGCAAACAAGAAATTCTTTTCATCAAAAAGAACATGTCGGGAAATGTAAACTCGTCCCGTAGCGGGATCCAAACATCGATATCCTTTCCTTGATTGATCATAACCCAAAAATACACATGGAGTGGATTTGGGCATCAATTTGTGTTGACGATACGGGACCAAATATGGGAAGCAAGTACAACCAAACAATTTTAAAAAACGATAATCTGGTAATCGTTTTAGCAATTTTTGGTATGGTGACATTTTTAATCGACGCATGGGCAAGCGGTTGATAAGAAAGACGGCTATGGAGAATGCTTCCACCCAATACTTTTGCGGAACATGGGATTGGGCTAAGAGACATAGACCCATATCAACAATGTGTCTATGTGATGCGTAACAAACGCCGGATTTGTCGTCTACGAAACTATGGATGAAGATGATGAAATAATGATCAAAGTTGCAGCGAAAATAGAAGATAGAACACGAGTCACCGGTTAGGATTCACTCTCCTAACGTAAAGACCTCGCTTGGATTCACCGGATAGGCTTCACTCACCTATCGTAAAGAATCCTTTTGAATATTACCTCCTAGACCTAAGGAAATAATAGACAAAAATAAGAACAACCTTGTTCTTTGAAATTTCTCCTTGAGAATTATATAACAATAATCTGTATTTTTACAACTTAGATCTAACCCTATTTATAGGTGTTTACAAAGCATCCTAATCTAACAAGGAATAGAAAACTAATCCTAAAAGTATAAACATTAAGAATACTACTCTTCCTAGGAATAGAAAACAATCCTATACAGTTTGGGAGTCAAAACACAGCAGGAAACTCGCGTCGCCCTTCGGTCACGGGCGATCGCTTGTCACGCCACAAAGCGATCGCTTTGTGGCCAGAAACTTGGCTCGCGATTCTGCTTCAAAGGCGATCGCTTTGTCCAAGAGAGGGCGATCGCTCTCTAGCCAGAATGTCCCCAATGCCTTCTTTTGTCCAAAAATCCTCCCTCGTTGCGCAAGTGACCTCCAAAGGCCTTCCAAACTCTTGAACCTTCCTAGTTTGCATCACCAATGACTCGAGAGACAACGTTAGACCATCTTCACCCACTTGTAATGCATCCACGACTTTGTTTGGTTCTTTGCGAAGATCGTAACTCAATGCTCCCGCATCATCCTCCCCTTCTTGAGAAAGAATTGGCCTCAATTCTTCAAGCATTTTGTCTTCTAAGTATGGTGATAAATCTCCCACATTGAATGTAGAACTTATCGAATACTCTTCGGGTAAGTCCAACTTGTAAGCACTATCACCAAATTTCTCAAGTACTTGAAAAGGTCCTTCGGCTCTTGGCATTAGCTTATTCTTCCTTTTGCTAGGAAATCTCTCCTTCCGCAAATGTAGCCATACTAGATCTCCGGGTTGAAATTCCGGTTGCTTGCGACTTTTGTTGGCTCTCTTCTTGTACATCTCGTTTACCTTCTCGATTCTTGCACGAACTTGTTCATGAAAATGTTGTATATCTTTCAATTTGTTGAACGCATCCGGTTGCTCTTTCCCTCTTCGAATAGGCACCATATCAATTGGCAAACAAGGATTAACTCCATACACAACTTCAAATGGAGAATGTTGAGTGGCATAAGTTGGTGTACGGTTGTAAGCGAATTCTGCGTGAGCCAACTTCAAATCCCAATCCTTTTGAGTCTTCCCAACTAGTCCTCGTAGTAACACTCCAAGAGTCCTATTGGTGACTTCCGTTTGTCCATCCGTTTGCGGGTGATGAGATGTGCTAAATAACAACTTTGTACCAATTAACCTCCAAAGAGATCTCCAAAAATGGCTAAGAAACTTGCTATCTCTATCACTCACAATTGTCTTTGGCACTCCATGCAAACGCACGATTTCTTTGAAATACAAATCCGCCACTAAGGAAGAATCATCCGTCTTGTGACATGGCACGAAATGCGCCATTTTCGAGAATCGATCCACGACCACCATGATAGCATCCTTTCCTCTTTGCGTTCTTGGTAGAGCCACAATGAAGTCCATCGACACATCACTCCATGGTTGTTTCGGCACGGGCAAAGGTGTATATAAACCTTGATGGAATGTGCTCTTCATCTTTTGACACGTGGCACACCTAGAGATAATCGTTTGTACGTCTCCAAGCATCTTGGGCCAATAAAAGTGTTCTTGCAATAACTCCAATGTTTTGTTGATGCCGAAGTGTCCCGCTAGGCCTCCTCCATGAGTTTCTCGAACCAACAATTC
The DNA here is from genome assembly GCA_016624345.1 of Platycodon grandiflorus. Classification (NCBI taxonomy): domain Eukaryota; kingdom Viridiplantae; phylum Streptophyta; class Magnoliopsida; order Asterales; family Campanulaceae; genus Platycodon; species Platycodon grandiflorus. The sequence goes on along the minus strand of CM028365.1, from coordinate 29,624,010 downwards.
CCTTATCGAACTCTTGGGAATACATAACTGATTGCCTTTGAACAAGAATCCCTCTTGTAGCACAAAACTCCCATTAGATCCTTTCTCACAATCTCGAACAATAGAGCCAAAATCCGGATCCTCCTTGTAGTACTCGCATACTAGTTTGAACCCTAGTAGCTTGGCATCCATCATGGTAAGCATAGAATATCTTCGAGATAATGCATCCGCTACCACATTGTTCTTTCCATCCTTGTACTTTGAAGAAAAGTTGAAGGATTGTAGAAATTCCACCCATTTAGCATGCCTCGGTTTCAACTTGTGTTGCCCATGAATATACTTCAATGCTTCATGATCGGAATGTAGGACGAAGTGATTCGGCCTTAAGTAGTGACTCCAATGATCCAAAGCTCTAACCATGGCATAAAACTCCTTGTCGTAGGTAGAATAGTTGAGTCTTGCTCCTCCAAGCTTCTCACTAAAATAGGCAATGGGCCGCTTTCCTTGAGTCAACACCGCTCCAATACCCACTCCACTAGCATCACATTCAACCTCAAAAGGTTGTGAGAAATCGGGTAAAGCCAAAACCGGTGTTTTGCATAGCTTCTCCTTAAGCTCTCCAAAAGCTTGTTGGGTCGCCGAAGTCCATTCAAATTTTCCTTTCTTCAAGGTTTCGGTCATAGGACTTGCAATAGTACTAAAATCTTTGATGAAGCGTCTATAGAAAGAAGCTAACCCATGAAATGAACGTACCTCCGCTATAGTGGTTGGAATAGGCCAAGATTTGATTGCCTCAATCTTTGTTTGATCAACCGAAACTCCTTCCTTCGATACCACATAACCAAGGAATGTCACACTTGGTTGCATAAATGAGCACTTCTCGAGCTTTCCATAGAGCTTGTTTTTCCGCAAAGCTTGTAGCACTTCTTCAAGGTGTCGCACATGCTCCTCCTCACTCTTGCTATAGACCAAAATATCGTCTAGATAGACGACCACAAATTTTCCCAAAAACGGTCTCAACACTTCATTCATCAATCTCATAAACGTACTTGGAGCATTCGTGAGCCCGAATGGCATCACCTTCCATTCATATAATCCGTGCTTTGTCTTGAATGCCGTTTTCCACTCATCTCCTTCGCGCATGCAAATTTGATGATAACCGCTCCTCAAATCAATCTTCGAGTAGAATATAGCACCATGAAGTTCATCAATCATATCATCCAAGCGTGGCATTGGAAATCGATATTTGATAGTGATATTGTTGATTGCTCGACTATCCACGCACATTCGCCATGATCCATCTTTCTTGGGTACAAGAAGGGCCGGTACCGCACATGGACTCATGCTTTCTTCCACATATCCCTTGCGAGCAACTCCTCAATTTGCTTTTGTAGTTCCTTCGTTTCTTCCGGGTTGCATCGATATGCCGGTTTGTTGGGAAGTGGCATTCCGGTATCAAGTCGATTTGATGTTCGATCCTCTCTTTGGTGGCAAACCCGGTGGTAGATCTTCGGGGAATACATCCTTGAATTTGTTGAGTAGGGGTTTCATTAAGGGGTGTAGTTCCTCCCCTTCTTGTTTTTGGACCCCTTGAGGAATAACGAGAATCGCTTGACCATCCTTGACGGCTTGTTCGGCTTCTCGTTCACTTGCCAATAAGTTTGTCTTTTGCGGGGGCTTCTTGATGGGAACTATTTTGGAGGGTGGCAAAGGATTCAATTTGAACTTCTTACCATCCTTCTTCACAATGTAAGCATTCTCCCTCCCTTCGTGGGTCACATATCGATCATATTGCCAAGGTCGTCCCAAAAGTATATGGCATACATCCATTGGAACCACATCACAAAGTATCTCATCATGATAATTTCCCATAGAGAAGAGATTAGGGCTTGGCGATTTACCTTGACTTCGGATCCATCATTGAGCCAATGGAGTTTGTAAGGACGAGAGTGATTTGTGGTTGGGACCTTCAATTTGTCGATGAGGATATTTGAGACGGCATTTGCACAACTCCCTCCATCTACTACCACATCACACACTTTTCCTTGCACAAGACATTTAGCATGAAATATTTGTTCCCTTTGCTCCTCTTCCATGGCCGTTGGCTTTGCATGTAAAGATCTTCTCAAAACTAGTGTCTCCCCCTTGACATCTTCGGAGTCAAACTCCTCTACCTCTTCTTCCTCGGATTCATCTTCTTGATCTTGAGTTGCAAGGTTGTCTTCAATCTCTCGAATCTCATGAATAGTTAAGACTCTTTTGGTGGGGCATTCGGATTGGTAGTGACCATATCCTTGACATTTAAAACACTTCACGTTGTCCTTGCTCTTGATCGGCTTCTTTCCTTCGACTTTCTCACTTGTGGTACCCTTATTGGGCTTCTCCGCTTGAGTATTGGGCTTTGGATTGCTCGGTGCCACGTTGCTAGTTGCCGAATTACTTGAAAACCCCCTTGAAAAAGTCATCTTGTTACCCACCCTTTTCTTCTTCACTTGTCTCTCACACTTGATTGATACCTTGCAAATTTCTTCAAACGTAAAGCATGGTTGTAGCTCTACTACGTTGGCTATCTCGACATCTAGCCCTCCCATAAATCTTGCAATCTTTTGCTCCTCATGCTCTTGCATGTCACAAAGAATTGAAAGCTTCTCAAACTCCTCAACATATTGGGAAACGGTAGAATTCCCTTGCTTTAATTGTATGAGTTTCGTAAAGTTGTCTTGTCGATAAGTACTAGGTAAGAACCTTCGATCAAGATACTTCTTAAACTTGTCCCAAGACTCAATCTTTGACTTTCCTTCACGCCTTCGTTGAGATTTTAGATTTTCATACCATATGGAAGCGTACCTTGTAAGCTTGAGGATAGCCACCTTGAATTTCTTGTGGTCACTATACTCCTTGTATTCAAAAATCCGCTCCGCTCTTCGAACCCAATCCAAATATCCTTCCGGATCCATAGCACCATCAAAATCGGGAATGTCGAGCTTCAAGCCTCGATCGTCGTCCTCCCTAAGCCGTACTTGTTGTTGTCTAGGCCTTGGGCGCCTTACTTCCCTTACTTCTTCCTCATCCGAATTGGATTCTTCAACCTCCACATGACCTTGTGGTCTCTCTAGTAAATGCAACACGCGATCCATTCGTGTACGTAGTTCTTGCATCTCACGATCTCTTTGTAAATTTGCAGCTTGTTCCAAGGTAATTCCACGTGGGCATCCCGCTTCCTCCGCCATGATCGTTTACAAAGTTGGAATTTGTAAAAGACCTAAGCTTTGATACCAAATTTGATGCGTAACAAACGCCGGATTTGTCGTCTACGAAACTATGGATGAAGATGATGAAATAATGATCAAAGTTGCAGCGAAAATAGAAGATAGAACACGAGTCACCGGTTAGGATTCACTCTCCTAACGTAAAGACCTCGCTTGGATTCACCGGATAGGCTTCACTCACCTATCGTAAAGAATCCTTTTGAATATTACCTCCTAGACCTAAGGAAATAATAGACAAAAATAAGAACAACCTTGTTCTTTGAAATTTCTCCTTGAGAATTATATAACAATAATCTGTATTTTTACAACTTAGATCTAACCCTATTTATAGGTGTTTACAAAGCATCCTAATCTAACAAGGAATAGAAAACTAATCCTAAAAGTATAAACATTAAGAATACTACTCTTCCTAGGAATAGAAAACAATCCTATACAGTTTGGGAGTCAAAACACAGCAGGAAAACTCGCGGTCGCCCTTTCTGGTCACAGGGCGATCGCCTTGTCACGCCACAAAGCGATCGCTTTGTGGCCAGAAACTTGGCTCGCGATTCTGCTTCAAAGGCGATCGCTTTGTCCAAGAGAGGGCGATCGCTCTCTAGCCAGAATGTCCCCAATGCCTTCTTTTGTCCAAAAATCCTCCCTCGTTGCGCAAGTGACCTCCAAAGGCCTTCCAAACTCTTGAACCTTCCTAGTTTGCATCACCAATGACTCGAGAGACAACGTTAGACCATCTTCACCCACTTGTAATGCATCCACGACTTTGTTTGGTTCTTTGCGAAGATCGTAACTCAATGCTCCCGCATCACTATGTTTCCTTTCAACAACACCGTTTTGCTCAGGTGTGTATGGACAAGTGACTTGGTGGAGAATACCGTTTCGAGTCAAGTAAGAAGCAAACTGGTTGTTAATGAACTCTCCTCCCCCATCGGTTTGAATGGCTTTGATTGTATGAATTGTGGCTATCTTTCGAGACAACTGATTTTCTACTTGAACTTTAAATGTAGTGAATACAGAAAATACCTCATGTTTTGATTTTAAAGGGAATAGCCAGACATATCGAGAGAAGTCATCTACTATTGAAAGATAAAACCGAAAACCGGAGTTTGAAGTCACGGGAGAGGGTCCCCATACATCGAGATGCAATAAGTCCAAAGGATTTGTTGAATAAAAATTGCGAGCAACGAAAGGTAGTTACTTGACTTTCCAATTGGGCAAACATGACACAATTTATTTTCTTTTATTTTCCCGCTAATAGGAATACGGGCATGACGAAGTAATGATTCAAAAACCTGTTGTGAAGGGTGGCCTAAACGCGCATGCCACACAGACGATGAGGCACGTTCACCAATGAGAGCAAGAGGATTGATTGAAGCAAGAGGGTAGAAAGGATAAGTTGTAGAGCCCATCGGCACTATTGCCAGAAAGAATAATCTCCTTGGTATGATTGTCCTTCACACGGAAACCAAACGCATCAAGTTCAAAGTAACAGTTATTGTCATGAGAAAATTTTCTAATCGAAAGTAATGATTTATGCATATGTGGTACACATAAAACATGCTTTAACTGAAAGACACGGGTTCCATTAGAAAAAAAAGAATGACCGGTATGAGAAATTGGCATGCTAGAACCATTTGCTATTGTTACCGAGTCGACACAGTACGGAGAAAACTAAGAAAGATTTTCTGTGTTCGAGGTCATGTGGTTGGTTGCGCCTGAGTCCAGGACAAAGTTAACCGGAGCCATGGTTGATGAGTCATGAGCTGGTGGAGTTGTTGGAGATGGATGACACGGAAGATATGGTGCTGGAAAATATGGTGCTGAGTTTGGAAGGTTCATTTGAGGTGTGTGTGAATATGACCAGGGGGATGTGTTATGTTGAGCATGGTAGGCTTGGTTTCCCCTTTTTTGGGCAAGTGGGGGCGAGATGACCCATCTGGTGACATAATTGACATGCTTGGTTTGGGTCATTACTTAGAAAGGGATTAGGTGGAAAGTAAGTATGCTGGTTTTGAGAGTTGTTGTATATAGGATGTGTGTGAAATGAAGGATATTGTTGTGGTAGGTTCGGAGGTGTTGGGAGAATACCGCGACCCGTATTTTTATTTTTCCAGAAATTTTTCCCACGTCCGCGGTTATTATTTCTGCCACGACCATGTGAATGAGGGAAGAAGAAGCCTTGATTGGCAAAACCAATTGGACTATGAACCGATACAGCCCTTGGCTTACAACAAGCCGTGATGAGGCGTAATGAGAGGTTGTGTTGTTTAGTAAACTGTTAGCAACAAAAGCGGAGGTGGTGTTGCTAACGATGTGGAGAACTTTAGTTGCGAGCTTCTTCCCGTAGTAGAAGATCTTGTAACTCATCCAAGGTACCTTTTCACGAGAGTTTTGTACCGTAATGAATTCTTTGTAGCTTGGACCTAGACCTCCAAGAATACGACGTTGAAGCACTCGATCGAGACTATTTCTCCGGTTGCGGTTAATGAATTTGCAATGGTTTTGGCCCGGAGAATATAGTCCCTGATTGACATGTCTTGACCACGTGCAAGATCATGAAGATCGTCCTGTAGTTTCCGAAGCTGTTTGGCAAGTGTTGATATAGGGTCGAACGTTTTCAGAAACAGTAGCTTTGATCCACCCCAAGACAAGTCCTAAGCTTGGGCAAACAGTTCAAGAGCTGCTTTGTCTACGTCCCATCATCGAGGAGCTGCTCGGAGGATTTCTTTGGGTTATGGTGTAGCGGATTTTGTGAGTGTCTAGTGCGGAGAGAAAAGAGAGCTCCAATTCGATAATTGTGCTCATTGAGATGGCAATTGGACATAAACGATTGGATATTAAAGTATAAGGAAGGGGATTCAAGGACTGGTTTTGGGTCATACTGTTTAGGCAAGAAGTTGATGCATCGAGGTTTTGTTTGTGGCTACGCACTCATCTCCCATGGCGCGTCGTAGCTCGATACCATGTAAGAATTGGCTAACCAACCTGTAAGAACAAGAACACGAAGAGAGGAAGAAGATGGAAGGCATTTATAATGTAAAAGCAAGATAAATTAATTAAGAAAACAGAACGAAAAGAGAGAGAGAGGTAGCTGTATAACCCGAGAAAATGAGAGAAATTCCAACCTGTTGTTGGACTCTTTTCTTTCATGTATTTATACACTTGTGAGAGCTGTCATGATACAATGAATTATCTTAATACACTTAATTTAGCCTAGTCGATTAAACAATAATTTACATGTGTGACTAAATTTCATTTGACCATGTGTGAACACTTAGCAATTAGTCATGTGAGGAATGGTTGCTATCGGTTTGAGAATGTAAGCCACTCATGTAAGCCTCTTCATTTGGACAGTGCACGACTTGGTAACTTGGTCTATTAGGTATCACATAGCTGTGCCTCCCAACAAGATCACGATGTTCTCATTGGGCTAACTAAATGTGGTATATGTATATTTCTTCTCATTAATTATACCCCCACAATGTTGGTAATATCAGGAGCACGAGTTGTATAAACATACAAATGGTATCCGCACTGCAGTATTAGAATTGGTGCAATTTGTGATGGCTTATATAACATTTAACAAATCGAGGGCCGCGATAATATTTCGAGTTATGACTGTCGAGAAAAATATTGTATATACATACAACATGTATATATAGTACAATATCTAATATATTGTCTATGGAAATTTAATGAAAGAAGAAGACGGTGAAGTGTTGGAACCCTGCAGTGTATTATGCCCTATTATTACGCATCGATACTCACGAAATAATGTTGCTATTACATTCCCTCATCGATACTCCCGTTTGTTGCTGGTATCTCAACTTTTGGTTTAGTTTGTCTTGAACAAGAAAGATCTATGAGCAAAATACACGAACAAATGAATGCCTTTATACAGATTTATTGAGAACAGACCTTGTCCATTGGTATGTTGTTAAAAGTAAAAAAAAAAAAAACATATTATATAAATAATCATAAGTATATCATTCCTCTTTAAAAGTTCAACATAATGTGAGATAAATTGCAGTAATTCTAATCATAACTTTACGTACAAGGAGAAATTTATCCTATGTTGACGAAATGAAAGAGTAGTTTGATTATGCCTTAACAAAGTTGTGTTTCAAGTTCAGTAGCTTACCTGAAACCATTGTTGATACTGTCATGGGGAAACAAGTATCTCGCAGCCAATCGATTAGCGTTGAAGGATTTGAAGGAAGCTGTTAGAATATGTAAATGTTTTATATTTAGTATGTCAAATATTGTATATTTAGTATGATTATATTTCCCTTAGATTACTCAGTGATTGTAGCCATAATTCTCCAAGCAAACCATGTATATATTGTGAACCAAATCAATGAGAAACGACACAAGAATCTTCTCTCGTCTTCTTACATGGTATCACAGCCCGTACTCTAAAATACGGCCATCTTCCTCCCAGTTCTCTACCCTCATCTTTTCTTCCACCCAGCTATCTACCATGGCCGACAAGACCAAATTCCATCTAGCTCTTGCTGTTGCAAACATCAAGAACTGCATTCCTATCATTCTCGAGATGGAAAAGGTTCAGTATACCTCCTGGGCAGAATTATTTAAGATTCATTGTCGGGTCTACCAAGTAATCTCCCATATCATCCCACCGCCCGCGCAGACTACTACCTCGGACAAGGCTCCTGAGGTTGATTCCGAACTTTGGTCACGATTGGATGCCATTGTTCTTCAATGGATCTATAGTACCATCTCAAGTGACCTCATGCACACCATCATTGCACCGGATGCAACGACACAGCAAGCATGGGAAAGACTCGCGAGTATTTTTCAGGACAATAAAAATTCTCGCGCTTTATATCTGGAGAACCAGTTCAATCATGTCCAGTTAGATAACTTTCCAAACATCTCAGCTTATTGTCAAGAACTCAAGATGCTTGCCGATCAACTCTCCAACGTCGGTGCACCGGTCTCGAATTAAAGGTTAGTTCTCCAATTGATTGCGGGTTTGAATGAAAATTATGATGGTGTTGCTACTATAATTCAACAGGCCAATCCTCTCCCTCAATTCTATGAGGCCCGTTCCAAACTTATTCTCGAAGAAACCCGCAAAGCCAAACGAGCAGCAACCAATGCCAACACTGCTGATACCACCCTCCTCACCAGCAGTCCTCATTCTACCGATATCCAAGCCTCACATACTGGCCAGTCTGCTCGCCACATCACTGGGCAACAACCTGGTCAGAATCGTGGTCACAACAGGGGCCGTGGTCGCGGTCGAAATGGTCGTGGTGGCCGCCTCAACAGCAATCGTAATGGACAGAATACTACCCGTCCCTGGCAAAGCAATCCCCCTAGCCTACCTATTCTCCATGGACACCATGGGGGCAACCAACTTGGACTCCTCCTCCTTGTCCATACCCGACTACTTCCTGGTCAGCTCGCCCTCCTACACAGCAGCCTGGCCTCCTCGGCAGCCGTCCACAGCAAGCTTACAACACCACCATCTCATCTCCTTCCGGCTATGCGCCTCCAACTATGTTACCGATATCGACGCCGCGTTGCACACCATGTCCCTTAACGTGCCTGATGACTCTCTCTACATGGATACCGGCGCCACATCTCACATGAAGGCTTCTCGAGGTACTCTCACGTCCTATTTTAATTTGAGCAATTTGAATCGTAAAATTATTGTTGGCAATGGTCACGGCATTCCAATTCAAGGTTATGGACAAACATCCCTCCCCTCACCACACCCCCTTTCTTTTAAAAATGTACTTCATGCCTCAAACCTTGTCAAAAATTTAATTTCGGTCCATCGCTTCACAACCGACAACAATGTCTCTATTGAATTTGACCCGTTTGGTTTTTCTGTGAAGGACCTTCCAACGGGGATACCACTCATGAGATGTGATAGCACTGGAGACCTATACCCTATCACCACCGCAGCCAACCCGCCTACATTTTACTCTACACCATTTACTGCTTTATCTAGGGCGCTTTTGTGTTACGCTCCCTTAGCAATAATAAAAGCATTAATTGTACACATTTATCTCGGCCTACTGTTTGTGAGTCCTGTGTTTATGGGAAACATATTAAACTGCCATTTCATCTCTCTTCCTCTACTACATTTCGTCCTTTTGATATTGTGCATAGTGACTTGTGGACATCTCCTGTTTTGAGTTCTGCAGGGCACCGCTATTATTTGCTTCTACTTGATAATTATACTAATTTCTTATGGACTTTTCCCATTGGCCAAAAATCTCAAGTCTATTCCATTTTTCCTCGTTTAGTTCCTTTATCACAACTCAATTTGAGAAATAGATTAAATGTTTTCAATGTGACAATGGCAAAGAATTTGATAATACCCTTTTCAAATCTTTTTGCGCCAAAAACGGTATGAGTTTTCGATTCTCTTGCCCTCACACCTCTCCACAAAATGGGAAAGCTGAAAGAAAAATACGGACCATCAACAACATAGTTCGCACTCTCCTCGCTCACTCTTCCCTGCCCCCTTCTTTCTGGCACCATGCTCTTGCCATGGCTACTTACATTTTAAATATTCTTCCTACCAAATCTAACCAACCTAAAACCCCAACTCACCTTCTCTACCACCGCGCACCTTCCTATACACATTTACGGGTCATTGGTTGCCTATGCTACCCTCTCCATCCCTCTACCAAAATTCACAAACTCCAAGCTCGTTCTACTCCTTGTGTATTTTTAGGGTACCCATCCAATCATCGGGGCTATAACTGCTACAACTTGTCTAGTCACCAAGTCATTATTTCTCGGCATGTCATCTTTGACGAAAACACATTTCCTTTTTCCCAAATACATACTCCTTCTCCCCAATCCTATGAATTTCTCAATACGGGTTTGCATCCGTTGTGGCTATCACATCTCCAGTCCGAGTCAAACACATCACAATCCGATTCTCCCTCGCCTCTACACCTCCGTCATCTTCCCTCCCCGGCCACTACCAAGCCCTCCCGCACCCCATACACCTCCTCACCACCTTCTCAACCACCGTCCTGCGATCCAATCGCCTAGTAACATAGAACCGCTTTGCCCCAACTCCTCCCCGCCCGCACCATGGCCACTCGTAGTATGCATGGCATTTTCAAACCAAAGCATCAATACAATCTATCCACCTTCTCTTCTCCTTCCCTCTTCCCGTAATCCAATTTCTCGCCTGTCGACCCAAATTGGAAAGTCGCCATGCTAGACGAATTTAATGCTCTAATTAAAAATAAGACATGGGAGTTAGTCCTCGTCCGCCTAATGTAAATGTTATTCGCTCCATGTGGATTTTTCGTCACAAAACCAAATCGACGGTTCTTTTGAGAGGCACAAAGCCCGTCTTGTTGGTGATGGCGGTCTCAACAGTTGGGGTCGATTGTGATGAAACATTCAGCCCCGTGGTCAAGCCCGCTACTATTCGAACTATTCTCGGCATCGCCTCTCCAAATCATGGCACATTCATCGCTTGGATGTCAAAACGCCTTCTTACATGGGAAACTTAATGAGACTGTTTACATGCACCAACCGTTGGGTTTCAAGGATCCAACTCGTCCCGATTATGTCTGCTTATTACACAAGTCACTCTATGGCCTGAAGCAGGCTCCTCGCGCTTGGTATCAACGGTTTGCTGACTTTGTATCCGCCATTGGCTTCTCTCATAGCTCATCTGACCATTCATTATTTATATATCGCAAAGGCACTGACATAGCATATATTCTTCCCTATGTGGATGACATTATTCTTACCGCCTCCTCTCATACTCTTCGTCGTTCTATTATGTCTCTCCTAGCTTCCGAGTTTGCTATGAAAGACTTAGGCCCACTCAGTTATTTTCTGGGCATTGCAGTCACACAACATGCAGGTGGTTTATTTCTTTGTCAGCAAAAGTATGCCGAATCGATTCTTGAGCGAGCCGGTATGGCTTCTTGCAATCCGTCTCCAACACCAGTTGACACCAAACCCAAGCTCAGTAGTTCATCAGGCTTTCCTTATAAAGATCCCTCGCTTTATCGCAGTCTCGCCGGTGCCCTACAGTATCTCACCTTCACTCGTCCTGACATCTCCTATGCTGTACAACAAGTATGCTTACATATGCACGATCCCAAGGAGGCACACATGTCCGCTCTTAAACGTATCTTGAGATACATCCAAGGCACTCGTCACTTTGGCTGCATCTCTACCGGTCCTCTCTCACTAGTATTATCTCTTATACCGATGCAGATTGGGGTGGCCGCCTGACACTCGCTCTACTTCAGGTTATTGTGTTTTTCTTGGTGCCAATCTTCTTTGTTAGTCGTCTAAACGTCAACCTACCCTCTCTCGCTCTAGTGCCGAAGCTGAATACAGGGGGGTGGCGAATGTTGTCTCCGAATCCTGTTGGCTTCGCAATCTACTTTTGAGCCGCATTGTCCAATCCACAAGGCTACCTTGGTGTACTTGTGATAATGTTAGTGCCATCTACCTCTCCGCAATCCCGTACAACATCAACGAACCAAACATGTCGAGATGGACATCCATTTTGTCCGAGAGAGAGTTGCACGTGGTCCGGTTCGCGTTCTCCATATTCCATCCCGCTATCGATTGCGACATATTCACTAAAGGCCTTCCGCGCATATTATTTGACGATTTTCGAGCCAGTCTCAGCGTCGGGACCCCTCCCGCTTCGACTGCGGGGGTGTGTTAGAATATGTAAATGTTTTATATTTAGTATGTCAAATATTGTATATTTAGTATGATTATATTTCCCTTAGATTACTCGGTGATAGTAGCCATAATTCTCCAAGCAAACCATGTATATATTGTGAACCAAATCAATGAGAAACGACACAAGAATCTTCTCTCATCTTCTTACGAAGCATACTAGTCAAGTGAAATCCTCGTGGCGCATAATTACCTAAATCAATCGAGGCGGTTGTTGAGTTAAATAACACACTTGAGTACTAAACTTTTCCAATTCTATTATTGTGTCATTATTGAAAAGATGGCATGACAACTTGCTTTGTTCCTGTGGTATTGAGAATCTCTAGTGCCTTTGTTCCTGCTGAGTAGTTATATAAGCCGCCTTTTTTCTTCATTTGTTCAAAAGTAAAAGTCACAGAAGAGGTAAACTATAAAAAGGACATTCACAGAGACTATGGGAGAAACTGCAAAAACTTCGTTAATAGTATGATGTATTACCTACAAATTTTCTAACCTCCAAGCTATTCTTGGGGCAAAAATGAAAGAAAAATGTAAATGTAATAGTGATCATTGCTTTACATTGTGTTTGCCTAAACTATGTCACCATTCTAATTCACAATCCCTTCAACCGAGGAATGGGATCAAGGAATAGCTCCTCACTAAAAGGAATTGTGAGACCACCCATTGGATGGCCAAACCCAAATTCTTGTTCGCTCGACTTATCGAAGGTCTTGGACCGAAGGTAGGTTCACAATTGATCTTGGAACAACAAATCTCGTCTTTTCTTGCTCTCCAACGTAAACATCAAGATAGCCCTTTGGGACATTAGAGGCCATTGAATCTCCATGATTTGTAGTCGTTGAAAATTGTCAAAGGATGATCTCTTCGGATGGATGATGTGAGGCATACGAATAGCCATAATTCTATGAGAAAAGCTCCTTTGAAAGAATGAATGAGAAAGAGAAAAAAATCTCAAAGGAAAAATCACAAGGATTGTAGAATGTTTTAGACGTGATAGCTTAAGTTGTGAGATTGTGTTGGTTCTAAGGCCAAGTGTATGTGGTTGATGGGATCCTCCTAAATATGCGAGACACGTGTTCTCCACGTCAACCCCAAGTGGACCGGGGGACACGTCGGCTATGAAGCTCGGATGGCCGGGCCGAGGTCGTCGGTCAATCCGCACCTCGCGATCCGATACCCGGTCGTCACCGAGGATGACTTCATACGAGGAGCCACATGCGACCTAGGAGCAGTCGGCCTCGCAGATTAAATGCCCACGTATGTCGACCTAATCCAACAAAACCCATACATTCTCATTAATGGCAAGACCCTTTGGCGTGTGGCGGCGCCCATGATTATCAACCTCCCATTCCCTCAAATCAGGGAAGATATTACCTGCTCACCTACCCTGACAACATGTCCAGATGGCCATACTTCAAAGATGGACACCTTCCCCCTTTTTACGGGTGACGCACCAGACACCAGCACTGCGCCACCTTTGGCTATAAATACCAGGAGCCAGAACTCATTCAAGACTAAGGTAACATTTACTCTCTACAAGACAAAGCTTCTTCATAGTTCATTTACTCTCAACTACCATATCTCCTCTATTCAATACACTGCCTGTGCATTCACTCACGAGAGCCTCATTTAAGCCTCTCTACCCCTCATAAATCCTCATAACTGATTCTCACGCCGGAGGGTCATAGTCGGGTCAAACCCCCGACACCCCTAACGGTCTTTGTTTTGAAAGGTTGTGATAGGTCCCGTAGCCAAAATCCTTGTCACCAAACGCCTTAAGAGAGCCGAGGCATTCTGACTACGAAAACTTGCTACACACGGAGCTGACGTGTTCACTGAATCCATTTCTGCGTGATCAGTTTGGTTCTGTTGCCGGGACCTCTCAAAAAATTCTTCAAAAACAAAAGAGTAAATGGCCACCTCTAAGCAAATTCCCACCAAACAGCCACCGCCTCCAACACCTTCAGTAGCTCCTCAAGCGGAGGTACAGCCCCCGCGAGCTACTGAAATGACAACTGAGCAACCCCTTAATCCCGTCCTCGAAACACAGGCCAAGGTCGCTGAAACAGCGAGGACCTTGAAACCGGTTCAGACGATAGCCAAAAGGAAACAGCCAACTGGAAATGAGAAAAAGACAAACAGCGGGCAGCGAAAGGAGAGCTTGCTCGCGAGCAATGTAAACACGGGGACTGCTCCCCGCACGGAAGGAACACCCTCAGCTCGAGCAGAGCCAAGGCCCCTCACTCAAAAAGAGTGGGACTTGGCCGAGTTGGAGCATATTCGCAGGGAGAAAGCTTACCTCGAGAGACAGAGGGAGTTGGAAAGACGCGAACACGAACTGACTCGTCGCGTAGTCGCCCCTCAACGTGATACCGTGCATAGTGAAGGTCGCAGAGAAAGCACCCACCGCGGACAGACTGGAGGATCACAGGGACGACCTCACTCACGAACCTCTGGCTCCAGTGCAACTATACGGAGCATTCATGAGAGAGTTGCTAGACAAAAGTTAGTGTTCATGATAGAATAGCCCGACTGCACGAGCGGACTCGACAAAGGGAGTGTGCACTCGAGAATTTCATATTCTTCGAGGTCGCATAGGAGCAGGAGCCCACCGAGGAAGATCTCAAACTGAGCCGATCGGGACATCGCCCGCGATCTCCCACCCCTGAAAAAAGTGAAACTCGATCAAACGCTTCCTCGTTCAAACGGCGAAAAGGAGAAGGCAAACCTCCTCGCCCCGAACAGACGAACAGAGAAACCACTGGTGGAACTATGCTCAACCAGCTTCGCGAGAGGTTAGACGCCTTGGAAACAGGCAACCTCGCCATCAAACCCCGAGATCAGTTCGCCCCGTTTTGTAGAAGAATCAGAGATACGTCGCCAGACTCTCGCCTTAAACTCCCTGCCCTTAAGTCGTACGAAGGTAAGACAAACGCTAGAGAGCATGTCTCTAGCTTCGAGGCAAAGATGGGCATTTGCACTAACAGGCTGGATCTATGGTGCAAAGCGTTTCTAAGCACCTTTGAAGGAGCGTTCTAAAGTTGTTTGAAGAGCCGGAAAAGGCTCGCCGATTGGCATGATTTTAAAAGGAAATTCTTGGAGAAGTTCTCATCGGCCGGCGACCTTCCCAAAAGTCAGTCCGACCTTGCCAAGTGCAAACAAGGCGAGGACGAGCCCCTCCAGGATTATCTGAAGAGATTCAAGGAAGTTGCAGCAGAGCTACAGAATGTCCCCGATCAAATGATCATCCTCTGTTTCGAAGCTGGAATCCAGCCCGAAATGATGACCCACGAGTTCAATCTCCGACGACTGCCACTAGTGCAGCATGTACCTCGCCGCACAAAAGATCGGGAAACGAACGAGATAGAGTCAAAAAGAACAAGGGAAAAGTTCGAAGCGGCCACTCCAAGGAGGTCGGCAGCAAAGAGCCGAGGAAGGAGCAATCTGGATACAAGGGGAAAAGTAGCAAGTTCCACAAGAAGGACGAGCACTTTACTCCTCTCAATGCCAGCCGAGAACACATTATGAACGTGTTGTTTCGAGAAAACAAGATCCAGAGGCCCTTCCCGATGAAGGAACCAGAAAGACCCCGAAACCCGAATAAGCGCTGCGCTTATCACAACGAGATTGGACATAACACCGAGGACTGCAGAGAACTGAAAAGGGCGATCCAAAAACTGGTAGACCAGGGATCACTCAGGAGGTTTGAACGGAAGGAAGGCGAGCAACCACCTCGGCCAAGAGACCCTCTAAGGGTTGACGTCCCCGCAGGCGAGGATGCCGAGGTCCATACGATACTCGAGGATACGAGGAGTATCACCCAACTCAAGAATACCATTCACAACCTTGACAAGACTTTCAGCCCACTTCCCCAAAGGGACGAGGAGGGGATAGTATTCTACCCAAGCGAGCTCGCCACCAACCCCGTTGCCAAAGAATAACCTCTAACACTCCGAGTTCAGATTGGACGTCGATTTGTAAGAAGAGTCCTGATTGACACTGGGGCAGGAAGAAACGTCATGTTTGACTCCTGCTTAAGGGCGTTAGGATTTCAGGACGCCCATCTCACTCCCTGCGGCGTGCAACTTGAAGGATTCACAGGTCACAAGGCCAGGGCCAAAGGCATGATTACCCTCCAAGTCACCCTTGGCGAGCAGGAGCGGACGAGAACAGAGGACGTCACCTTCCTCGTCCTCGACCTGGCATCGCCATACAACGCCATTCTCGGTTTGTCTACCCAAATCAAGTTTGACATGGTCTCCTCCCCCGCACATCAAAGGATCAAATTCCCAACAAAACAGGAGTTGGGATGATGAAAATGATCCAAAGAGTACCCTCAACTATCTGAAGCTCGTGAGACAAAACGAGGAGAAGAAGAAAGTGATGTCAATGACCTCAGGAGACCACCCCGAAAAAATGATCCCAGAAAAAGGAAGACTCGTGGAAAGAAAGGAAGCCGAGAAGACGGCTGCAGAAACCAGTGAAGCAGGCATGCTCGCCAGAGAGACCGAGCACAACCAGACGGAAGCATAGCAATTAAAGCGGGCTAAGAGAAGTAGCCCGCAAGAAAAAGATGGCACGGACCCCAAAACTCCCGACGATGTCGATTTTGGACCGGACGCCCGAGGACCCAAGATGGTGGTCGTGGAAAGCCTGGATAATCGAAACGAAGCTGACATACTACCTCACGAGAACATTGACGAGGTTGTCATAAACTTCGATTATCCAGAACAAAAAATCAAAGTTGGAATGGAGATCCCCCAGGATGAAAGGGAAGAAATAATCAGGTTCTTGCGAGCCAATAAGGACGTCTTCGCGTGGAAGGTCGAGGATATGCAGGGCATCGACGAAGAGGTCGCTGTGCATAGACTAAGTGTGGACAAAACCGTCACACTGTCCGGCGACCTCGAGTCTTTTCGCCGAAAAGCAAGCCGCGATAAAGGAAGAAATCGAGAAGCCGCTGAGCCGATATCATCGAAGAGATCCTCTATCCGACCTGGATTGCAAATGTTGTGATGGTGGAGAAAACAAGCGGGAAGTGGCGTATGTGCGTAGACTTCACCGATCTCAACAAGGCTTGCCCAAAGGACTGGTATCCCTTGCCACGAATAGATCAACTCGTTGACGCGATTGCAGGCTACCGGATCTTAAGCTTCATAGATGCCTACTCAGGGTACCATCAAATCAGAATGTGGTTAGCCGACAAGAAGCTGACTACCTTTCGAGCTGCAGGGGCCCTTTACTGTTACAAGATGATGCCCTTTGGGCTGAAAAATGCAGGAGCAACCTACCAGAGAATGATCAACAAGGTGTTCGGGGACCAACTCGGCCGCAATGTAGAAGCATACATTGACGACATGGTCATTAAGACCAAGGACACCGACCACATCGCCGACCTGCAAGAAACATTCACCAACCTCAGGAAAAATGGAATGAAACTGAACCCCGCCAAGTGCGCCTTTGGGGTAACAGCGGGAAAATTCCTCGGGTATATGGTGAACGAGAGAGGCATCGAAGCTAACCCGGAGAAAATTAAAGCCCTGGTGGACATGCGAGCTCCGACCTCAATACGGGGAATCCAACAACTGAATGGTCGCATCACAGCCCTCAGTCGGTTCATCGCCAGAGCGGCAGACAGAAGCCTACCCTTCCTGAAAGTGTTACGAGGAAGGAAGAACTTTTCATGGAACGAGGAGTGTGATAAGGCCTTTGCCGAGCTAAAAGAGTATCTCGGTAGCCCACCGTTACTCTCTAGCCCGGCGCCAGCCGAGGTCCTTTCCATCTACCTCGCCGCGACTGACTTCGCTGTGGCAGCAGTCCTGCTTCGAGATGACAAGGCCACTCAGAGACCAATATATTACGTCTCACACGCACTATCTGATGTCGAGACGAGGTACTTGAACGTAGAAAAGGTGGTCTTAGCTCTGATCGTAGCGGCCAGAAGATTGAGACACTATTTCCAAACTCATGCCATGATAGTCTACACTAACTTGCCCCTCGACAAATCCTTCATAAGCCGGACGTCATGAAGGATGATGAAATGGGCCGTCGAACTATCAGGGTATGATATCACCTACGAGCGGCGAAAAGCGATCAAGGCCCAGTTTTTGGCTGACTTCATCGCCGAAACATCGTTCGTAAAGGATGACACGGTCGCAAACGAGGAAGCGAGCACTTTTGACAGTCCACTCAGCTCGCCCATAGGAAGGACGAAATCAAATGGGTCTAGGCCGCCAACCTTTTGGACAGTTTACGTCGACGGCTCAGCCAGCAAGAAGGGCAGTGGTGCAGGTCTATCCTTGTTTTTGCCGGAAGGAGAGGAAATTAGCAAAGCAATTCGCTTCAAATTCCCAGCGTCGAACAATCAATCCGAGTACGAGGCCCTGATCGCTGGAATTGAACTAGCCAGAGAGATCGGGGTAGAAAGTCTCGTCATAATCAGCGACTCACAGCTCGTTGTAAGGCAAATTTCCGGGGAGTATGGTGCTATTCACCCAACTTTGTTGAAATACTGCGAGCTGGCGAGGAAACTATTAGCTGGATTCATGTATTGGGAACTGCAACAGGTCGACCGGGAAAACAACGCTCGAGCAGATTACTTGTCAAAAATAGCTTCTGGCGAGCTCGAGGACCTTCCGGGAGGAATAATGATTGAATTCTTGGAAGTTCCCTCCATCAACAAAGAGGCCGTTCTGCCTATCATCCCCGCTCAAAGATGCTGGATTGACGAGATCCAAGAGTATATCGAACTGGGGACACAGCCCGACGACAAAATCATGGCCCAAGTCCTAAGGAAGCGAGCAGCAAGGTACACCGTGATTGGAGGTTCCCTCTATAGAAAATCCTTCACCAAGCCACTACTTCGATGCGTGCGACCAGAGATCACAGAGGATCTCCTCGCTGAGGTCCACGAAGGAGTATGTGGGGGACACCCCGGAGCGAGGACCCTTGCAGACCGGATCATCTTCCATGGATACTACTGGCCGAGCTTGAGAAAGGACGCAGAGGCGTACGTAAGAAAATGCGACAAATGCCAAAGATTTGCAGACATTCCTCGCCTACCAGCAGTCCCTCAGACTCCAGTCGTCGCAGCTTGGCCATTTGACATGTGGGGAATAGACCTCATCGGTCCTTTCCCTAAAGCTAAGGGAAACTGCGAGTTTGTGATTGTCGCCGTTGATTATTTTACGAAATGGGTGGAAGCGAAGCCGCTAGCAAGCATCGCCGAGGACAAGGCCATCAGTTTCGTGCATGATCACATCTGGTGTCGATTTGGGTTACCACGAGTGATTGTCTCGGACCATGGTACTCAATTCTCAACCAAGTTCACGGCGAGCTGCGAGCGCATGAATTTCAAGCACTGGATGTCCTCGGTAGCCCATCCCCAAGGAAACGGCCAGGCCGAAGCAGGGAACAAGCAGATCCTCCACGCTCTAAAGAGAAGCCTGGACGAGAAGAAAGGGAGATGGTACGACGAGCTCCCCGCTGTGCTTTGGAGCATTCGTACCTCGGTCCGAGGACCAACCGGAGAAACCCCATTTGCCTTAACTTACGGCTCTGAGGCCATGGCACCCGTCGAGAAGGCCCTTCCAACCCTCCGAGTTACTCACTTCAACGAAGCAACCAACAGAGAAGCTCGGACACTTGACTTGGACCAGCTCGAAGAAAAGAGGCTTGAAGCGAGGATGAGGATGGTGAACTACAAGCAACTAGCAAAGAGCCATCACGACAAAAGAGTGAAGCCAAGATCCTTCTCTGTAGGGGATTGGGTACTTCGAAAGATCGAGGTCACTGGGTGAAATGCGACGAGGAACAAGCTCTCACCTAACTGGGAAGGACCCTACCAAATCACAGGCATGATCAGAGAAGGCACATACAGGTTGGCTGACCAAGACGAAAAAGAGCTGAAAAATCCATGGCACGCCGACCACCTTCGAAGATACTATCAATGAAAGGGGAAAAGTCTTGTACATTACTGTGAAATTGTAAACATATTTTTATCAATGAAATTACGAGTTTGGCATTCCTAAGCTATACTTATTCCCTGACACTTCAAACAAACACTAAGGCTTGTTCTTTGCCAAAGAACTCAATTGAATAAGTTCCTCGCCTAAATATGGTGGAACCTCTAAACTCATTTACGAGCTAATATTCCTCGCCAAACAAAAAGGCGGAATCTCAACGCTCAAATAAAGTTCCTCGCCCAAACAAAGGCAGAACTTTACTCAAACGAGGAGTTCACCTCGCAAAAACTGAACACTTGAATAAACTCAAACCAAGCGAACACGTTTGAAAATTACTATGGCAATTCATTAAAGATAAAATTAAGCAAGTAAAATAAAGCAAATACTATACATTGCACGTCGGCACTAAGGCCAGTGTTACATCGGCACAAAGCCCAGTATCGAATTACAGTAAGATTTACAAAAGGGTTTAAAGCTCGACACAGCGAGAAGACAATTTACAAAGCCCTATTAGCATCCCGCCGTCTTCTCACCCTCAAAATCCTCACCTAGCATCCCCATCAAATGTGGCAGCGGGGTTCGCCTGAAGGATGTCCACCACACTCCTGAAATTATGGCTCAAAGGAGTAGGTGGAGTCCAAGGACCCTTGCCTTGTTCAGCATCGTGGGCATGAAGGGTGACTAGCTCCTCCGCCGTGTAAGGCACCAGCTCGTGCCCGCTCCTTGCCAGGTCACTAAAAAATTCAGATTGGCCCCACTCTAGCAGACGGCTGAGGCGGACTCCAGACCCAGCGGCCACCCTCAGGACGTGCTCCCTGCCTCGGATGTAATAGGGAACGATCACCTCGCCGAAGGCAGGAGACTCCTGGAACTCCTTCAAAACCTGATCGCGAGGAGGGTTCGCCTTGGCTGCAGCAAGCTCGCGCTCTAGTCGAGCTACCTTCTCCTCGGCAGCTGAAGCTCGTTTCTCGAGCTGCTGCTTGTCCTCGGACCTAATGTCCCTCTCCTCGGTCAGTCTGCTCACCGAACCTTGGGCCCTCTCAAGATTTTGTTCAAGCTTCTTCTTGAGGTCCTCGAAAACGGCGAGTTGGGCCTTGGCGCGCTTAGTCTCCTCCCTTGAAGCACAGAGATCGCCCATCAACCGGCCTTGTTCATTATTCTGCTGAATCTGCTCAGCCGTCAGCTTTTTGACCTCGGAGCGAGAATCACTGAGCTCGCAACCGAGGGTATGTAAAGACCCCGCCAACTGTATCAACAAAATAAACTTCATTAGACAAAGGAAAACAAATCGCTTCATAAAGTACAAGGATATGATAAAATGTACCTCGGCCAGGGCAACACCCGATGTCCCGAGGAGCTGCATCCTCCCCATTTCTGACATCCTCTCCACCAGTTTATCATCCAGGCATCTGAGGATGATCCCCTGGCCAGCGACGACCCCGTCTGAAGACCGATCAATCGAGGCCACCACGTTGACGAGATTGGGGACCTCCCCAATGGCCTTCGCCAGCTCGATCCCGCCAGCGCGGCTGGTGGGAACCTCGTACCCTGGCCTGAGCCACAAAGGCACATCGACAGAATGGGGGGAGCCCGCTGGTTCAGAGGTCGGAGGGGTCGCCGAAGTCTCCTCGGCTTTATCCCCAGCCTCAGAAGATGGCTGTTCTGGCTGGCTACCTTCCCCGGCTCCTTCAACAGTTGCAGCAGACCCTTTCTCGGCGAAAACCTTCTTCTTCTTACGAGAAGGTTCCGAGACAGTCGACGACTTGGACCGGGCTGTTTTGGTCCCAGCCTGTTTCTCAGCGGCCTGGTCCTTAGTCGCTGCAGGGGCCACCGCCATGGTTGGAATCACTGGAGCAGTCCCAGCGTCCTTACCGGCTTGGAGGTTGACAGGCAGCGCCTCTGCCCGAGCTCTGGCAGCCTCAGCCAGGCCACCCTTGGAGGCAAGGAACTTGTCAAGATTAAACATCGCTGCAAAAGAAAAGGAGTAGTCGAATAACCAAGTTGAAACCAAAGACTCAAGAGTTAAAATACAAACAAAGGTTAAAGGTTTTTAGATTTTACAAGGGTCGCATCCCTTCTCCAGCTCGCCCTTGCAAGACGGGCATTGCTCGCAGAAGAGCAGTTTCTGGTGTAAGCACCAGCCCGGAAAACTTTTTACCTCGGGCATAGCGTACAGGGGCATGACATTCACTATCTCCTTCCTCGAAAGGCCAGCTGCTCGCAGCAACCCTTCATCATCAAGGAGCCTTCTCCAGTGGTATAGACGGGCTGAGACCTTCCCCTCAAATCCGAGCTCCCCCTCGATAGCAGCTTTTGCCCGCTGCTCATAAGCGGAGAGCTCGTCCTTTTTACGAGCAGGGATCTTAAATTGCCTCGTCGGGAGGGGAAAATTCCAACCTCGGCGGCTCTCAACCCCGATCACCTTATCAGCCCAACCGCTTACCTTGTTGGGAGTCTCGGTGAAAAGCTTCACCCCAAAATTCTGGGACTTGCAATTAATCCGAGTCCGGTCCAAGGTCTGGCAAACAAGAAAATAGTGGCGGAAGAGGTTGACGCTGGGCTCAAAACCGAGCAGCCGAGTAACCGCCGCAAAGCTCATCAGCATCCTCACAGTATTGAGAGAGAGGTCCAGAGGATGAGCTGACATCTCGCTCAAGAACGAGCAGAAGAAGGGGTCCAAAGGGAGACGAAGGCCAACTTCAAAGAAACTGAGATAGAAGCCAACTCGGCTTCGCAAACCCCTCAGCTTTGCCAGATCATCGCCGGCTATGAAGGACCCTCGGAAGTCGTTGAAAGCATAATTGTAATTGTTGTTCCAGAGGGTCAAGTCCTTAGCGCTGAGTTGATTCATCCAAGCCTTGGGGGCTCTGCTGGTCTTACCCTCAGGTTGCTCAGAGTCAACTCGGCCAGATGTAGAAGCTCCGCCCCTTGTCCTCGCCATCTGTACAGAAGCAGACTCATTAGACGACCTCAATTTGCGAGCTGATAAGGGGCTTCGAGCTAACATCTTGTATCTCTTTTGGCCGGCACGCGGCCTCACAGGCTTGGGGACCTCGCGAATTTTACCCCGGCCAGAGCGAGCTTTCTCAGCCTCGATGGCCTCATGCATTTTTCTCTCTCGGTTTGCCTTAATGCGATCTATCACCTTCTCAATGGTAAAATATTGGTGATAAAGCTCGTCTATGACCTCACTAGGCCGAATTATTTGCATGGGTGTCGACGAGGGAAGGTCGCTAACAGAATAAAGGTCGTCCGCGACTACAAAGAAAGCCTCAACCTCGATACCTTGGTTGAGTAAGTGTGTTCGGGCCGCGCTCGGGGGTACGAAAACCCAGCGACCTCCAGTTTGTCTATATATATTATTACCCGAAGGAGAGCGAGCAAAGACTTCGGGAGAAGACATGCTAGACGACGAGCTAGAAGGACACGACGAGCTCGAAGAATCCGAGCTCGACGAGGACGTGGAACTCACGAGTTCAACAGGATTAAACACAAACTCTACTCCCTCCAAAAAAGACATCTATGTGAAATTTGAAAACTTCCAAAGCCAAATAACAAAGAGATTACCTTTATCAAGGGAAGAATCTGGAGAACGAAAGTAGAAGATGAACAGTCCGCCTGAAATCAAGAACACCAGAGTCAAATCGCCGGCAGAAGGCGAATACACAAACGCGGTTTACAGATGAGACAGTTCAAAAAGAGACATCAAAGCAATGGAAAATGGAGGAAGGAACCAACCTACGAGAGAAGATCAGGTTGGAGCAGCAAGAACGAGTGGCAATGGTGATTTCTGGAGACGGTTGGGCTCTGACGGAAATCGCTCAGGTTCGCCGGAATAGGGTTCTCTCTAAGGCTCTGTGAAAAGTGAAAACGAAGTGGTTATTTCTCCTATTTATAACCCGGGTAATCGGGTCAACCCAAAGGAAAACACTCGGATCCCTGGATAGCGTACTCCATAAGCCTCTCGCCGTGAGGGGGACGCGCGGTGCAGGGCGCGTTCCGCCGTACTCCTGACATTTGAAACGTCACACATTAAATACAAAGCGATATCGAGTATCGCGCTCATAATTACCTGACGTGACCCTCAAAGAAAATTTATCTTCCCCAGATTATTACCAGAAGCTGACATAAGCCAGCTCGTCCGCATGATCGCCGCGACGACGAGAAACGACCTCATTATGATCGTACTTGACATAAGTCGTTCCGAGCTACTGACATGATCCTCCTATAAGCAACGAGGTGACGAGGACAGACCTCGATTCAGTCGCACCATAGTGATCATTAACAAGTCAGATCCCTCATAACTCCGGTCGTCGTGAGCATTCAATCGCTCTCTTCACTCTACCATATATAGCAGCCCGCCATTTCTTTCCCTTTTTGTGTTTCTCTTCAAAACACAATCTATCAGAATCAGAATAGGTCACTATCAACTTGCAACTATTGAAAACCAGAATAACCTCCGGCGCCAAAAAATCAAGCTCGACCAGCGAGAGGTCGTAATAGAGCAACGAGGTGCCTGGAAAGGTCGAAGCCAAAGTCATCCAGACAGGAACTGAAGAAGATCAAGGACTTAGAAGTCACCCTGAACTCTAAAGATAAACTCCTCGTCTTTAGGATAAATCCATTCAGCCTAGGACTTGGGGGCTACTGATGGGATCCTCCTAAATATGCGAGACACGTGTTCTCCACGTTAACCCCAAGTGGACCCAGGGGACACGTCGGCTATGAGAAGCTCGGATGGCCAGGCCGAGGTCGTCGATCAATCCAGACCTCGGTGCGATCCGATACCCCGGTCGTCACCGAGGATGACTTCATACGAGGAGCCACATGCGACCTAGGAGCAGGTCGGCCTCGCAGCATTAAATGCCCACAGATTGTCAGTACCTAATCCAACAAAACCTATACATTCTCATTAATGGCAGCACGCCTTCTGGCGTGTGGCAGCGCCCATGATTATCAACCTCCCATTCCCTCAAATCAGGGAAGATATTACCTGCTCACCTACCCTGACAACATGTCCAGCATGGCCATACTTCAGCATGGACACCTTCCCCCTTTTTACGGGTGACGCACCAACACCAGCACTGCGCCACCTTTGGCTATAAATACCAGGAGCCAGAACTCATTCAAGACTAAGGTAACATTTACTCTCTACAAGACAAAGCTTCTTCATAGTTCATTTACTCTCAACTACCATATCTCCTCTATTCAATACACTGCCTGTGCATTCACTCACGAGAGCCTCATTTAAGCCTCTCTAACCCTCATAAATCCTCATAACTGATTCTCACGCCGGAGGGTCATAGTCGGGTCAAACCCCCGACACCCCTAACGGTCTTTGTTTTGACAGGTTGTGATAGGTCCCGGAGCCAAAATCCTTGTCACCAAACGCCTTAAGAGAGCCAAGGCATTCTGACTACGAAAACTTGCTACACACGGAGCTGACGTGTTCACCGAATCCATTTCTGCGTGATCAGTGGTATATATAGCTGTAAGGATAAGTGGATAATCCTTCAAAATGTACACTAATTGGTGAAGAGGTACAAAGACTGGGTCTACTGAGAGACAATGGCATACGAAGGATCACATTTTTGTCCTCCAACTCTTTGTAATGAATGATTTAGATGCTAAAGCACTTTCAACTACATAGTGAAGAGAGGTTGCTGCCAACGTAACTTCTCACCAAATCAATCAAGAACATGCCCGAAACATCTGGGACATAGTTTTTTTTTTTTTTCTAATGCTAGAGTAAACTCATATCCTCTCTAAAATAGGATAGAAGTCATTACTTTTGAAAAGCATGATTGTAAGACCCCGACTTTATTTTATCTTATATCGGGTATTAGAATCATTCTAGAGTCCTTTGGAATTTTTTTTTAAATTTATTTCGATATGTCTTGGGCACTAGAAGACAGAAAATTTGGATAAGATTGGAAGTTGGATAAGTATCACGAAAGGATAAGATCAAACAAGTGGATAAAGATGAAATCGAATAAATTTAACACCTCGTGCTTGGCTAGATAAGTCATCATGTTAAAGTTTTTTCTTGTGATGACACATCATGCTTAAGTATTGACTCATCAACAAGAATGATGAGTCATCATTTAAGGATTTCTCTTGTTACGACACCTCGTGCTATGATTTGATGAGTCGTCGTTGTGGGCTCGACCTGTGGCAGCTGCTATGGTGACTCACCTGCTTACCTTAGGCCTATATAAAGGGCTTGAAAATCCTTGTTGTTCATATACTTTTCACACACAACACACTAAAACACACACTTCTTTCACTTCTCTCGGGTGTGAGGCTCATTTGGTGCTCGGGTATTCATAATTTGGATAAACTGATTTCCGTAGAAACGACGTGTTCGACGAGTAGATCATTTCCGGCGAGGCTCGTTTGATGCTCAACCACTCAGAATTTGGATAAATTGATTTCCGTAGAAACGATGTGTTCGATGAGTAGATCATTTTCGGGTAAAGTTTAATTAAGGAAAAGCGCTAGAGGTAAGTTACTAAACCCTCGTTTTTAAATATTGCATGATAGACTAAAAATAGTTCTCATGCTATAAAAGACAAGTAGTTCATATACTATTTGTAAAAGTAACACGTGCTTGGGATAAATGGTTCCTCAAAAGTCTGGACGAACCAACTCTGTGGGAGCGATATATTTAATAAGAGAATCCTTTCAAAAAGGAGGTAAGTTACTAACCCCCTCCTATTTTAAAGTATATGCATGATAAACTAAAGATAGTCTCATGCCATGATCATATGTGTACTAGTTATTAGCAAGTGATATGATTAGTTGGTATTATATAAAGTGTCTCTAAAATATTAAAGAGACACATTAATAACGTTATAATGTTATAAATACTATGACAAACAGTGAAGTGGACATGAAATGAGTACGGGATACAAAGTATCACGTCACAAATAATGGTTAATATGATGATAGTAATGAGATCTATTGTAAAACAGGAACAAAGATAGTTTAGTAAAGTAATGATAGCTTCTTACAGATAAATGTTAAGGGCTATGACATGTGATATGGTATATGCAGAGAATAATAGCATGTGTATGTGACTAGTAATGTGCTTAGTATTAACAAGCACTACGACAAAATAATTAATGGCAAGTAACATCTGCTTGATCATAATGATATGTGATATGTTAACATGCACTAGAAGTAAATATTTTGTATATGTGAGCATGAGATTAATACAAGTAAACACCTACTTGTTCATAAAATTAAAGCATGATAGCAAGTAAACATCTACTTGTTTATGATAATGAGAACCAGCAGTAATTACTGGGGAATGTATTGATGCATGAAATACATGATGAAAATCATGATGTACGGTGAAAAGCATATCTCGACATTTATAAGAGTACTGTAAGTTATCTGTTATATGTTAACTATGTATGTCGGTTGGTCGTGGTCTCCAAATGGTATGGGACGGTTGGCGGCTGTTGAGCCTCTGATATTGCATGGTATTATAATGTGTTTTCATATGTATGAGGTGGTCACGGTCTCCAACTGGTATGGGACGGTTGGCGACAGCTGAGCCTATCATGCATATGGAATTATCTGCTATTGTGATATATTGCTTTTAACTGAGATTAGATGTAAAGCATTGTTATATCTTGTGTTGACATGCTGCATGATCACATGCCATGTAATTGCATTTAGTAACTTGCTGAGTCTTCGACTCACTCTGTGTTTGTTTGTTTTCCTGAGGTTGGTAAGCAGATAGAGCAAATGCTGTGGGATATATGAGAAGGGATTTGTTGAGATGTTGTTCAGGACAATAGCTCTATAGAGCTATGTAGCGATGGGATAAATACGTTTGCTAAGGTTACGTGGCATAGCTACGTATGTATGATTAGTAGTTGGCACAAGTTGTCATGCCATAACACCCAGCTGTGTAACTCTGATCAAGTTGTTATAAGATGTTTCGAGATCAATGACTCAAGACAGTAATATATAAGATGTTGGCTTGAGAATATAGATGAGCTCCAATTTTTAGCAGAACTTTCTTTGCTAATTATTGTTACAGAATTCAGACCACGTACCGACTCGGGAGTCCGTATAGGATTTCGGGTCGGGGCGTGACAGTTGGTATCAAAGCTTAAGTTAGCTATTCGCCAGGATAGGATTCTCGGTTTAGGTGGGTTGTGGGGATAAGATTTTAGCAATTGAGTGTTCGTGTGTTGTTGTCCGTAATAGTGGAAATTAGACACGGTACTAAATACAATTAAGGATGAAACTAGTCTTGCTAGAGAGACTCATGATCATGTTCCAAGTATTTACTAGAATGATGGTTGAAATGAATTGAATCGGTAAAGGGAATCAGGCACCTAAGGAGAAGCTAAGGCACAACCCGAGGTTAGAAACAGAGAACATATTAAAGGTCTAGAAAGGTTTTGAACATGAAAACCTTGAAGTTACCTGACACAGTAAGAATTCAGAGGTGGATAGAGGAGAAGATTTTCACTACATTAAGATGCAGTGATAAAGGTTGAGTAAGATTGCGGTATTGGAGTTAGAAGAAGCCGCCAAGTATTGATGGCAAGTGATTTAGGAATATTTGGAATATGGGTATGTACTGCATACTAGAAAAAAAAAAAAATTGGAAAAGTTTAGAAGATAACTCATCCCAACGGTAGTTCAGGACGGGAAAGAAACAAAATTCCTAAACTTAGAGCAAGGAGATATGATGATTGCTTAATATTTGGCAAAATTTACCGGTTAGGAAAAATATTGTACTCACTTAGTACCAAGTAAGGAGGAGAAAGATTATAGGTTTGTAAAGGGATGTAAAAACGAAGTACAGGAGATGACTCCATTTGTTAGAACTTATCAGCTACCAAATAGCAATGGATCGTGCCTATAAGATTGAAAATGATATGGATGATCATAAGAAGAAAGGAACCACAAGCGGTAGATAGTAGTGTACACAGGTATAGGGACGCAGGCAGAATACGGCGAGAGAAGGTATTTCTTCATATGTGAATATAAGAGTATATATGGATATTACTTTAGATATTTTGCATTCATACATTACATTTGCTTGTTCATATGATAAGTTGTGCATGAGACTAGTTTCAAGGGCATATTTGCTAAATGTTATTTACCTGACGTCCTTGTGACGGAAGCTGTTGGAAACTACTTCAGATGGGCCCCTGAATTGGTTGCCAAAAGATATCCGTCAATGGACTAGGTTGATAGCATATAGAATAGTAATTGACTGGTCCTGCTACCAAATTAAATGATAATGTGCGACATATAAATGTTATGTTAAAATCTTAACATAATAGTTTTATCAGTAGTATATGTATGTTAGTATCTTCTCTTCTGGAATAGCTTTATATGATAAGCTTTCGTTATATAAGAGTTATGGAATAGTTTGCTTACAAGATGATGAGCGACTATAGTCATGAGTCAGTTTGCATAGATATGATGCTAGTAAGTAAGGGAAAATCTACTTGTTAGGAAAAAGACAATTGAACCTGAGTATTCTATAATTTAGAATCTATAGGGTTGATATATGACAAGGTAGCAAAGAATTCGAGGACGAATTCTTTTAAGGTGGGGAGGATGTAAGACCCCGACTTTATTTTATCTTATATCGGGTATTACAATCATTCTAGAGTCCTTTGGGATTTTTTTTAAAATTTATTTGGATATGTCTTGGGCACTAGAAGACAGAAAATTTGGATAAGATTGGAAGTTGGATAAGTATCACAAAAGGATAAGAAAGAAAAAAGAAAGGATAAGATCAAACAAGTGGATAAAGATGAAATCGGATAAATTTAACATCTCGTGCTTGGCTAGATAAGTCATCATGTTGAAGTTTTTTCTTGTGATGACACCTCATGCTTAAGTATTGACTCATCAACAAGAATGATGAGTCATCATTTAAGGATTTCTCTTGTTACGACACCTCGTGCTATGATTTGATGAGTCGTCGTTGTGGGCTCGACATGTGGCAGCTGCTATGGTGATTCACCTGCTTACCTTAGGCCTATATAAAGGGCTTGAAAATCCTTGTTGTTCATATAATTTTCACATACAACACACTAAAACACACACTTCTTTCACTTCTCTCGGGTGTGAGGCTCATTTTTCATAATTTGGATAAACTGATTTCCGTAGAAACGACGTGTTCGACAAGTAGATCATTTTCGGCGAGGCTCGTTTGATGCTCAACCACTCAGAATTTGGATAAATTGATTTCCGTAGAAACGATGTGTTCGATGAGTAGATCATTTTCGGGTAAAGTTTAATTAAGGAAAAGCGCTAGAGGTAAGTTACTAAACCCTCGTTTTTAAATATTGCATGATAGACTAAAAATAGTTCTCATGCTATAAAAGACAAGTAGTTCATATACTATTTGTAAAAGTAACACGTGCTTGGGATAAATGCTTCCTCAAAATTCTGGACGAACCAACTCTGTGGGAGCGATATATTTAATAAGAGAATCCTTTCAAAAAGGAGGTAAGTTACTAACCCCCTCCTATTTTAAAGTATATGCATGATAAACTAAAGATAGTCTAATGCCATGATCATATGTGTACTAGTTATTAGCAAGTGATATGATTAGTTGGTATTATATAAAGTGTCTCTAAAATATTAAAGAGACACATTAATAACGTTATAATGTTATAAATACTATGACATACAGTGAAGTGGACATGAAATGAGTACGGGATACAAAGTATCACGTTACAAATAATGGTTAATATGATGATAGTAATGAGATCTATTGTAAAACAGGAACAAAGATAGTTTAGTAAAGTAATGATAGCTGCTTACAGATAAATGTTAAGGGCTATGACATGTGATATGGTATATGCAGAGAATAATAGCATGTGTATGTGACTAGTAATGTGCTTAGTATTAACAAGCACTACGACAAAATAATTAATGGCAAGTAAACATCTGCTTGATCATAATGATATGTGATATGTTAACATGCACTAGAAGTAAATATTTTGTATATGTGAGCATGAGATTAATACAAGTAAACACCTACTTGTTCATAAAATTAAAGCATGATAGCAAGTAAACATCTACTTGTTTATGATAATGAGAACCAGCAGTAATTACTGGGGAATGTATTGATGCATGAAATACATGATGAAAATTATGATGCACGGTGAAAACCGTGGACAAGTTATACATGATGAAAATCATGATGCATGGTGAAAACCGTGGACAAGTTATACATGATGAAAATCATGATGCGCGGTGAAAACCGTGGACAAGTAATGGTCCTACCACTGGCCATGGTAGAAGGTAGTCCCACTGTCGTAACCAATAGCGCGACACTGGCATACCACGATCCTGATTGTCGTCAGTAAATAACGACAATTAGACGCAGGGGAAAGGGCTGCCCGTTGAGGTGGAGCCACCCATGGTACCAGTCATGAGGAAAGGGCTACCCGTAGAGGTGGAGCTGCCCATGAAACAAGTAAAGATTTTCATTCAGGAACTTGCACTGCAATAGCAGCACATGTACAGACAAGAAAAGTAATGATGGAAAGTAAAGAAGGAAGTGAGGCATATCTCGACATTTATAAGAGTACTGTAAGTTATCTGTTATATGTTAACCATGTATGTCGGTTGGTCGTGGTCTCCAACTGGTATGGGACGGTTGGCGGCTGTTGAGCCTCTGATATTGCATGGTATTATAATGTGTTTTCATATGTATGAGGTGGTCGCGGTCTCCAACTGGTATGGGATGGTTGGCGACAGCTGAGCCTATCATGCATATGGAATTATCTGCTATTGTGATATATTGCTTTTAACTGAGATTAGATGTAAAGCATTGTTATATCTTGTGTTGACATGCTGCATGATCACATGCCATGTAATTGCATTTAGTAACTTGCTGAGTCTTCGACTCACTCTGTGTTTGTTTGTTTTCCTGAGGTTGGTAAGCAGATAGAGCAAATGTTGTGGGATATATTAGAAGGGATTTGTTGAGATGTTGTTCAGGAGAATAGCTCTATAGAGCTATGTAGCGATGGGATAAATACGTTTGCTAAGGTTACGTGGCATAGCTACGTATGTATGATTAGTAGTTGGCACAAGTTGTCATGCCATAACACCCAGCTGTGTAACTCTGATCAAGTTGTTATAAGATGTTTCGAGATCAATGACTCGAGACAGTAATATATAAGATGTTGGCTTGAGAATATAGATGAGCTCCAATTTTTAGCAGAACTTTCACTGCTAATTATTGTTACAGAATTCAGACCACGCACCGACTCGGGAGTCCGTATAGGATTTCGGGTCGGGGCGTGACAATGATCATATCACTTTTGGTAGTCATTACATACCTGCTTTAAATTTAAGAACGGAAGTTGCTGCCAACATCAAAAACATAATACCACGTGAAAATTTCAAACAGTTATAAAACCAGCGGCACCAGAAGAACCAAATTTTGTATGGCAACTTATACCGTTAGTATTCAGGAGCACTGCAGAATACCAATATATTCACTGAGAGAAAACAGTAAATGGTCACAGATCATAAAAGTGATGACATAGGTAATATGCTAAAATTTTCAAAGGAAAACAATTGTATCAACCATTACTATGCTTTCAAGAAACAACCAGTTGTCACATTCAAAATTGTTTAGTTACCAACTTATCAAAGAGCTTAAGCTATGAAATAGGAGCCCAACAATGTAAATTAATCTAACACTTCCTCACGTGTATAACACGTCAACACCTGGAGAGATAAACAAAAATGCCTCACTGGGTGCATCACAAACCAAACAGGGCGTTAACATGTGTACTCACAATATTGCTGTGCTACCCCGACTCGGATTTCCATACAAAATACCAAGGTCGGGATGTCATAACAACTTAACAAGACATAACCAAACACATAACCACTTGTTTAACATAAGTGTAAATGATCTTCGGCGAAAATTTCCGAAAAATAACTACAACAACATCATCGGCCATAACATGCCGGAACAACAAAATAAACCACGAGCCACAACATGCTAGGAAACACAACTAGAAAAACAACTAAATGTACACAAGCGCGACATCCATGTCGGCTACCAAAAGAATAATACAAACCAAGTATGATTCTACCCAAAAGTAAAGTCCAAATAACTTTACACAACCATCGTATCTCACCAAAAGAAAATATAACTAAAACTGTACAACCTAAAAGTACACTACAAGGACCACCTGCTATCTAGCTTCGTCCTCACCGAGAGCTTCCTGGCTGGTTCGGATCTAAGGAAAACAATTAAACACAACGAGGTGAGTCGAAACTCAATAAGTTCTTAAATGCAACTACATGACATGGCATAATGCTCAGCTATAATCGAAATCAAGTGATAGCATTTCTATACATCATAACTCAAACATGAAATATCATCAACGATATACAACTCATGTTAAACACATAGCACTTTGATGTTCACATAAGTGCTTGTAAAATAAATCACATAACAAAGGATATTGTTTCTCTTTATTCTTCTTTGCGTTGCTCCTGTAATACACAAAATAAACAACGTGTATCGATACTCGTCTATGATGTATCGACATCCCCGAACCTGCCGGGTCTCTTCGAAAATCTATCGGATCTTAGCAACCAAAGTCATGCTTATTGCTATAACAGAGGGGCTACCTCCCACCTGTGGCCAACAGGTGAGGTGTGTGTGCATACCGGTACGGCGACCTATAGCAATTCCAAACCTTGATTTGTCAAGGCTATATGTCGTCCCACCATGACTCGTTAACACAAATGCCAGCTGGACTTAATGCAATGCACAAAATGGTATCTACTCATCTTATGCAATTTAACCCCCAAGTTCAAAAGTAGTGAACTTGGTAATTGTCAAGTAATCTATTTTACTCAATAACATGCTATCATCAAGCACATACTTTCCAAGTTTATACAATCACGTAGAGCGATCTACAAGTCTCTATTCCACAACATTAATTATTCAATTCAACCAACTTGTTTGAGGGTTCATAATTCTACTCAAACCAACTCAGATTTTTGTAGGAATTTAACAACATGTTTGGTGTGTATGGTTCATTCAAAACTCTACCTCAAGAGTTCACTAGCATAATTGTTCACTTTGGGTATAGTTGCTATATACTACTTTCTCCAAATTAAAGTCTTTGTTCTTCTCTTAGTACAATTCTAAGTTCAACAATGAGTAATTAACTCAACCAAATATCTCATACCATGTTCATCATCACAATCAAGATTTCACTCATCCATGTAACATTTAGACAAGTATATCACATCTTTAACAAAGCTGGCAAGTCTATAATGTCCCTAGCATAGTTGAAACTTTAAGCATGCCAAGGGGGATTAGTTGTAACACCCTGAATCCTCATACGTGTGATTTGTTTATGTTAAGCGTGATTTACATGTTAGACTCGTTGTAGTAACACGTTAGTTGAATTATGTTTTAGTTTATGATTCCATTTCATACTTATAAGAATCGTTAGACTGATTATGCCTTAATATGCGATCCATGATATCATAAATATGTGTTATAAGTGTTGTGTAATCACACCTGGGAATGGCCAAGTGATCAAACCTAGGAAATGGAGTAAAAAGATGCGGAACTGAACCGTGTTGATGTTGCACGTCCGTGCGTATAGAGGACAGAAATCCCAGAAATTCCAGAATGTTTGGCACGGCCGTGTGCCTTTCCTTGACACGGCCGTGCAAGGGTGACACGGCCGTGCACACTTCCTTGACACAGCCGTGCAAAGTCGGACACTCTGTTCGTCCGATTTTCGTTATTTCTCGGTTTTTAACATCTTTAAATAGTTTAAAATGCTCAAACGAGCCCGGGATTGGACCAAACACTTACCCATGGTATTAATAACAAAACCCAACCCTTTTCTCCCTTATTATCCTCTCCCCAAGCCAGATTATAGAGAGAGAGAGTCTAGAGAGAGAAAGGAGAAAGAAGAAGAGAAGAATCGCGATATCTTGAGCGTTTGAAGTCGGATCGACGATCCGCCTTTGCCATAGCATAGAGGGCAACGAGGGGAACGATTCTAACCAAAAGGATCGTCTGATCTATTGAGGAATCACCACCCATCTCTTCTCCCACATTTTAGAGAGAGAAAGTGAAGTTTTGAGAGAGAGAGAAGGCTTGATTCGGGCTTGGATCGAGTGTGAGTTCGACGATTGGACTCTGTAAAAGCGTAGAGCTCGTTGAGAAGAGTATTTCTACCATAAGCCCTTGATTTCGTGGTGGATTTGCGGTGAAGGTAAGTAACTATAATGCTTTGTGTGTTTTACGAGTTGAATTGGAAGAGTAAAGCATGTAGGATGCGTTAGCGATGATATTCGTGACTTTTATTGGGAGAAATATATATGATTGTCCCTACGAATGATGTTAGGTTATACTTCGTTGTTTGCTTGATTAAGGATTTTGGAATAAAGAAAGAATTGATGAATTATTGTTGAGTTCGTAGACTTCAAATAATAGAGACTCGTAGAGCTTGATGTTGTTGTTATTATTGTTGTAGTTGTTGTGTTGTTGCGGTTGTCATGGTAATCGTTATGTCGAGTAATAGAAACTCATTGAGGTTGAAGTATACTTGTATATTATTAGTTGGGTTCCGGCCGTAATGTCGCCAAAGACTTGTTTAATGTAATTGTACTTTGCTATGTTATTCTCAAGTTCGAGTACATCGAAGCATTGAAGTTTTGTCGTTTACGCACTAGCAGAAATCGTATGAAATTGTTACGAGTAGTAGACTCTTCGTGCGTTGGGCATTGCAATTGATATGAGTTTGTAGGGACGATACTACGGTTTGTCCTGACATTTTAAATATTGGTAACGACTCTAGCGGAGTCATTATAAGATATATACTAGTCGTGACTGACTCTGGCGGAGTCGAATAGGACGTAATAAATGAACGTCGATTATCATGGTAATTTCATTAATGGGTATAGTTGACTCTACGGAGTCGAGTAAGGGGTAGTATTAATCCCTACATGACATATATTAATTCCCTACCATAAGGGATGATGAATTGATGGGTTTATAAGTTAGTAGGACTTTGACTTCGATTGAGTTAGTCAAACATAGTTGACCACAAGTTACGCTGAATAGTTGAACTATGTTCTTGTATAAACAAGTATTGATGGTATATGGTTGCCTCTTTATTAGAGTATCTCGAGTGACTAAAGGATATCGTAGAGATCCTAAGTTAAGTGTAAATAAGTACGGGTAGACTTATCTTGTGGGGTTATGAGTTTGCGTACATGTGAGAAACATATTACTTTATTTTGGGATTAGGATGAATAACCTATCCTTGTGTTATATAGGTTCCACATTATGAACCTTGTTTGACAGTTGATTATAAGGTATAAATACCTTACATTGGGGTTCATGTATGTGTCTAGCTATCACAGACACTGTTTGGTGGTTGAGTTGTACGATTGGCCTACCTGGCCGATTGTCTTGTTATGTCTATATGTTCAATGATTACGGACATGTTGTGATTGTTCTAGTATGAAATAGAATAATCATCCTACTTTGATAATTGATCGTAGGACAATCATCCTACTTTGATAATTGATCGTAGGACAATCATCCTACTTTGATGATTTGTTGAGAATGATGAGCAAATATTTGCAAGCACATTGAGTTGATTTGATATGTGATTCAAAGAACACATGATGATTTGTTGAGAATGATGAGCAAATATCTACTTGTGCATTACATTGAGTCCAGCTGGCATTTGTTGTTTAATCAAGGTGGGACGATCTATAGTCTTTAAAAATTTGTTTTGTAATCGCTATAAGTCGCCGTACCGATTTGCACACACCCCTCACCTGTTGGCCGCAGGTGGGATGTAGCCCCACTGTTGTAGCAATACGCGCGACTTTGGTTTGCTAGTTAGAACCCGATGTGTTATTCGGGGACGTCGATACTACGTACACGGGTATCGAGGCACATATGTTTTCTCATGTATTGCAGGAGCAAAACGAAGTTGGAAGAAGGAGAAATAATATCCTTCATGATGTGGTTTATTTAAGTTGAACTTATGTGAACACCAAAGTGCTAAGTGATTTATGTGACTTGTATACTTTCAATATGATACATGATCGTTATGGTATATAAATGTTATTACCATGTTATTCCTACTGTTGAGCATCATGCCATGTCATATAGTTGCATGTGATAGTTTGTTAATTATTGGTCAAGTTAGAATAGTACCTTGACATGCCGGTTTGTGGCTGAGATGTTAGGTAAGCCGGAAGTGCTACTTAGACTAGCTACATGTAGAGTTTTGGTTTACTGTTGCATTCATACTCATAGCATACAATACATTATAGTGGCTTACGGGGTCTTTTAGACTCACCCTTATTGTGTTAACTCTTTTAGATTGCAATCGAAGGATGACATAGTGCGATCGGTGAGACTTGCGAGTGCGGCAGATTGATCTTTGGGTAGTTGCTCTCCGGAGCTTGTGTATAATTATGTTTCTTAGTTTCTTAGTTCAGTGAGAACGATGGTTGATGTAGAGTTATGTAAACTTTACTTATGGGTAGCATTGTTCTGTAACTCCTTTAATGTTATATTCTTTTGGAGCCGACACTCGATGTCGAGCCGTTTATTATTGTAGTTTCCTCGAGCATGTTAGCTCACGAGTATTTAGTGTTATTTTTTCTCCGGCTCAGTAGTTAGCCGTCAAGGTCTATCATTGGGGTTTCTATTAGTATTGTTCTCCGGCTTGTTTTGGCAGTAAAGATTTTATAGTTGTTATTTTGTTATTCGAGTTTTTAAAACTCAGTTTTTATTAGTTGTGGTTTTTCGCTGCATGGTTTTGGTTTTGAGCTCGTGTAGCTCGTTTACTTCTGTGGACTGTAGTTGTTTCATCTAGTTTGGCGCACCGAGTTGGGGTTTAATACCGAACCCCGAACTCGGGGCATCACAGTTGGTATCAAAGCTTAAGTTAGCTATTCGCCAGGATAGGATCCTCGGCTTAGGTGGTTTGGGCATTGGGTTGAGTGATTAACGTCGAGTGTTTGAGTATAAGTGTTGGGTTGATGTTGGTAAATTTTTGGAGTTAGTCCATACAGGACTAGGATGGTTGAGTTCTTACGCTCACGAGAGCGGGGACAAATGATTTGTAGCCCGTCAATTTCTCTTAAGGAGATTTGTGACTGTGTGTTGAGACCTCGTTAGAAGGTCGACGACTAGTATTACTCGCTTGGAAGGTTTAGTATTGTGATTTGACCAACTTAGGTGGTCTTGTTCATCGTGAAGATGTATAGTCGGGACGCTTCGAGAAAACGTCTTAGGCTTGTGAATATTAATCATTAGAGAGGATACATGTGGAAGACCTAAGATTTTGGGTCACAAGCCCACTAGCGATTGGTGTTAACTGCTGAGTTATAATAGTGCGAGGACATGAGTCTGTGCTCACTTAGACTATTCTTGCATATCACATCATGGAATGCGAAACTTGTACAAACTAGAAATATATGTTACAATTTAAGTACATTTGCTTGTATTTGACACTTATGTGCATGAGACCGAGTTTGAAGGGCATATCTGTAATCACTTATCCCTAACGCCCTGCGACGGAAGCTTTTGAAGCCACTTCAGAAAGGCCCCTGATTTGGTTGTCAAGAGATATTCGTCGAGACCAAGTTGATAGTATGATAGGTCGGAATTGCCTTACCCTATTACCAAACGGAATGGACAAGTAAATGGAATTTATGATCCTCGACATGTATGTGCATTTGTGTGGATTGTGTATCCTTCGATATGTATTGATAGCTGTGTGAGCCATTGTGCTCGGTGGAACAAAGAATTGTTGGAGGCTTGGGATTAGCCATTTGTGACTTGTAAGTTGTCCCGTGAACGGTATATTAACCTGATTGTAAAGATATTGAGTATGGATTAGCCACCCTTGGGGTGAGCATGGAATGTTTACCTTGTATGATGTGTTATAGACTGAGTTTAGTATGATAATTCAGTCGAATTTTATTGGGTGTACATATGAATAGAATGTATAACCTTATGTGTGTGTCGATTGGCTCAGTGAGATGGTTTATGTTAGAACCGTACGCGCGTGTTAAACGCCTGGGGTTGAGAATTGAGAAATCTCCATTGGTAAGCATGCCTTTAGTCGAATTGCCTAATGTGTTCCACTTTCCTTTAGGGATCTAACGTCTCTATTGTATACCATAACAGGATGACATGAACTAGGAAGACTGCAAGGATGTCAGTCATGCACCCGATCGTATTTTAACTCAGACACTCATTACGAGAACTGAGAGAACTTGAGGACCAATTGAATGTAGTCCTCGCTGAGGCACCCCGGGTCGAACACGTGACCCTACCAAATCCTCTCGCATCGACTCAAGACTCCAATGGAGCGAGTCAAGTTTAGAATATGAGATTTTGTGAATGAATCCCGTAAGAGTTGTGGCTATCGTGACTTATTGCATTGTTTATTTGTTTCCTAGTTATTGGACTACCACGGGTACTCCGATTAAGAACTCATTCGTTAAAATATTATTTTGTGTAGATGCCTTGGAATGGTAGTCACTGAGAGTACAATGTCCTCTATATTTTGTGTAACCTGTATGATATCCAACATTAGTATGCGATAATACCGATCCATACTGCCGGACATGTTTAGATTTTTGAACTATTACCACTGTTTATGTTGACTTTGGGATACACCGAACTCAGAGTTTATAACATGAGCATGTTAGCTTTTGGTTTCATTGACCTCATTATTTCATCGGCTTGTGTTATAGCCTGTGACGTTGTTATTCATAGTAAAGTCCGTATGACTCGCGTGACTTTTGTTGTGGAACCGTTGGTTTGAAATTGTTCTTTTGACGATGAGAATGACGTCGAATAATCTTGTGGACCTAAGGGTCGTATAAGCCCGAACCTAGTTTATCGCGGAATCCTCCGTGACTATTTGTTGAAATGTACCACGGATAGTTGAAAATGAGTTTTGCACCTTGGAAGCGTGATGTTAAGATGTATATGAGATGAGTTAGTATGACTCTATAAGATGTGTTTTAATTGTGAACTTGATTGGGGACGATAATTAGTCTCTCAATGGAACCTCGAGAATGATTATGTCTCGAAATTATTCCTAACCGTTGAGAACCTCGCGTGTGAATGTTACTTGAGGTTGATGACCTTTAAGCTGGACCAACTCGCCTTTTTCGTTAGGCTTTCACTCACTATCGATATTGGTTTGATTAAGTAGGCAACGGTACAGCTTTGTTGTGATGTATGTATGCCCCATAAATATACAATCCCCGAATTCGCGATGATTCTTTTAAGGAGGAGAGGATGTAACACCCTGAATCCTCATACGTGTGATTTGTTTATGTTAAGCGTGATTTACATGTTAGACTCGTTGTAGTAAAACGTTAGTTGAATTATGTTTTAGTTCATGATTCCATTTCATACTTATAAGAATCGTTAGACTGATTATGCCTTAATATGCGATCCATGATATCGTAAATATGTGTTATAAGTGTTGTGTAATCACACCTGGGAATGGCCAAGTGATCAAACCTAGGAAATGGAGTAAAAAGATGCTGAACTGAACCATGTTGATGTTGCACGGCCGTGTGCCTTTCCTTGACATGGTCGTGCACACTTCCATGACGCGGCCGTGCGAAGTCGGACACTCTCTTCGTCCGGTTTTCGTTATTTCTCGATTTTTAACATCTTTAAGTAGTTTAAAATGCTCAAACAAGCCTGGGATTGGACCAAACACTTACCCATGGTATTAATAACAAAACCCAACCCTTTTCTCCCTCATTATCCTCTCCCCAAGCCAGATTATAGAGAGAGAGAGAGTCTAGAGAGAGAAAGGAGAGAGAAGAAGAGAAGAATCGCAATATCTTGAGCGTTTGAAGTCGGATCGACGATCCGTCTTCGCCATAGCGTAGAGGGCAACGAGGGGAACGATTCTAACCAAAAGGATCGTCCGATCTATTGAGGAATTACTACCCATCTCTTCTCCCACATTTTAGAGAGAGAAAGTGAAGTTTTGAG
Organism: Platycodon grandiflorus; assembly: GCA_016624345.1. Classification (NCBI taxonomy): domain Eukaryota; kingdom Viridiplantae; phylum Streptophyta; class Magnoliopsida; order Asterales; family Campanulaceae; genus Platycodon; species Platycodon grandiflorus. The sequence continues at coordinate 29,583,037 of CM028365.1, read as the reverse complement.
AGAGAGAGAAGGCTTGATTCGGGCTTGGATCGAGTGTGAGTTCGACGATTGACTCCGTAAAACTGTAGAGCTCGTTGAGAAGAGTATTTCCACCATAAGCCCTTGATTTCGTGGTGGATTTGCGGTGAAGGTAAGTAACTATAATGCTTTGTGTGTTTTACGAGTTGAATTGGAAGAGTAAAGCATGTAGGATGCGTTAGCGATGATATTCGTGACTTTTATTGGGAGAAATATATATATAATTGTCCCTACGAATGATGTTAGGTTATACTTCGTTGTTTGCTTGATTAAGGATTTTGGAATAAAGAAAGAATTGATGAATTATTGTTGAGTTCATAGACTTCGAATAATAGAGACTCGTAGAGCTTGATGTTGTTGTTATTATTGTTGTAGTTGTTGTGTTGTTGCGGTTGTCATGGTAATAGTTATGCCGAGTAATAGAAACTCATTGAGGTTGAAGTATACTTGTATATTATTAGTTGGGTTCCGGCCGTAATGTCGTCGAAGACTTGTTTAACGTAATTGTACTTCGCTATGTTATTCTTAAGTTCGAGTATATCAAAGCATTGAAGTTTTGTCGTTTACGCACTAGCGAAAATCGTATGAAATTGTTACGAGTAGTAGACTCTTCATGCGTTGGGCATTGCAATTGATATGAGTTTGTAGGGACGATACTACGGTTTGTCCTGACATTTTAAATATTGGTAACGACTCTAGCGGAGTTATTATGAGATATATACTAGTCGTGACTGACTCTGGCGGAGTCGAATAGGACGTAATAAACGAACGTCGATTATCATGGTAATTTCATTAATGGGTATAGTTGACTCTACGGAGTCGAGTAACGGGTAGTATTAATCCCTACATGACATATATTAATTCCCTACCATAGAGGATGATGAATTGATGGGTTTATAAGTTAGTAGGACTTTGACTTTGGTTGACTTAGTCAAACATTAGTTGACCACAAGTTACGCTGAATAGTTGAACTATGTTCTTGTATAAACAAGTATTGATGGTATATAGTTGCCTCTTTATTAGAGTATCTCGAGTGACTAAAGGATACCATAGAGATCCTAAGTTAAGTGTAAATAAGTACGGGTAGACTTATCTTGTGGGCTTATGAGTTTGCGTACATGTGAGAAGCATATTACTTTATTTTGGGATTAGGATGAATAACCTATCCTTGTGTTATATAGGTTCCACATTATGGACCTTGTTTGACAGTTGATTATAAGGTATAAATACCTTAAATTGGGGTTCATGTATGTGTCTAGCTATCACAGACACTATTTGGTGGTTGAGTTGTACGATAGGCCTACCTGGCCGATTGTCTTGTTATGTCTATATGTTCAATGATTACGGACATGTTGTGATTGTTCTAGTATGAAATAGGACAATCATCCTACTTTGATGATTGATCGTAGGACAATCATCCTACTTTGATGATTGATTGTGTGCATAGTATTTGCAAACACATTGATTTGATTTGATATGTGATTCAAAGAACACATGATGATTTGTTGAGAATGATGAGTAAATATCTACTTGTGCATTGCATTGAGTCCAGCTGGCATTTGTTGTTTAATCAAGGTGGGACGATCGATAGTCTTTACGAATTTGTTTTGTAATCGCTATAAGTCGCCGTACCGGTTTGCACACACCCCTCACCTGTTGGCCGCAGGTGGGATGTAGCCCCACTGTTGTAGCAATACGCGCGACTTTGGTTTGCTAGTTAGAACCCAATATGTTATTCGGGGACGTCGATACTACGTACACGGGTATCGAGGCACATATGTTTTCTCGTGTATTGCAGGAGCAAAGCAAAGATGTAAGAAGGAGAAATAATATCCTTCATGATGTGGTTTAATTAAGTTGCACTTATGTGAACACCAAAGTGCTAAGTGATTTATGTGACTTGTATACTTTCAATATGATACATGATCGTTATGGTATATAAATGTTATTACCATGTTATTCCTACTATTGAGCATCATGCCATGTCATATAGTTGCATGTGATAGTTTGTTTATTATTGGTCAAGTTAGAATAGTACCTAAATTGCCGGTTTGTGGCTGAGATATTAGGTAAGCCGGAAGTGCTACTTAGACTAGCTACATGTAGAGTTTTGGTTTACTGTTGCATTCATACTCATAGCATACAATACATTATAGTGGCTTACGGGGTCTTTTAGACTCACCCTTATTGTGTTAACTCTTTTGGATTGCAATCGAAGGACGACATAGTGCGATCGGTGAGACTTGCGGGTGCTGCAGATTGATCTTTGGGTAGTTGCTCTCCGGAGCTTGTGTATATTTATGCTTCTTAGTTTCTTAGTTCAGTGAGAACGATGGTTGATATAGAGTTATGTAAACTTTACTTATGGGTAGCATTGTTCTGTAACTCCTTTAATGTTATATTCTTTTGGAGCTGACACTCGATGTCGAGCCGTTTATTATTGTAGTTTCCTCGAGCATGTTAGCTCGTGAGTATTTAGTGTTGTTTTTTCTCCGGCTCAGTAGTTAGCCGTCAAGGTCTATCGTTGGGGTTTCTATTAGTACTGTTCTCCGGCTTGTTTTGGCCGTAGAGATTTTATAGTTGTTATTTTGTTATTCGAGTTTTTAAAACTCATTTTTTATTAGTTGTGGTTTTTCGCTGCATGGTTTTGGTTTTGAGCTCGTGTAGCTCGTTCACTTCTGTGGACTGTAGTTGTTTCATCTAGTTTGGCGCACCGAGTTGGGGTTTAATACCGAATCCCGAACTCGGGGTGTCACATTAGTAACTTACCTCAATTACACAAATCAAATCACTAAAACAAGAATCAAAACCTTCAAAATTGTTCTCCTAGTCTTTAGCAACCCAACTATGGTCTTGCATACAAGTTTTGATGGCTTGATTTTGAGGAGACATAACACACACAGTAATCTCACTATTTTCTCACCTACAAACTCTCTCTTGCGTTCTTCGATGGTCAAGGATGAAGTGAGAGTATGTTGTTCACTCCATTTGGTGTTCAAGGGGGTGGAAAAGAGCTGGCTTACAAACCTAGGGACGTGGCTCTTATACAAACCAAGGTCTTGCATGTTTAAATAATATTAATAAATCACAAACAACAAATTTGCTAACAGGGTGATCGCTCTCACTTGAGGCAAAGCGATCACTCTATCCTACTGTCTACAAGGCGATCGCTTTGCTAATAATCAAGGCGATCGCTTTGTCCTCAAATCTCGAAAGCCAACATTTTGTCCACAAGGCGATCGCTCGGCTACAAGCCAAATCGATCGCTTTGCACTCAATTCACAAACACCACTTTCTCTCTACAGGGCGATCACTTTGCATAATCCAAAGCGATCGCTTTGTACCCAGTTCACAAATACCAACTTTCTGTCTACAGGGCGACCGCTCTGGCCCATGCCAAGGCAATCGCTCTGTCTCCAGTGTGTTACAAACTAAATACAAAGTCAATTTTTCATAATCAAAACTAACCCAATTGGTACTTAGGCATATATCACAAGTATATAAGGCTAAAATTCACAACAAGCTACATAACCATAGTCCTTATTTCTAACATAGCATTTCTACTTATGCCAATAAAACATGTACTTATGTAAATCACACATTAGGAGAGCTAGGGTATTACATCCTCTCCTCCTTAAAGGAATTTAGTCCTTAAATTCACTTACCAATCTCCTCAAACAAGTGTGGATACTTCTCACGCATCTCACTCTCAGTTTCCCAAGTTGCTTTTTCCATTTTATGATTCCTCCACAAAACTTTTACAAGTGGTATTCGTTTAGTTCTTAACACTTGCTCTTTGGTGTCAAGTACCTTCACCGGTTTCTCAACTTACGACAAATCTAGCTCAAAAGAAATCTCTTCATATTCAAGCACATGTGATTCATCTTTCATATATTTGCGAAGCATGGACACATGAAAGACATTGTGAATCTCGGACAAAGAATGAGGTAAAGCAATTCTATATGCTAAAGCCCCAACCTTCTCAAGTATCTCAAAATGTCCAATAAACCGTGGTGATAACTTCCCCTTTTTACCAAACCTCTTGGTACCCCTCCGAGGTGATACCTTCAAAAACACATAATCCCCAACCTGGAATTCAAGATCCCTACGTCGATGATCAGCGTAGCTCTCTTTTCGGCTCTAAGCCGTAAGTAGTCTATCTCGAATCACCTTCACACTTTCGACAGATTGTTGCACCATATCGGAACCCCATATCTTAGCTTCACCAACTTCATCCCAGCAGATTGGTGATCAACACTTACATCTATGCAAGGCTTCATACGGAGCCATTTCAATACTTTCTTGAAAACTATTGTTATAAGCAAACTCCGCTAAAGGCAAGTGTGAATCCCAACTTTCCTTGAAATCCACTGTACACGCCCGTAGCATGTCCTCAAGTACTTGAATCAATCTCTCCGACTGACCATCTGACTGAGGATGAAACGCTGTACTCAAATTCAGGTTTGTACCCATGGCATCTTGTAGAGCTTGCCAAAATCTTGATGTAAATCTCGGATCCCTGTCTGAAACGATACTAACCAGAACTCCATGGAATCTAACAATCTCCTGAATGTACAAAGCTGTCAATTGACTCAACGAGTATGTCATTAAAATGGGAATAAAGTGAGCCGATTTCGTCAATCGATCAACCACAACCCACACCGCATCAAACCTTCGTTGAGTACGTGGCAACCCTGTCACAAAATCCATGGTGATATGCTCCCATTTCCATTCCGGTATCTCAAGTGGCTGTAGCAAACCTACAGGCCTTTGATGTTCGGCTTTGACTTGTTGACAAGTTAAACATCTCGACACATATTCTGCTATCTCACGTTTCATACCGCTCCACCAGAATTGCTTCTTTAAATCCCGATACATTTTGGTACTTCCCAGATGTATGGTATATCTAGCCTTGTGGGCTTCATCAAGAACTTTTTGTTTAACTTCCTTACTCGAGGGTACACAAATCCTTCCCCGGAATGTTAGTATACCATCCTTATTCATTGCAAATTCAGAAGTTATGCCTTCACTTAACTCACCTAATATCCTTTTCAATTCTGGATCACCAACTTGAGCTTCTTTAATCTGTTGGAATACCACTGGCGTAGCTCGAACACAAGCAAAAATTACTCCATGCTCGACCATACTTGAACTCCAATCCCTCAAGTCTTCTAACATTCTCCATTCTTGAACCATCAAGTGAGACATATAAGTCTTCCTACTTAGTGCATCCGCCACCATGTTCGCTTTCCCCGAATGATAAAGAATAGTGCAGTTGTGATCCTTTAACTTTTCCATCTATCTCCGTTGCTTCATATTTAATTCTTTTTGCGAGAAAAGATACATTAAACTCTTATGATCTGTAAACACTTCAAATTTCGCCCCATATAAGTAATGCTTCCATTTGTGCAACGCAAACATAATCGCCGCCAACTCCAAGTCATGGGTAGGATAATTCTGTTCAGCAGTTGTCAACTTCTTTGATGCATAGGCGATGACTTTCCCGTTTTGCATTAGCACACAACTCAAACCCTCTTTAGAAGCATCGCTGTAAATCATGAAATTCACACTACCACTAGGCAATAATAATACCGGATCCGTTGTCAACCGTCGCTTCAATTCTTGGAAACTAGCTTCACACTTATCATCCCAAACAAATGGTGTTGTCTTCTTTGTTAAGTTTGTCATTGGAGTAGTGATCTTAGTAAATCCCTCGATGAATCTTCGGTAATATCCTGCTAACCCCAAGAAACTACGAATCTTGGTAACAGTACTCGGTCTTTTCCACTTTGTCACTGCCTCAATTTTCGATGGGTCAACAGATATTCCCACATTCAAAACCATATGCCCCAAGAATGCCACTTCTTTCAACCAAAATGCACATTTGCTAAACTTGGCGAATAAATGTTTCTCTCGAAGAATAGATAATACCACCCTGAGATGTTGCTCATGCTCCTCTCGTGTCTTGGAATAAACAAGGATATCATCAATGAATACCACAACAAAGCAATCCAAATACTGATGGAAGACTCGGTTCATTAAATCCATAAACACTACGGGTGCATTCGTTAACCCAAACGGCATAACCACAAACTCAAAATGTCCATACCTCGTACGGAAAGCAGTTTTTGGTACATCTTCCGCTCGTACTTTCAGTTGATGGTAACCACTTCTCAAATCTATCTTGGAGTATACAATATATCCCTGCAATTGATCGAAGAGATCATCAATATGTGGTAAAGGATACTTGTTCTTGATTGTCACCTGATTCAGCTGTCGGTAATCAATGCACAACCTTAAAGTACCATCCTTCTTCCTAACGAACAACATTGGTGCACCCCATAGCGATACACTCAGCTTAATGAACCCCTGTCGAGTAATTCATGTAACTGTACCTTTAATTCTTTCAATTCAGTAGGTGCCATTCTATATGGAGCTTTCGAAATCGGAGCTGTACCCGGCAACAGTTCAATACAAAACTCGACCTCTCTATCAGGAGGCATAGCATACTCAGTGGAAAACACATCAAGAAATTCACAAACAACTGGAACTTCCTCTAACTTTGGCGTAGCTATACTTTTGTCAACCACACAAGCCAGATACCCCGCACAACCCCGAGATAGCAACTTTCTAGCTCTTAAAGCAGAAATAACATTTATACCACTTTGCACATTATCACCAACAAACATAAACTCAGGTATACCAGGCATAGAAAATGTAACTTTCTTGCTATGACAATCTACTATAGCATGATAAGCACATAACCAATCCATACCAAGTATCACATCAAAATCACGTATTGGCAATACTACCAAATCAGCATGTAAAGTGTGATCACCAATAAGTATGTCACAAGCTCGATAGACATCCAACGTTATCATACATTCTCCCAATGGAGTAGACACCTCAAGCATATAAGGCAAAGACTGAGGTAACACACATAAATTGTGCACATAATGAGATGCAACATATGAATGAGATGACCCTGGATCTATAAGCACTCGGGCCTTAGTACCGAAAATAGAAAGACTACCTCCTATCACGACGTCGACTCGTGCACTCCCTCGTTCGAGCAAACACATGACCTTGTACTTTAGGCCTACCCTCACTATCCCTCTTGACACCGCTAGACTGCTGACTAGAGGCCCCCATCTTACTGCCCTTCGGCTTAGGACAATCTCTTTTCAAATGCCCCATCTCCCCACACTGAAAATATTGCCCAGCTTTATACCCTGACTTGAACCGACAACTGTCTTCAGAATGTCCCATTCTCAAACAAAAATTGCATGTCACAGGAGTACTTCGCTGCCCTTAAGTAATAGGGATATTAGACCCTCGCCCACTAGCTTGTTGCCTTGATTGCCCCTCATACGGAGATCTATTTTGATTACCTCCACGATTTTGGTTGCTGAAATTACCCCTATTACCTCTATTACCTCCACCTTGTCCTTGCCCAGCTGACTGCGAAGACTGCTGAAAATTACTTGCACCATATCTTCCCCTGTGCTCTTCGATATCGCCCTCTATCGCATATGCACGATCCACCGCGCTGCGATAATCGGTAAGCTAAAGTGATAGCAATTGCTTCCTATACTCGGTCTTCAAACCCTTCACGAACTTCTGAGTCTTTCTCGCCTCATCCAAAACTAGGTAAGTACAATATCGAGCCAACTCGGTGAACTTCGCTAAATACTGCGCCACCGACATACTTCCTTGCTCGAGATCATAGAATTCCCTTTCTCTCTTGTCTCGAACCACTGTTGGAACATACTGAGCCTTAAACTCCCTCAAGAAATTAGGCCAACTAAACTGTATCCCTTGAAAATTCCAGTTTTTTGCAATACCTGCCACCGGTGCTCCGCCGCACCCTCTAGCTTGAACACTGCTAATACCACTTTCTCGTCATCAGTACATCCCAAGGCTGCAAAAATTTTGATAATGTGTTCGATCCATAGTTTCACCTTCGTAGCATTAGGTTTCCCCACAAATGTTCTTGGTTTCATCTTCAGAAATCTCTCAAGTACTGCAGTGTTGTTTCTATGTCTTACCTCCGATTGTGGTACCACCAGTTCAGGTTGTGGTGCCACTCCTACATCAATTCTCTGAGACATTTCATCCATTCTCTCCATCATTCTATTGTACATAGTCTTCAACATCTCATTCTGATTCTGGTTCGGTTTAGGAAGCACATTTTGTGGGCGATCAACATTTTCATCACCTTGTTCACTTCCCCCAGCACCAGACTCAATACGTTTAGTCTCAACCATCTTAACAACCTACACACAACACACGATGCTAATAACACAACAATAACCACACCCACCTAGGCCAAGGAACCTATCCCGGCGACAACAAAACTATTGCTCTGATACCAACTGTGACGCCCCGACCCGGATTTCAATATAAAATCCCAAGGTCGGGATGCTATAACAACTTAACAAGACATAACCAAACACATAACCACCTGTTTAACATAAGTGTAAATGATCTTCGGCGAAAATTGCCGAAAAACAACTACAACAACATCATCGGCCATAACATGCCGGAACAACAAAATAAACCACGAGCCACAACATGCTCGGAAACATAACTGGAATAACTACTAAATGTACACAAGCCCAACATCCATATCGACTACCAAAAGAATAATACAAACCAAGTATGATTCTACCCAAAAGTAAAGTCTAAATAACTTTACACAACCATCGTATCTAACCAAAAAAAATATAACTAAAACGGTACAACCCAAAAGTACACTACAAGGACCACCTGCTATCTAGCTTCGTGCTCACCGACCTCACCAAGAGCTACCTGGCTGGTTCGGATCTAAGGAAAACAATTAAACACAACGGGATGAGTCGAAACTCAATAAGTTACTAAATGCAACTACATGACATGGCATAATGCTCAGCTGTAATCGAAATCAAGTGATAGCATTTCTATACATCACGACTCAAACATGAAATATCATCAACGATATACAACTCATGTTAAACACATAGCACTTTGATGTTCACATAAGTGCTTGTAAAGTAAATCATATAACAAAGGATATTGTTTCTCTTTATTCTTCTTTGCGTTGCTCCTGCAATACACAAAATAAACAACGTGTATCGATACTCGTCTATGATGTATCGACATCCTCGAACCTGCCGGCTGCCGGGCCTCTCCGAAAATCTATCGGATCTTAGCAACCAAAGTCATGCGTATTGCTATAACAGAGGGGCTACCTCCCACCTGTGGCCAACAGGTGAGGTGTATGTGCATACCAGTACGGCGACCTATAGCGATTCCAAACCTTGATTTGTCAAGGCTATATGTCGTCCCACCATGACTCGTTAACACAAATGCCAGCTGGACTTAATGCAATGCACAAAATGGTATCTACTTATCTTATGCAATTTAACCCCCAAGTTCAAAAGTAGTGAACTTGTTAATTGTCAAGTAATCTATTTTACTCAATAACATACTATCATCAAGCACATACTTTCCAGGTTTATACAATCACATAGAGCTATCTACAAGTCTCTATTCCACAACATCAATTATTCAATTCAACAAACTTGTTTGAGGGTTCATAATTCTACTCAAACCAACTCAGATTTTTGTAGGGATTTAACAACATGTTTGGTGTGTATGGTTCATTCAAAACTCTACCTCAAGAGTTCACTAGCATAATTGTTCACTTTGGGTATAGTTGCTTGCTGAGATCAAATATGTGCGACATTTTAAGTGGATTTTGCGCTTTTATTGGTTATAAATGTTGCACTTTTATGGGTATTCTCGTTTGTGATGTTTGCAGGTATGGTGGAAAAGTGAAAGTGAAAAACAGATAAAAAGCATGCTGAAGGAAGAGGATAGTCCAGTACCGAATGGGCATTTGGTACTTGAGGAAAGCCTGTAGCAGAAAATTTTAAAAAAAAAGTCACGTGCTATGCTTTAAAGTACAAAGCTGTACTATTTTACTTGAGGGCATTTCAGACATTGGTCACTTTGGAATATTAGGGAGTTGTTAATATCCCTAAAATTAAACTCTCATATGTAATTATTTCTTTCTCTCTTGTAAATATTGAGGGAGTTGAGTGTTAGAGAAAAAATAGGTAGTGGCTAGGATCATGGGGTAGTGGCTAGGATCATGGTTTAGTGGTAGTAGTGGGGAGAGAATTCCTCCAGATTTTCCCCTATAAATAGTGGGGGAAATCCTCAAAGGAGGGGGAGACGTTTTTGGAAGAAATACACACACATACCTTGAAGACGGATTGTAGGAAGAAAAGTCGAGGCATCTTTTTCTCTTCTACTGGAGCACCTGCTGGGTTTTACAAGTCTTTTGGTATTTGTAAGTAATTTTCAGCCATGTTTAGTGGCTAAGTTCTTTCCTTTCCAGTTAATGAACAAGTAATTCTGTTCAAAATTACTACTGTGAGATCTTAGTTTTATTTATCAATTATTTTCAAGTATTTATTCATTCTCTAATTTTCTAGTTGCAAGAAACTTGTGACTTATGATTAATATGATTAGTTAATGTTCAGGGTCCGATCTTTAATTAACCTAATAGTCTATTGCTAGTTAGAGCCGCTGATCCGTAATTGTCTTCGGGTTCTAACGAAGTAGCAAGCGACGCACCGTTTAGGCATCACAAGCATACTCGGGTAGTGTTGCGGGAATGAGTAATCTAAATTAAATGATATTGCTTCAATATGCACTGTTTAGAATCGGGTCTCTCTCTCTTAATGCTGTCAAAACACTAAATCCTACGAGCGTCTCGGGGGTTGTCTTTTGATTAGAGTAATAATTAACGAGCTTCTCTTAATTATCGAAACTGTAAGGAGAGATTAGATGTTAGGCGTTTGTCGACATCTATAACCGGTTTATTTGTAGTTAATTGAGACAATGTTGCATCGATGATCAGTAGTAAGTTGTGGGATTGCAATTAGTTCATTAACTGGAATTTTCTCATCTTAAAAATCCAACATAATTTTCTGCTTCGTTTACATTAAGTCTTTTTAATTAATTCATTGTTGATATTTAGTTTAGATAAAATACTCAAATTCTTATTTTAATTGCTTCGTAGAATTCTTAAAAGAAGTGAGTACAACGTTCCCTGTTGATACGATCCCTATTACCCTATACTCGTTATAAGGGAAATAGGAAATTAATTTTGACGGTTTGACACCCGTCATTGCTATATACAACTTTCTCCCAATTAAATTCTTTGTTCTTTTCTTAGTACAATTCTAAGTTCAACAATGAGTAATTAACTCAACCAAATATCTCATACCAAGTTCATCATCACAATCAAGATTTCACTCATCCATGTAACATTTAGACAAGTATATCACATCTTTAACAAAGCTAGGAAGTCTATAATGTCACTAGCATAGTTGAAACTTTAAGCATGCAAAGGGGGATTAGTAACTTACCTCAGTTACAGAAATCAAACCACTAAAACAAGAATCAAAACCTTCAAAATTGTTCTCCTAGTCTTTAGCAACCCAACTATGGTTTTGCATGCAAGGTTTGATGTCTAGATTTTGAAGAGATATAACACACACAGCAATCTCACTATTTTCTCACCTACAAACTCTCTCTTGTGTTCTTGGATGGTCAAGGATGAAGTTAGAGTATGTTGTTCACTCCATTCGGTGTTCAAGGGGGTGGAAAAGAGCTGGCTTACAAACCTAGGGACGTGGCTCTTATACAAACCAAGGTCTTGCATGTTTAAATAATATTAATAAATCACAAACAGCAAATCTACTAACAGGGCGATCGCTCTCACTCGAGGCAAAGCGATCGCTCTATCCTACTGTCTACAAGGCGATCGCTTTGCTAATAATCAAGGTGATCACTTTGTCCTCAAATCTCGAAAGCCAACATTCTGTCCACAAGGCGATCGCTCGGCTATAAGCCAAAGCGATCGCTTTGCACTCAATTCACAAACACCACTTTCTGTCTACAGGGCGATCGCTTTGCATAATCCAAAGCGATCGCTTTATACCCAGTTCACAAATACCAACTTTCTGTCTACAGGGCGATCACTCTGACCCATGCCAAGGCGATCGCTCTGTCTCCAGTGTGTTACAAACTAAATACAAAGTAAATTTTTCATAATCAAAACCAACCCAATTGGTACTTAGGCATATATCACAAGTATATAAGGCTAAAATTCACAACAAGCTACATAACCATAGTCCTTATTTCTAACATGGCATTTCTACTTATGCTAATAAAACATGTACTTATGCAAATAACACATTAGGAGAGCTAGGGTATTACAATTGTGGGTAAAAAATGCAAGCGAGATAATTATTAGGGGAAATAAAGATATGTGTTGCAGTACTTTCAAGCCATTCTTCATTCCAAGACTTGGTATGTCAAGCTCAGGAAAAATTTTACTTTGATCATCCAATACAATGGGTGGCCTCACAATTTCCTGTGCAAAGGATACATTCATCTACCTAACCTCTCGCTTGAGCAGATGATGACTTAAAACTTCTGCTTCTACATAAATAACACAACTTTGTAAAGCAGTTTGCAAAGGGGAAATTCTCCTTGAATACAAAATTATGAGTGGAAGTATTCCATTTAACATCTAGGGACTTTGGAGAGAAAAAGAGAATTACTCTGTTTCCATTCAGTTGGCACCAATACTTTCCTAACCAAACTCTGTTCTCGATCATGCCTTTCCTTTGCGCGTATGATCTTTGAATAATTTTGATTTGAGTATACTTGATCCTGAATTGTTTGTCAACATATACTATTTCACGTTTAAGTTGAAGTCAAACTTAAACTAGTTCTCATCGACAATCTATTAGGTATTTTGTTTTCATAATAAGGAAAATACGTGGCTACATCAGCAAGTATGGATTTTATTGCTTGAATATCTAATTTACGAATATAGTACCTTTTGGAGTCTGAATTTCAAACCTATATTAATCGTGATCCTCAATTTTTCACGCTATTAGGCATTCTGTTGTGTAGTCTGAAGACTTTGACGAAAAGTTGGCATTGCTAAGCTCTTCTTAGTATAGGATATACATATCCTATCCCCAAGGATGATATGTATATCCTCTGACAGTTTTCAATGGCAGCAAATCATACAGCTTCAGATGTACCGAAGGGCTATCTAACTGTGTATGTCGGAGAGAAGAAAAAAAGGAGATTTATAGTCCCAGTATCAATCTTAAACCAACCTTCATTCCAAGAACTTCAAACTCGCCAGAACTCTACCCAGAATCTGGCCAGTCACCGACAAAGGGATAAAACAGGCAAAGAACTTGAAACAAGCCACAAAACGAAAGGAAATGGAGTAAGGATCAAGGGAAACTAACCTAAAATCTTGGAAAAGCAAGGAAACACGAAGGAAAGGCTTAAAATCTTGACTTTTGAAAACGGGAGAAGTTCGCAGGAAATCGCCTGGTCGCTAGAGAAGTTGGAAGTTTCTGGTAAAATGAACATGAATAGTGGAACACTCACTTATATAGGGGACTCGGAGTGGCCGGGTCGACCCGCACAAAAACATGCGGACCTCGATACGACGCCATTTCGAGCAGAAGTGCCTACTGCCAAAATTCAAAGATTAAAAAGACGCGCCATCTAACATCTCCGGACTTTGTGTCAATTAAATGCGCACGTTTCCTAAGGAAAGTACAGCAGTCAAAATTCAAACTAAAATCACGCGACCTCGCGTAAAACAGTTCAGCTCGACACCATATAACTTTACTTCACACCTCGAAGATAAATCATCTCCTTAAGAAGTAGGGGGCTACTGAACGACCTCAGCCCTGAGCTTGACACGTGGCAGACACACAACATCAGAGGCGCCAGCTGGACATGTACCGAGGTAGCATACACTCCTGTCAATATGACGACCTGGCAATCATATTACGTCAGGTCACCAACTTCAACAGTATACTCTCCCAGCACTTTGAATACGGGACCCACAGGGCGACCTGGAGACATACCAGGCCGACCTCGACGTGACACATTCATTTCAGAAAAAGAGTCGTCCAAGGAATTAACTCTCGGTATGGGAAGATTCTTACCACAACTCCATATACATCGCCTAAGCGACAGAGAAACATAATTCGAAAGACATGGGAATTAATCATATCTCTCCCATTCCGAAACCAATAAGGATTATGGCTTATCTTTCTATAAATAAGCATCCTCACAGGCATCATAAGGTACACGCAAATTATTTGCAATAGCTATACTTTGTTGGAGCATTCATATTCTCTATTGTATTGCTAATTCTCACGCCTGAGGGTTGTTGCTGGGACAACCCAACACCCCATATGGTGTTCTTTGTTGATCACATGTTCAAGGCTACTTATACTTCAAGGGCAATCCCTGCAACACAAGCCGAAATCCTACTAGACTACTCACGTGGATCAGACGAGGTCACCTTCAACCTTTTTTGCGTGATCACTAAAGATAGTCTTTAATTATATCTCTACCCTACTCCTACAAGGACATAAAAATGGGTTTGGCTGAGGCCACACCTTGTGAAACATACCATGTGATATGCTTTTTGAGTTGATATCATTTTACAGTTGTAGCCTAATGGTGGCTCCGCTACACTCAATGTTTCTATAACTTGGTTGTCATAATTAACTACCAACTTTGTGGAGTTATGACTCAATGGTAATCACATTAAGCCTAATGGAACAATAACAAGAAGTTTTGGATTTTGTTCATGTGATATCTACCTACTTGTGTGTCCACTGCAGTGTCTCTATCTCTTCTATTTTTTTCCCTTCCTTAAGTGGTGGGACTTGATAGTCCTTCTGTTGTATTTAGTTTAGATTTGCTTGAATCCATAACCTAAGTCTAAGAACAAGGTGACTAATGGGCCTGCGTGTCTGTTAGTGTGGCAACTTGATCTTTGGCATAGCTTGAAAAGCTTAGGGTTGCCTTTCTTTATAAGACTTGAAGTAAAATAGCCTATAGGACATCTGAAGTTCTCTACAGATAGGCGATTTTGAATCGCAATTCTTTCTTTGGAAATCGGACAAGCTTATGCCTGTCAAGCTTCATCAACAATGTTTGAAGATCCAAGAACATCCGATAGAGATCTGCCGAAGATGTGCCTTAAATTAAAAGACCTCATTAAATGCAATACAACGTTAACCTGCAACTCTCATTTAATGAAGGTTTCCATTCTTGGCAAAAACTCAGAAAAGGACATTCCTCCTGCAGCGCAGACGCCTATTTTTGGCAAAAGTCGAAGACGACCGCAATTTCTTGAACGACCTATCGAGTCAACAACCAGATTAGAGCATTAATTGCTCTTAAATTCAAAATTAGAAGATCTCCAACGGCTCCAAGCTTCCTTCTGCATATAAAAGAAGACTTCATTGCTGCATTCAATACTCTTCATAAACCTCAATTCTGAATCTTCATATTCTTCAAGTTCTTAAAAGCTTAAACGTCCTATCTGTACTTAATCATTGGAGAGCTTCACACTTATACGTCCAGTCCATTAAAGCTCTTCATTGATTGCAACACCTAGCTTTTCATAGCTCACGAGAATTGTATCTTATTGATATCAATTCTCCCACACAAACACTTGGTCAACAAAATTTTTGTACACAATCCATTAGAGATTTTGTTTGTAAAATATCTAGTGGAAAAACTTAGTACACGATTTTCAAATCCAAAGTTGACCACTTTGGTTGTGGACGTAGCACTTATTTATAAGTGTGAACCATATTAAATTCTCTGTCTACTTGTGTGTGTGATTGTGAATTGTGTACTTTGCCTTAAATTTCCAGATTTCCAAACTGTTGAGAACTGCTGATCTTGACCTGTGAAGATCAGCCATTCTCAACTTATCCTACTTCACAAGACTTTCGCCTGCAAATCTTTATAAATCCTTAGTGAAGGAAGATTTTTGAATCTATTTTAAAAACTAAGAATAGGCTATTCAACCCCCCCCCCTTCTAGCCTATCTTGAGCAACCTTGGACCTAACAATTGGTATCAGAGCTTAACTCTTTGAAAACTTGTTTTTCCGAGATTAACCTCTTGAGAGATTAAAGATCATGGCTGCTCACCAAATGTTGGAAACATCAAATGTGAATCATTGTCCAGTTTTGGATGAAGTTCACTTTCACATCTGGAAAGACAAAGTCAAAAGACATATGAACTCAATTAATAAACGTTTGTGGAAATGTGTCACAGATGGACCCAGAATTCCTATGAAGCCAAATACACCGCCACGGTAGATCCAAGCTGCTGAACTGAAGTACCAAAGCCGAAGAAGAGTGGGATGATGAAGACAGAAAAATGATGCCGGATGGAAGAGCCATCAACATAATTACCACCGTGTCGACATAAGCACTTATCGCCAGATTATCAACCTGGACACAGCAAAGGAAATGTGGGAAGCCATCCTTGAATATCTTGAAGGTGATGGTGAGACAAAGAACAACAAATTATACACTGTATCCGAAGTTTGACTCTTTCAAGAAAGATCCCAAAGAGTCTCTACGAAGCGCCTACGACGATTTTATGAGGTAGTTAACTCTTGCTACTCCTTAGGAAAGAAGTATGAAAAGAAAGAAATAAACATGAGATTTTTAAATGCACTAGGTTTATGGCATGTAAAATTACCGCCATGAAAGAGTCAAAGGATTTGAACAAATTGACTCTTAGAAATCTTTATGCTAGTCTATCAGTCTATGAGCTTGAAATTCAACAAGCTCAAGAGATGGAAAAGAGCTTTAAAAACTTGTCATTGCAAGCCATGTCTACTGAACCTTCATGTTCAACACCTGATGAAACCCCATCTATATCTTCTAGCGATGGTGATGATATTCTTTCTGACGAAGCATTTGCTATGTTTGTGAAGAAATATCAACGTTTCAAAAGGTTTAACAAATCATCATCACAAAGCGGTTCTCTCACAAAGCTGCGGCTCCTCATAAAACAATGCTCAACCTAAAAGTTTTGCTCCTTATAGATCAGGAGACTATCAAAAGGATAATGAGCTTGTCTATTTTAATTGTAGGAAACCAGGCCACTTTGCCTCACAATGTCCAAAGCCGAAATATGAGTTTTATAAGAAACGTCCCGAATCTAAATTTCAAAAACAGAAAGGGATGGTGGCTGAAAACATTGATGAAAGCAATCTGCCTACATGGTGTGACACTGACACTGATGAAGAGGACTCCTGTGACTTTGCTGAAGAAGCAAACATATGCCTTATGGCCGAGAGTCACCTCATGATTCGCTTAGGTCACTACCATTTCAACAAGATGATAGTGATGATGATGATGAGCTCAATGACCCATCAAAGGGAGAGCTTATTAAAGCAAACAAGGATATCTTTGGAAGAGTTTTTAAAATTTAAATCGCCTATGTTAAATTAGCCAAGAAGCATGAACTAGTGTCTCGAGAAATCAACCTTGATGTCTAAGATCAAAGATCTTGATAGACAAAAAGTTGAAAGTATCAAATTGCTAAAAGAGAACAAAGCTTTGATGAAAAAGTAGACTTTTACTTGAACATGTCAAGAAAATAAATTCCGAGAAAGATGATCCGCAAAGGTTGTCAATACTTGGAATAATTCTAAAGGAAACTTTGATACCATTCTTTCAAACCAAAAATGTCTTGATGACAAAGCGGTATAGGTTTCCAAAGTGAGTTCAATGTAGGAAGTTCTTCTGGTTCTCAAAAGAATGAGACATCTGAAGTGATTGCTGAAGAATCGGCTGTAGAAGTTTCTTATGACCAGCAGTCTCCTAAAAGGCAAGGACTTGGTTTCAACAAAGTTCCTTTTGTTTATCCCAAAAATACAAAAGTCAAGTCCAAAGGAAAGCAATCTGCCAGCAACGACTCTGCTAATAGAAAGTCTGAGCATCTTAAACCTGCTATTAGTCACTCTAAGAAATCAGGGATGACTAGTGGCAAGTCAAAGAATTCTCAACTCAAGCCTATTAAATTTGTCAAAGGCAAGGCTGATCCCAACACCGGTAAAAGGCTTAAAGGAGTTGAGCTCAGTAAATGCAAGATCTTTTGATAAAAGGTCTACTTATGGTAAACCTAACATCAACAAGAAAAGGCATTATCGGCCTAAATCCTATAGGCCGATTATCGGCACAAAAGTCACTCCAAAGATGGCGATAATAAGAAGCCCCAAAAGAAATCATCACTCATGTTGAAGGTTTTCACAAATGCTCTTTCAAAGGCCATGGTCATAAGATTCATGAATGCCTTCGAGATTCACACCTAAATCTAGATTTACTCCTTCAAAGGTTAAACAGTGTGGGTCCCAAAAGGTCGCTAACCTTGTGGACCCTAAAAATAAAAGGGGACCATATTCTTAAATGTCCATATTTCAGAATGCTTTATGGTCGTCAATGAAGAAGAGAAAGATCTATGGTATTTAGACGGTGGATGCTCTAAGCACATGATGGTGATCCAAATCTTCTCTCAAATATTGTTGAAGCAAAGGGTCCCTCGGTTATTTTTGGAGATAATTCAAAAGGGAAGACCATTGGATATGGAAGCATAATCGAGGCAACCTCTCCATCGAAAGTCTCTCTCGGTTAAAGGTTTAAAGCACAATCGAGCATATCACAATTCGTGATAAAGGTCTAACTGTCGTTCTCCTCAAGTCACCGTCTCATAAAGGACAATGAGACATGTTCAACTATCTGACAGGATTCGAAAAGGGAATGTCTATCTTTGTTGACCTTAATCTTGTTGGAAGAAAGTCAAATCTATGCTTGGTTGCAAGGTCATCAACGACAACTTGGTTATGGCACAAAAGGCTTAGCCATCTCAATTTCAAATATTTGGAGAAGCTATCAAAGGAAAATCTAGTTGTAGGATTGCCTAAAATATCATGAATCACACGTCTGCGAGCATGTCAACTAGGCAAACTACACAAATCCTCATTCAAAAGCAAGCCTTGCATGTCAACATCAAGACCTCTACAAGCTGCATATGGATCTGTTTGGACTGTCACTACTACAAGCCTTGGTGGCGGCAAGTACACACTTGTGGTAGTGGATGACTACTCAAGATTTACTGGGTAGAGATGATGTCCTCCAAAGATGAAGCATATGACATCATTCGAACTCTTGAAGACTACAAACTCGAAGCTAGATGATATCTCGATGTCGGATCGACAATGGAACGAGTTTAAGAACAATGGTGTTGCCAAATATTGTGATGACCATGGAATTGGTCACAATTTCTCTGCGATTCGCACACCTCAACAAAATGGAGTTCTTGAAAGGAAGAACGAACTCTCATTGAAGCGGGAAAGACAATGATTGCCGAAGCCAAGCGCCTATGTACTTGGGCGGGCGTGAACCGCTGCTTCACACAAAACAGATCTATCATAAACAAATTTCATAACAAAACTCCATATGAAATATGGAGAGCGAAACTCCCAACATTGGATTCTTTAAAATATTTGGTTGTAAATGCTATGTTCTTTACAATGGTAGAGAACATAGAGGTAAATTTGAATCCAAAAGTGATGAAGGAATCTTTCTGGGATATGCTAAATTTTCAAAAGCTTATAGGGTTTACAATAAAACTTCACTTAAAGTTGTTGAATCTGTACATGTCTCTTTTGATGAATTTGATTTTATTAGGCCACACGTGGCTCCTAATGTTACTAATGATTCGATGAGTATGAGGCAGTGCACACCAAGCTCAAGATCTGCAGATCCCACTCCTTCACAAGTTCCTTCAAGAGTCAACCTGTTAGAATCCTCAAATGAGCCAACAAATGAAAACCCTGAAAACCCTGAATCCCCCTCGCATTCCACACCAGAAGTTATACAACCTACCTTAGAATTAACTTATCCTTCTGAACACCAAGATTTAGATATCTCTTCTCTTCATGAACCAAACTCTGCTGATGAAACAATAGGACAAGTTCAACCTGCAGAAGTTAGAGAAGTAAAAGATCATCCTATCACTCAAATCATTGGAGATCTCAATGCTGGTGTTCAAACAAGACAAACTTCAAGGAATGAATGCATGTATTCCACTGCATTTGTATCTAATATTGAACCCAAGAAGATTGATGAAGCATTGGAAGATCCAAGCTGGGTGAAAGCTATGCAAGAAGAGTTAAACCAATTTGACAGATGTCAAGTCTGGTCACTTGTTCCTAGACCAAAAGGACAAGCTGTTATTGGTACAAAGTGGGTTTTCAGAAACAAAATGGATGAAAACGGTAATATTACAAGAAATAAGGCCAGACTGGTAGCCCAAGGATATAGACAGGAGGAGGGTATTGATTATGATGAGACATTTGCTCCTGTTGCAAGACTAGAGGCTATTAGATTATTCTTGGCCTATGCCTCTTACAAGGAATTCAAAGTATATCAAATGGATGTGAAGAGTGCATTTCTGAATGGAGAACTTCAAGAAGAAGTCTATGTAGAACAACCTCCTGGCTTCATAAATTGTTCAAGAAGAAGATGTCTACAAGTGAGGAAAGCCCTTTATGGACTCAAACAAGCTCCAAGAGCCTGGTATGAGACCCTTTCAAAGTTCTTGACATCTCAAGGCTTTGTAAGAGGTCAAATTGACACTACTCTTTTCATTATGAAGCATAAAGGTCATTCCTTACTTGTTCAAATTTATGTTGATGATATTATCTTTGGCTCTACTAATGAAAATCTTTGCAAAAGGTTTGAAAAGCTTATGCAGAGTAAATTTGAAATGAGCATGATGGGAGAACTCAATTATTTCCTTGGTCTTTAAATTCAACAAAGTTCAAATGGTATCTTCATCAGTCAAGCCAAATATGCAAAGGATGTTATCAAGAAATTTGGTCTTGAGAATGCAAACAGCTTCAGCACTCCTATGGCTACTAACTGCCATCTTGATAAAGATGAAAAGGGAAAGAAAGTGGACATGACTCTCTATAGAGGCATGATTGGTTCACTTTTATATTTAACTGCTAGTAGGCCTGATATCATGTTTGTTGTTTGTGTCTGTGCTAGATTTCAAGCTGATCCAAAAGAGTCTCACCTACAAGCAGTCAAAAGAATCATCAGATATTTGATAGATACTCCCAATCTAGGAATCTGGTACCCTAGAGATTCATCCTTTAATCTCATAGGCTATTCTGATGCTAATTTTGCTGCATGTAAGGTTGACAGGAAAAGCACAAGTGGAACATGTCAATTCTTAGGAAATAGACTTGTCTCATGGGCCACAAACAAACACTTTCAACTTCAACAAGCGAGGCGAGAATACATAGGCTGGTAGGCTTGCTCACAATTTTGTGGATCAAACGGCAACTTGTTGACTATGAGATCAAGACTGCTGATTGTCCTATAATGTGCGATAACACATCAGCAATCTCAGTTTCTCAAAATCCTATCATGCACTCCAAAACAAAGCACATTGATGTGAGATATCACTTTCTTAAGGACCATGTGGAAAAAGGTAACATCAGCATGCAATATGTGCCAACAGAGAATCAGGTAGCAGACATTCTCACAAAACCACTTGATTCAACCAGGTTTGCTTATTTAAGAGGAGAGCTTGGTATGCTTAACCTCAATTCTTAATCTATCTTGTAAATTTCTCAAGTTATTTAAGCTGTGCTATAGAGCGCCTATGCAATCAACCGATCGCAACTCTGCCGAATATATAGACAACCTTGAGTAAGTATCTATCTCTATATCGGTCTTCTATAAAATAGGCGGACCAAGAGCGTAATATGAACAGTCACCTTGTAAGTCATAAATGCGGATGTCAAAATTTATCAACTAGGGTTTACTGCCCTGTCAGAAGTATAAAAAGACAAATCGTACAGTAACCCATCACTTTTCCAACCGCCATTTTCAAACTTTTCAAAAACCCTCTACCTACAAATCGGTGATCGTGACAAAACGCCTTCAAATTTTAACAATCTTCACACTTTACTCTTCAAATCATCAATGGTAAGAGTTTCTGGATCTTTTCAACTCTCTCAATTCCAGTTCTACATTCTAGTACTGACCTATTTTAAGTCCGCCATCGATGAACTGTGAAATCTTGAAATTATTGTTTAAATCTTGTTCATATTGTATAAAATTGTGTTTTTAAGGTTTCCGTGATACTATACCTACAGCTTATGCTGGTCCATTTGATTAAAATATGACAAAATATGTAGTCATTGTTAAACCCAGTTCATGTACTGTTCTTGCGTCTTTTTCTAAAATGCTTATGTTTTGGATTTTAATCTGAACAGTACCTGTTCGTATCAATATCTGCTAATTACATATTTATCTGCTGTTCTATGCTTATCTGCCGATTTCTATATATGTTGTTCTCACATCTGCCGAGTGTCTAGGCAAAGACTAAATCCTCCAAGACTGCTGCCACATCATCTTGACATCTTCAGCCTTCCAGGGCCAGAAAGGCTGCTGATCTTCCTCTAAAAGTCCTTCCAAGATCGAGCTATCATCCTGGAATGACAATTGACAGAGACTCTATCATCAGCTCAACAGCTGGTGATGCTCTGCTTAAGGATTTGGCAGAATGTGGGCTTCTTCCCTTGTTCCAACTAAATGACACTCATTACAGCAATGCTCTGGCAGAGGAATTTTTCACAAGGATGATCCTGCCTCCCCCTCCAGCAAATGCAAATGAACCAGTCAACCTAAGCTACATAAAGGGATTCATCCGAGACCACTACATCAAGTTGACCTATAAGGATATTGGGGCAATCCTTGAACTGCCTATTGAAGGCAAACTGGACTTGACCGATGCTGAATCTGCCCTTGCTTGGGAGATGATGAGGGGATCTACACAACCTGAAAGATTTTCTGAGATGTCCAGGAATCTCTTCCCTGAAAACGCTTATCACATCAGTCATCTGATCGATAAGAGCATTCTTTTCAAGAATGGGGCAAGAGACATCTTTACATCTCAACAACTTCTGTGGACCAAAGCTGTAATTCTCCGAAAGCAGCTTAACTGGGCAAAAATCATTTTCTCTATGCTATCTCAAAGTGTTGCTGACGTCCAAGCTAACCCCTCCATGCGACGACCCTTTGTACGAGTCATCAACGTCATTCTTCGCAGATATGAGGAAATTGATGAAAAGGTTCTCAATGACGATCTCATCAAGGTGTCCAACACCTATGTTTTCACGGCCAACAATATCACCCGCTACCGGGATGATATGGCCAAACGGACAATCATTGTTCTTCTTTGCTCCTTCTTCTACTAGTGGCACCTCTACCCAAGCCAGCAAGGGTAAGAGAAAAGTCACTTCTTCTGCATCTGAGACACCTGCTGAGGAGGAGCCTAAACCCATAGGGGCTGAACTT
This sequence comes from Platycodon grandiflorus, assembly GCA_016624345.1. Taxonomy (NCBI): domain Eukaryota; kingdom Viridiplantae; phylum Streptophyta; class Magnoliopsida; order Asterales; family Campanulaceae; genus Platycodon; species Platycodon grandiflorus. Next base: position 29,559,723 of record CM028365.1, on the reverse strand, counting down.
CCTGAAGACTTTGATCTCAGTAAACTTGATCATGATCCCTATGAGCCTTCTGAGCCTCCTTCCAAAAAGGCCAAACATTCCACCACTCTCACCATCCGTCTCAAGAAAAACCGCAAGTCTCGCACAAAATCTGAGGTTGAAAAGGATACCTCTACCTTCAAACCCGCAGATCTATCCAAACCCAAACTCAAACAGACTCTCCAGCCCACGGATGAATCTTTTGGTCTGCCTAATGCAACATCGGCTGCACCCTCCACACCAACCGCGTCTACTCCTGCTGCATCGCAAACCACAGTTTCAATTCCAGCTGATCCTCAACCGGCTGTTTCTCAACCGGTAGTTCCTCCTACCACCTCTTCCATACCTTCAATGCCCACACATGGCAAACGCTACAAGCTGAGTGCCAAGAAGAGAGTACATTTTGTTGGCCCTGATGATTCTTCCTCTTCTCCATCTTCACCTACTCATACTCCTCCACCCTCTCCAATGCTACCCACAAACACTTCCACCTCTCCTACTTCTTCACCTCCACACTCTGAATCCCTCCACACAACTCCTATCCAAACGCCTTCCACCTCTCCAACCTCTCCCACTCATCGCCCATCTTCGAGCGTCCTATCTCTCCTTCTTCGACATGCCTACCCCAAAACGCATCAAGATCAATCCCTATAGCCATCTTCATCTCGAGGTTCGGGATCTGCGTCCTTCCGAGACAGACCTAAACCCAACCCTGCCGATTCTGACCCAATCTTTTCTCTCCTTGACTACCCCAAGAAAATTCCCTGTCAGCCGATGTCTGCAGGTGAAATTATCTTTCAATGGCGTGCTTTCTATGAACCCCTTCCTCCAGCCTGGTCCCAGCAATTCTTCTCCCACAACTCCGTGGTGCAAGATCTCATGATCTTCAACCAATGGGTTGCTATTCATAAGGACCTTGGCCTTCCACTTCCAACCAAATCTGACATCACTCCCTTTCTCTCTTTGCCAAAACCCCCAGTCTTCACCCTAATTTGCTACCCCTCTATCCTACTTCAGCCTGTGGTCCACGACTTCATTGATGTCGTCACCACCTATCTGGGCTTTAATCCCCTTATTCCCTTTCTCTTCCGCTCACCTCATCCTATCTCTATTCCTACTCCTTTCTTTATTGGTCATCTACGGACTCGATCCCCTAAACCTCTCGTCCTTCCCAACTATCCATCCCTCCGTCTGACCTACCCTACCCGGTTCCAACCCTCTCCCAGCCATATTTCCCTATCCTCCTCCAGCGACTCTCCAACATCCTCCAACCACTCCCAATCCTCTACCAGTCTTCCTGCAACCAGCCATCCTGACCCCTCAGCTGGTCCGTCCTCTCCCCCAGCTAGTCCTCCTGACTCTTCTGATACGTACCCTGCTGAGGCGGTTCATAAATTCTTGAAAGAATTTGACGTCATCTCTGTCGACCTCACCAAGGCCCCGCACCGACTTTGCGATCGGTCTCATATCACCCATGTCCAAGCCGAATGCCTAACCGAAGTCTGAAAATCTCCAAAAATGCTGAGAATGCTTTCAATACCTGCAGACAGTCCATCTCTGCCAGCCAAGATGCTTTAAACAGCCATATCTCCACCTCTCACTCAAAACTCTCTGCTATTTTCACCGAAAATTGGGTGAATATATCCAAAGGTTTGCGTCAGATAATTGATCTTTTCGACACCGGCTTTAAGGGTATGCTTGCTTCTCAGCGCATCGCCAATTGCTCCGTCCACACCTCAGTGCGTACAACGCGCAGGCTTACTGGGCGACACTTAGCCTTCTATAACAAAGAACGCCACCCTACTGACAGGCGTCTGGCCTTTATTGAGAAGTCGCTTGCGTCCATGAAGGAGGAGATGAGCAGAATAAACAATTCTCAGTTGCTTGAATTTCATGAAAGATACACACTTGTCGGAACAAAAGCGAAAATCTCTCCTCCGAATTGGCAAACACCAAGGAGGAGCTAGCAAGGCAAAGAAGAGATTGCAAAACTTAAGAGAGTGTTGACTCAAAATGGACATCAAAATGGACATCAAGAGACCATGACCGGACATCAAGAGACCACGACCAACCTTCATCGAGGCAAGGGCAAGGTCAAATCTCGGTCAAACTTCTTCAAGGTTTTCTTCACGGATGGCCGTTACTATTAAGACTCTTTCATTTAATATTTTTGTTAAAACTTTGTGAATTAAACTTCTGTTTAATTAGCAAAGTTTTTAAATTTACATGCTTTTCTATGATCTGCTTATTATGAGAATGCATGAAGTTTAAACCACTGGTTTAAAGACATATCTTATATTGCCCATCTTGCAAGTCTTTAAATCTAGTCAAATTACAAATGTCTTATGCTTAAAATTTCATACTTGTTAACACTTTGTAATTCTTGAAAACACTGACCCCTTGTGTAAAGTTCATCTAGGGCATGCTTACTTAATAAAATAAATCTAACAAGCATGTTATTACTAGACTTGAATATGGTCAGCTGATATTGTTTTCATTAAGATCATGGACTCAAGCAAATAGGAGGAGATTGTTGTATTTAGTTTAGATTTGCTTGAATCCATAACCTAAGTCTAAGAACAAGGTGACTAATGGGCCTGCGTGTCTGTTAGTGTGGCAACTTGATCTTAGGCATAGCTTGAAAAGCTTAGGGTTGCCTTTCTTTATAAGACTTGAAGTAAAATAGCCTATAGGACATCGGAAGTTCTCTACAGTATAGGCAGATTTTGAATCAGCAATTCTTTCTTTGGAAATCGGACAAGCTTATGCCTGTCAAGCTTCATCAACAATGTTTGAAGATCCAAGAACATCCGATAGAGATGCCGAAGATGTGCCTTAAATTAAAAGACCTCATTAAATGGAATACAACGTTAACTGCAACTCTCATTTAATGAAGGTTTCCATTCTCGGCAAAAACTCAGAAAAGGACATTCCTCCTGCAAGCGCAGACTGCCTATTTTTGGCAAAAAGTCAGAAGACAGATCGCAATTTTGAATGACCTATCGAGTCAACAACCGATTAGAGCATTAATTGCTCTTAAATTCAAAATTAGAAGATCTCCAACGGCTCAAGCTTCCTGCATATAAAAGAAGACTTCATTGCTGCATTCAATACTCTTCATAAACCTCAATTCTGAATCTTCATATTCTTCAAGTTCTTAAAAGCTTAAACGTCCTATCTGTACTTAATCATTGGAGAGCTTCACACTTTGACGTCCAGTCCATTAAAGCTCTTCATTGATTGCAACACCTAGCTTTTCATAGCTCACAAGAATTGTATCTTATTGATATCAATTCTCCCACACAAACACTTGGTCAACAAAATTTTTGTACACAATCCATTAGAGATTTAGTTTGTAAAATATCTAGTGGAAAAACTTAGTACACGATTTTCAAATCCAAAGTTGACCACTTTGGTTGTGGACGTAGCACTTATTTATAAGTGTGAACCATATTAAATTCTCTGTCTACTTGTGTGTGTGATTGTGAATTGTGTACTTTGCCTTAAATTTCCGATTTCCAAAGCGTTGAAGCTGGCGATCTTGACCCGTGAAGATCAGCCATTCTCAACTTATCCTACTTCACAAGACTTCGCCCGCAAATCTTTATAAATCCTTAGTGAAGGAAGATTTTTGAATCTATCTTAAAACTAAGAATAGGCTATTCAACCCCCCCTTCTAGCCTATCTTGAGCAACCTTGGACCTAACACCTTCACATCAATGATAGTATGATTTTAGTCGATAACATATTATTTTTGATTAGTTGGCAAACAAGACCATGTGCTATTGTCTTTCACTTGACCATCATCCAACTGACCCTCTTAACTCAATCTTACATATTGAAGGATCATTCGCATGCTCATTACTTCTATATATACCACCATACATTTAGTTTTAGAGCCAACACATCCATAGCTTAGGATATCACAACCAAATTTTCTAGAAATCCTTCTCAGATCTTTTCTCTTCCACATTCGATCTTTAAAAGGAGATTCTCTTGTAAGTAGAAGTATGGCCATTTGTATGTCTCCCATCTTCCCAGCAAAGAAAATCCTTCGACAGTTTTCAATGGCAGCAAATCATGCAGCTTCAGATGTACCAAAGGGCTATCTAGCTGTGTATTTCGGAGAGCAGGAAAAAATGAGATTTATAGTCCCAGTATCAATCTTGAACCAACCTTCATTCCAAGAACTTCTAGGTCAATCTGAAGAAGAATTTGGGTTTGATCATCCAATGGGTGGTCTAACCATTCCATGTAGAGAGGACTTATTCATTGATCTCACTTCTCGATTGAGGGGGTGGTGAGCTAGTTAGAAAGCTCATATAGTTTAGGCAAAGACAATTTTGTATAGCAATTATTCCCCCAAGAAGAACTCTAGGAGAGAATATATGTTCCTTATATAACAAAATTATTAGTAGAAGTTACTGCAATTGTTACAACATTCTCTATCAATTTTTACCCCTCGTTGGTCTTTCACTAGTCAATCTTACATTTCAAAGGATCTAGATGCTTACCCATTACTTTCTACTTAACTTTAATTAGGGCTGCCAAACAATGGTTAATGTCTGTTGACAGCACTATGATTGCTACCTGGGATAAACTCCCAGATGAGTTTCAGAAGAGGTACAAGGATAACAGTAATTGGGAAAAGAATATGAGAAATCACATTTCTTGCACCCAGAGAGAGAAGGAGAATTTCTCTAAGTATGCCGAAAGTTGGAGAAAGAAGATAGCACAAACCCTTGATAGGCCTGACCCAGTTAAACAAGTCAGGATCTTTTTGAGAAACCTTCAGCCTGTTTATTTTGATCATATGAGTTACCTTCCTTATGTTGATTTCTCTGCAATCTTAGATGTCAGGTTTCACATCGATACAGAAATTTGTACAGGACAGATCAAGATTGACCCCCCTCCAAGCTCATTTCGATACTCCAAAGGAAAGGCAGCGGCAACAACATCTGCACATGTAGTAAATATGTTAGGGAATGTTCCAATGATAGCTCTATCAATTGTATCATCCTCTCAGAATTATGGAAGTATGCCTTTCAATTATTCACCTGATGGATTTGTGAATGGATTACGAAATAGCAACAATAGAGGTGCAAGAAGTAATTTTCGCAGAAATGATAGGCATTTTGATGAGCTGCACGCTCCCATGTTATTAATCTTTTGGGGGCTGAAAACACAATGAGTCCTCAAACCCATGGAAGATTATAGACCTCCCAATCCATTGCTTGCCACCTGAGACCATGCCAAGTATTGTGAATATCATCAGTCTAGTGGGCATCTCACTAACAAATGTTTCTCACCTTAGCAGGTGATCCAAAACCTGATTGATGACAAAATCATTGAGAAACCACACCTCATGCCTAATGTGGTGAACATCCTTTGCCAGCTAACCATGTCAATATAATCCAATCTGAAACAGAAGAGGTGAATTCCTCGCCAAAAATGAAAGAAAATGTAAATGTAATAGTGATCATTGCTTTACATTGTGTTTCCTAGTCTTAGAGCCAACACATCCATTGCTTACAATATCATAGCCAATTTTTCTAAGCTTCCTTCTGAGATCTTTTCTCTTACGATATCATAGTTAGAAAGCTGATATAGTTTAGGCAAAAGACAATTTTGTATAGAAACTATTCCCCCAAGAAGAACTCTGGGAGTGAATATATATATTCATGATATAACAAAATTATTAATAGAAGTTATTGCAATTCAGCAACATCCTCTGTCATTTTCTTTCTTTGATTCTTCTTAGCTTGCTTGATTTAAGGCTTCTTTTTTTTTATTTAAATTTTTTTTTATGGGTTTGAACAAAGAACATGAACTCTTGCCCTCTAACTCCATTGGAGATTCACCTTGTTTTATGTAATATTGATGTAAACTCTAACCATGAGTTCCTTACCATTGCCTTTTCCTTTTCGTTTCTTATTTTTGTTTCCCATGTAATTTTCCCTTTTGATGATCCAGTACTATCAAGAACTAGGCTCGTATGCACCCCGAGGCTATTGATCTACTGCGCCTTGTTCTGCTTTTGAGATGCAATTATCAAGTTTTTATTGATATGCACTTGTGATCATCTCCTGTCCTTTAAATTACGGAATAACAAGCTTTTGTTGATGAAAAAAAAAACATTTGGCAATTACATGAGGAACAGTTATGATGGTCTAGTTAACCTTTTAGTCTGGTACGTCCACTCTTTAATTGTTATTCCTAATGCACCCATCATCAAATAATATGACAAGAAATAGATCAGGAAGGAAAATGTGAGTCTTGTACGAATCTACATATGTTAATCAGATCATCCTTTCGAATAGTTTTGGGCTAAGATACTTGACACTAGTACACTTCCCTCTAGTCCTCTATATGCTCCTCCATAAATATAAAACTTTGTGGCAGCATGTAGTGACCCAAGTCACCACCTACTTCTAAATCCATATACTAACATATCAGAGTATCTCAAACTTACAGCGAAAAGAATTAACAAGGATATTTCCTTAAAAACACTATTTCTCGTATACAACAAGATCTGGTACAAGTCAATACAAAACCCAAATATTACAACATCTGTTGTAATTCATATAGATTTGCTTGTATCCATAACCTAAGTCTAAGCCAAGGTGACTAATGGGCCTGCGTGTCTGTTAGTGTGGCAACTTGTACTTAGACCTAGCTAGAATAGCTTAGGGTTGCTTATTGTAATTAGCCTAGCCTTTAGAAGATAGCCTGTAGTATTTCAGCCGTGTTCATATCAGCAATACTCTAGTCATCAGCCAAAGCCTGCATCAGGAGAGTCCATCAAGATATCGGACAAGTTTGCTTCAGCCATGCTTCATCAGCCAAGTTGAAGACCCCAAGAACGACCGATATCGAATTACCTGAAACATGCCTCAAGACATCAACAAAATCTTTTGATTAACTGTGACACAACGTTAACCTGCAAAACGCATTCAATGATCCTTTCTATTTTTAGGCAATCATCTCAGGAAAGGACATTCACTGCAACCACGTCTACCTATTTTTGGCAAAGTGATCGAATACGATCGAATCTGAAACAACCTATCAGATCTCAACAGCAACATTAGAGCATTTAATGCTCGCAAATTCAAATTATCCAACTAAAGAAGATCTCCAACGGCTACAAAGTTTCCTCTAAATATATAAAGAAGACTCCATTGAAGCATTTAAGACACACATATAGAGAATACTACATGAAGCTACTACTCTGAAATTTTCATCTTCTTCAAGCTAGCGCATTAAAAGCTAGAACGCCACATTTGTAAAACATTCTTTGAAGAGCTCCAATCTGTGACGATTAGTCTATACAGCTCTTCATTGATTGCTACCCCTTTGCATTCATAGCTCACGAGAATTATATCTTTATAGATATTAATTCTCATGCAAACACTTGGTCAACTATTTTTGTACACAATCCATTAGAGATATATCTTGTAAAGATTCTAGTGGAAAACTTAGTACACGTTTTTCAAATCCAAAGTTGACCACTTTGATTGTGGACGTAGCACTTATTTATAAGTGTGAACCATATTAAATTCCATGTCTATTTCTTTGTGATTGTGAATTGCTATTCTTTGTTAATTTCCAGATTTCCAACGTTTTGATAACTGCTGATCTTGTCCTATCAAGATCAGTCATCCTTAACTTATCCTATATTTCACCAAGGTTCCGCTGCAAAATTCTTTTTAACTTAAGTGAAGATATTCATTGAATCAGTTTTAAAAATAGGACATAGGCTATTCAACCCCCCCTTCTAGCCTATATCGAGCACCTTGAGACCTAACAATTGGTATCAGAGCCTAACTCTTTGAAAACAAGTTTTTCCAAGATTAAACTCTTGAGAGATTAAAGATCCAATGGCTGCTCATCAAATGTTGGAAACTTCAAATGTGAATCATTGTCCTGTACTGGATGAAGTTCACTTTGATATTTGGAAAGACAAGGTTAAAAGACACATGCATGAATTCTATTGACAAATGTTTATGAAAATGTGTTACAGATGGACCAAGAATCCCTATGAAGCCAAACACTCTAGCTGCACTTGATCCAACTGCTGATCCTGAGGTCCCAAAGCCTGAAGAAGAATGGGATGAAGAAGATAGGAAGAATGATGCTCTGGATGGAAAAGCAATCAACATCATCACCAGTTGCGTTGATATCAGCACATACCAGTAGATGATTAATCTGGATACTGCTAAGGAAATGTGGGAAGCTATATTGGAATACTAGAAGGTGATAGAGAAATAATAAACAACAAGCTATACACTTGCATCCAGAAGTTCGATTCATTCAAAAGGATCCTAAAGAAACTCTCCGAAGTGCCTACGACAGATTTTACGAGGTAGTTAATTCCTGCTACTCTTTAGGAAAGAAATATGAAAAGAAAGAAATAAATATGAGATTTCTTAATGTATTAGGTAGTTTATGGCACGTAAAGATCACTGCCATGAAAGAATCAAAAGACTTGAATAAATTGTCTCTTAGAAATCTTTACGCAAGTCTTTCAGTTTATGAGCTTGAAATCCAACAAGCTCAAGAAATGGAAAAGAGTTTTAGAAATCTATCTCTACCAGCCATGTCTATTGAACCCTCTTGTTCTGTACCTGATGAAACACCATCTACATCTAGTGATGGTGTAAGACCCGCCTCATTTGCATCATTACATCATGTATGATCTCATGTATATCTTGCATATCTCATCTCATCCAAACGTCATTTACATTTATGTTTAATTCCACGTGTTTCGTATGCCCTAATATTGTTGTTTAATTCTCGTAATTCTCCATGCTTAAGACGTGCTACAAGTGTGGTATGATCGAACCTAGGAAAAGAGGGGCAAAACAGACTGTGTTTGGACATCTGAGCCTTGGCACGACCCTGCAGCCATATTGGCACGGTCGTGCGAGACATTCTAGTAGGTCCAGATTGTGTCATGAGGGTGGCACGACCGTGCAGCCATATTGGCACGGCCGTGCGAGACATTCCAGTAGGTTCAGATTGTGTCATGAGGGTGGCACAACCGTGCAGCCATATTGGCATGGCCGTGCGAGACATTCCAGTAGGTCCAGATTGTGCAATGAGGGTTGGCACGACCGTGCAGCCTCATTGGCACGACCATGCAATGTTGGCACGACCGTGCAGCTTATTTGGCACGGCCGTGCGAAGCGCGACAGATTGAACTCTTTTGTGCGAAAAACCCTATTTTACTTATATTGAGTGGCCCTCATTATGACACGTCGACAGGCCAAACTTCCCTCTCTCTCAGCCACTTAAAACAACCAAAGAGAGAGTTTAACACTCTCATTTTATCTCCCAAACACCATAGCACAAAGAGAGAAGAGTAGTGAGGGTTTAGAGAGAGAAGTGGAGATTTCTTGAGATTGTGAAGGAATCTCGACGATCCAAGCACGCCGTTGCGAAGGTCTTGCCGAAGAGAAGCTTTCTCACCGATTAGATTTTTGTTTTCTTCACCTTTTTCGACAAGAGGTAAGCTACTACCCCGTCTTATTCTTGTTTTATGTCTCATATGACATCCTAGACTTCTAATATGTGAAGTTACCATGCTAGAGTAGTGAGTATGTGATTCTTGCCATGAATACCATTATGGACTTATGAAATATGTTATTAATTGTTCTATGATGTTGGAAAACTCGAAATTGGGTGATAATGTGCTAGGATTAAAGTGCAAGACCACTTCCGTAACTCGACATCACTAGTAACCTAAAATGACTCTAACGGAGTCGGTTTGGTTTTGATAATGAATGTGACCACGTGTGTGTTTTGTGAGCTCTTTGGATACTCGAGAGACCCGTTGGGCGATTGGTTACGCGATACACGTATAATGGTATTGTGTTGAATTCAGTATTGATGTTGTATGGCTATGTGTAGTAGAACTATTGGCATACATTAATATGTTGTTGTTGTGGTCATTATACTCCCTACTTTGGAGTGTAATGCTTTTATTTAATGTTATGTAAACATCTACTTGAACATTTGGTTGATTGGTTAATATGTCAAGTAAATATCTACTTGAGCATTTGTTAAGTCCATGGCATATTTGTTGGAGGTGTATTGACGCTCGGTTATTGCGTGAGCCGGGGCTACATAATAACCGAAGGCCAATACACTGTGCCTCGCCCTACCGTTGGCCACGGTAGGGGTTATAGCGCTAAGTGTTGTAGGGAATAAATGCGACCATGGTAAGCTATACCGTGATTGTTTCTCGGGTCGTGGGGACCGAGTCTTCACATCGACGTGAATACGGAAAACGGTTCACTTTGGTTTTGGTTATTGGTTCGATGATCGGGTACGACATCAACGGTTTCTACATTGGTATTATCGGTCGGTTGGTTGGTTGGAAGTTTGTATGTCGGAGGTGTACCTCGATGGTATCCTTTTATATGTGTTCATATATTGCACCTACGTGAGATGCATGCTACGTGACATGTGACATGAGATACTTGTTTCCTTGATGATTGTGAACTGCTATATTATGTCAACCATGCTATATGTAATTCTTGTTGCTGTTCACATCTCGCATGTCATATTGTTGCATTAGTAGCTTATTGAGTTTTATAACTCACCCCGTCCATTGTTTATTGTTTTCCTTAGATCCCGAGCCTGCACGAAACCCCCAGTGATCGTTCGTCGTCGTCCGGTGTATTCGACAGTCCATCTTTTGGTAGTGCTCCTTGAGCCCTTGTATTTTCTTTTGGTGAGGCCGAGGGTACATTTGTTATTTAAACATTGTAAAGTTGGGTAGAAGTCCCGTACTTGTGGTTCATTCATATTCTTTTATAGATGCCGACAAGGTTGTCAGGCTTTTGGTAAACGTTGTTAATTTTCATATTTCGCGCACTCTGTAAATGTTATATGTTTAGCCCGAGCTTCATAGCTCGTGGGTTTTGTTGGTTATTTCATGTGTTGTTCTCCGGCTTTTGTGTGGCCGTGAAGTGATGATTTGTTTTTAAAAGTAAACATACATTTGCATTACAGGGTTTTGCACGAAAAGTTATTTTTAAATTGTGCATTTTGTGTCCGTATCACGAACCGGACGAGATTCCACGTAGGATCTCGGGTTGGGTCGTGACAGTTGGTATCAGAGCATAAGTTAGCTCGCTGGGATTTGGATCCTTGGCTTAGGTGGGGGTTGGTTGAGTGTCTGGGTCATTAACGACGAGTGTTTGTTGCAGGTGATCAATCATGGTTGAAACTCGAATGGGCGGCACTAGTAGGGGTGGGAAGCCGAGAGAGAAACCCGTCGCACCGGGCCGTCTAACCCATCTCCTAATCAACCTACCGGGCAGTCATCAGAGGGACATGTGAATCAGAATGAGGCCTTCATGCACACTATGCAAGGGTTTATGCAAACAATGATGGACATGAACCGACAGACCATGGACATGTACCGACAAGCCATGGATGGACAGGGTCAAGTGGGTGGACACAGAGTAGTGCAACCAACCGGGGGAGTCGGGGACAATGATCGCCGATTGGAGAGGTTTTTGAAGATGAAACCTAGAAGCTTTAATGGTGAACCGGATCCGGAGAAAGCCGAGAGATGGATTGAGTCGACAGAGAAGATTTTTGCAGCACTGGGATGTACGGATGAGGAGAAGATCAAGTTCGCTACATTCAAACTAAAGGATGCAGCTGAACATTGGTGGAAGGTATTGGAGGCTAGTTGGGTGCAGGATCAAGTAGTAAGGACGTGGGAGCTCTTCTTGCAGCGGTTTCGGAATCAGTTTGTTCCGGATATGATACAAGCGAAGAAGGAAGTGGAGTTTCTCAGTCTTGAGCAAGGGAGTCTATCAATAGCTCAGTATTCTGCCAAATTTACTGAGTTATCCCGATATTGCACACATCTACTTCCAACGGAGGAGAAGAAGGTTTATCGTTTTGTGCAAGGGTTGAGGACTGGATACCGGAAGCAACTCATACCCCTTGAGTTGACGAGCTACCAGAGGGCAGTGGATAAAGCCTACAGAATCGAGCACGACATTGAGGAGCACCGAACTAAATCGGGGGAATACCAGTGGGAATCAACAGGGAACACAGTCAAAGTGGAGGAATCAGAATAACGGTGGGACTAGCAACAAAGGGGGAAATGATAACCGTCGGGGAGGACAAAATCAACAGAGGACGGGAATCGGGAAACACCGGGCGGCGGGCCCGAGGGATGACATGTAAATTTTATTTGAGGACTGGTCATACGGAGGATAGATGCTTTGGAGACAGGGAAGTGTGTCCTCGTGGTGATGGCACGCACTTTCAGAGGGATTGCCCAAGGAATAAAGGGGTCTAACTGGGGGGCGCGCAACAGAATGTGGGCGTCAAGAGAGACAACGAGGGTCATCCTAGGGTCTAGGGTCGGGTCTTCGCCCTAGACCAAAATAGAGTTCCCAAAGCCAATAACGTCATAGGAGGTACCCTATTTGTCTCTAGTGTTAAAGCCCGAGTACTCATAGATCCAGGGTCATCGCATTCATACATCGCATCACATTTTGCCTCCCATTTAGATACCATGCCTGAATCATTGCCATATGTGTTAGAGGTGTCTACTCCGATGGGAGAGTGCCAAGTAGCTTCGGATGTTTATCGTAATTGTGATGTGATTATTGATGGTCACCATTTGCCTGCGGATTTGGTTGTTTTACCCATACGAGATTTTAATGTGATTTTGGGGATGGATTGGTTGCATGCACACCATGCTGTTGTTGATTGCCGTAAAAAGTTTGTTACCTTTGATATGTCGAATATGTCATCTTTTGTGTTTGTTGGTGATAAGTGCATGGGTGGTGTTCGTCTTATTTCGGCTTTGAAAGCCCGTAAGTTATTATCACGTGGTTGTTCGGGGAACTTGGCTTGTGTGGTAGATAAATCGAAAAGGGTGGTTATGTTGGATGATGTTTCTATTGTGCGTGAATTTCCGGACGTCTTTTCTGATGAGTATGAATTGCCCCCTGATAGAGAATTGGAATTTTGTTTTGAGTTGTTACCGGGTACCGCGCCGATATCGAAAGCACCGTATCGCATGGCGCCGGCCGAGTTGAAGGAATTAAAGATTCAGTTGCAAGAGTTACTCGATCGGGGTTTCATTAAACCGAGTGTATCTCCTTGGGGTGCACCGGTATTGTTTGTGAGGAAGAAGGATGGTTCGTTGAGGTTATGTATCGACTACCGGGAGTTGAATCAGGTTACAATTAAGAATAAATACCCTCTCCCACATATTGATGACTTGTTTGATCAGCTTCGAGGTTCCGTAGTATACTCTAAGCTCGACCTTAGAAATGGTTACCATCAGTTGAAGGTTCGGAAGGAGGACGTTCCTAAGACGGCATTTAGGACTAGATACGGGCATTTTGAGTTTGTAATTATGCCCTTTGGGTTGACTAATGTACCCGCGGTATTTATGGATTTGATGAATAGGGTATTCTTGCCGTACCTTGATTGTTTTGTGGTTGTTTTCATCGACGACATTTTGGTGTACTCGAAGTCTCGAGAAGAGCACGAGAAACACTTAAGGATTGTATTGACGGTTTTGAGGGAAAATAAACTGTATGCTAAGTTTAGTAAGTTTGCCTTTTGGTTGGAGGAGGTAACATTTTTGGGTCATGTGATTTCAGGCAAGGGAATTTCAGTTGACTCGGCTAAAATCGAGGCCGTGGTAAGTTGAAAGAGGCCCGAGACTGTGACGGAGATTCATAGTTTCTTGGGCTTAGCGGGTTACTATCGGAGGTTTATAGAGGGATTCTCTAAGATTGCAACCCCGTTGACGACCTTGACTCAGAAAAATAAACCGTTTGTGTGGAATGATAAGTGTGAGGCGAGTTTTCAGGAGTTGAAGGAAAAGTTGACTACGGCTCCTATTTTAGCATTGCCGAATGGACACGATGGGTTTGTGATTTATAGCGATGCTTCGAAAGATGGTTTGGGTTGTGTCTTGATGCAGAATGGAAGGGTCATTGCGTATGCTTCACGGAAGTTAACTCAGTATGAACAGAATTACCCGACACACGATCTCAAGTTGGCTGCGATTATATTTGCTCTTCATAAGTGGAAACATTATCTGTATGGGGCTAAGTTTGAGGTGTTCACTGATCATAAAAGCCTTAAATACTTATTCTCGCAAAAGGAGTTGAATAACCGACAGCGTAGGTGGATGGAACGGTTGAAGGACCATGACTGTACTATTTTATATCACCCGGGAAAGGCAAATGTTATTGCGGATGCGCTAAGTAGGAAAGCGTATATTTCTTTCTTGATGACTAGGGAATGGAAGATGCTTGAGGATATTCGTGATTGGGGGTCCTAGTGAGTCTAGCCATGGAGTAATTTTTGCTAATATTCGGGCTACTCCGGTGTTGTTCCAACGGATTAAGGAAACTCAAGAGAGTGATCCGGAGTTGAAAAAATTGATTGATGAGTTAGGTGAGGGTAAGACCCCAGATTTTGCTAAGAATAGTGATGGTATTTTGACATTTCGGGGTAGAGTTTGTGTACCGGCGATTGAGAAAGTGAAACGACAAGTGTTAGATGAAGCCCATAAGTCTAAATATACAATTCATCCAGGAGTACCAAAATGTATAGGGATTTGAAAAAGAATTTTTAGTGGAGTGGAATGAAAAGGAAATCGCCAAATTTGTGTCAAAGTGTTTGACTTGCCAACGGATTAAAGCGAAACATCGAGGCCAGTGGTGTTGCAACCTTTGGAAATTCCGGAATGGAAATGGGAGAACATCGCAATGGATTTCGTGACAGGGGTTACCGAGGACTCGACGAGGTCATGATGCAGTTTGGGTTATTGTTGATAGATTGACTAATTTGGCCCATTTTCTTCCCATTGCGGTGACTGATTCGTTGGAGAAACTTGCTTCGTTGTATATTCAGGAGATTGTGAGGTTGCATGGGGTGCCAGTGAGCATTGTATCGGACAGGGATCCACGGTTTACTTCTCGGTTTTGGAAGTCACTTCAGAATGCTTTAGGGACGAAGTTGAATCTGAGTACAGCATTTCACCCGCAAACCGATGGACAGTCCGAGAGAACGATTCAAATACTTGAGGATATGTTGAGAGCGTGCTCGATGGACTTTAAGGGAACTTGGGATTCACATGTACCATTGATTGAGTTCGCCTACAACAATAGCTACCAGTCGAGTATCGAGATGGCTCCGTATGAGGCACTTTATGGTAGGAAGTGTCGTTCTCCGATTTGTTGGGATGAAGTCGGTGAAGCGAAGTTGTGGGGTCCAGAGATGGTTCATGAATCGGCAGAAAGTGTGAAACTCATCCGGGAGAGATTAAAAATGGCTCAGAGTAGACAAAAGAGTTATGCCGACAATAGACGTCGGGATCTTGAATTTGAGGTCGGTGATCACGTGTTTTTGAAGGTTTCACCTCGGATTGGGGTTAAGAGATTTGGTAAGAAAGGTAAATTGGCCCCGAGGTATATTGGACCATTTGAGATCTTGGAAAGGGTTGGAAAGCTAGCTTATAGACTTGCATTGCCGCCATCGATGTCAGGTATTCATGAGGTATTCCACGTGTCGATGTTAGGGAAGTATTTGACGGATGCCTCACATGTGTTGGAGTATGAACCGGTGGATTTGACGCCCGACCTTTCATATGTCGAGCAACCTGTAAGGATTTTGGATACCAAGGAACAAGTATTAAGGACGAAGACAATACCCCTCGTGAAAGTGTTGTGGAGGAATCCCGCGTTGAGAAATACCCCGCGTTGTTCGATGGAGTCGGTAAGTAAATTCGCGGACGAATTTATTCTAAGGGGGTGAGAATGTAACACCCACCTCATTTGCATCATTACATTATGTATGATCTCATGTATATCTTGCATATCTCATCTCATCCAAATGTCATTTACATTTATGTTTAATTCCACGTGTTTCGTATGCCCTAATATTGTTGTTTAATTCTCGTAATTCTCCATGCTTAAGACATGTTACAAGTGTGGTATGATCGAACCTAGGAAAAGAGGGGCAAAACAGACTGTGTTTGGACATCTGAACCTTGGCACGACCGTGCAGCCATATTGGCACGGCCGTGCGAAACATTCCAGTAGGTCCAGATTGTGTCATGAGGGTGGCACGACCGTGCAGCCATATTTGCACAGCCGTGCGAGACATTCCAGGAGGTCCAGATTATGTCATGAGGGAGGCACGACCGTGCAGCCATATTGGCACGGCCGTACGAGACATTCCAGTAGGTCCAGATTGTGCAATGAGGGTTGGCACGACCATGCAGCCTCATTGGCACGACCGTGCGATGTTGGCACGACCGTGCAGCTTATTTGGCATGGCCGTGCGAAGCGCGACAGATTGAACTCTTTTGTGCAAAAAACCCAATTTTACTTATATTGAGTGGCCCTCATTGTGACACGTCGACAGGCCAAACTTCCCTCTCTCTCAGCCACTTAAAACAACCAAAGAGAGAGTTTAACACTCTCATTTTATCTCCTAAACACCATAGCACAAAGAGAGAAGAGTACTGAGGGTTTAGAGAGAGAAGTAGAGATTTCTTGAGATTGTGAAGGAATCTCGACGATCCGAGCACGCCGTTGCGAAGGTCTTGCCGAAGAGAAGCTTTCTCACCGATTAGATTTTTGTTTTCTTCACCTTTTTCGACAAGAGGTAAGCTACTACCCCCTCTTCTTCTTGTTTTATGTCTCATATGACATCCTAGACTTCTAATATGTGAAGTTACCATGCTAGAGTAGTGAGTATGTGATTCTTGCCATGAATGCCATTATGGACTTGTGAAATATGTTATTAATTGTTCTATGATGTTGGAAAACTCAAAATTGGACAATAATGTGCTAGGATTAAAGTGCAAGACCACTTCCGTAACTCGACATCACTAGTAACCTAAAATGACTCTAACGGAGTCGGTTAGGGTTTGATAATGAATGTGACCACGTGTGTGTTTTGTGAGCTCTTTGGATACTCGAGAGACTCGTTGGGCGATTGGTTACGCGATACACGTATAATGGTATTGTGTTGAATTCAGTATTGATGTTGTATGGCTATGTGTAGTAGAACTATTGGCATACATTAATATGTTGTTGTTGTGGTCGTTATACTCCCTACTTTGGAGTGTAATGCTTTTATTTAATGTTAAGTAAACATCTACTTGAACATTTGGTTGATTGGTTAATGTGTCGAGTAAATATCTACTTTAGCATTTGTTAAGTCCATGGCATATTTGTTGGAGGTGTATTGACGCTCAGTTATTGCGTGAGTCGGGGCTACGTAATAACCGAAGGTCAATACACTGGGTCTCGCCCTACCGTTGGCCACGGTAGTGGTTATTGCGCTAAGTGTTGTACAAAATAAACGCGACCTTGGTAAGCTATATCGTGATTGTTTCTTGGGTCGTGGAGACCGAGTCTTCACGTCGACGTGAATACGGGAAACGGTTCACTTTGGTTTTGGTTATTGGTTCGATGATCGGGTACGACATCAACAGTTTCTACATTGGTATTATCGGTTGGTTGGTTGGAGGTTTGTATGTCGAAGGTGTACCTCGACAGTATCCTTTTATATGTGTTCATATATTGCACCTACGTGAGATGCATGCTACGTGACATATGATATGAGATACTTGTTTCCTTGATGATTGAGAACTGCTATATTATGTCAACCATGCTATATGTAATTCTTGTTACTGTTCACATCTCGCATGCCATATTGTTGCATTAGTAGCTTATTGAGTTTTATAACTCCCCCCGTCCATTGTTTATTGTTTTCCTTAGATCCCAAGCCTGCACGAAACCCCCAGTGTTCGTTCGTCGTCGTCCGGTGTATTCGATATCGTCTTTTGGTAGTGCTCCTTGAGCCCTTGTATTTTCTTTTGGTGAGGCCGAGGGTACATTTGTTATTTAAACATTGTAAAGTTGGGTAGAAGTCCCGTACTTGTGGTTCATTCATATTCTTTTGTAGATGCCGACACGGTTGTCAGGCTTTTGTAAACGTTGTTAACTTTCATATTCCGCGCACTCTGTAAATGTTATATGTTTAGCCCGAGCTTCATAGCTCGTGGGTTTGTTGGTTATTTCATGTGTTGTTCTCCGGCTTCTGCGTGGCCGTGATGTGATGATTTGTTTTTAAAAGTAAACATACATTTACATTACAAGGTTTTGCACGAAAAGTTATTTTTAAATTGTGCATTTTGTGTCCCGTCTCACGAACCGGACGAGATTCCACGTAGGATCTCGGGTTGGGTCGTGACAGATGGTGATGATACTCTTTCTGACGAAGCTTTTGCCATGTTTGTAAAGAACTATCAATGTTTCAAAAGGTTTAACAAATCATCATATAAGCAGTCTCCTTATAAGACTGCTGCTCCTACAAAAACAACTGCTCATAGTAAGACTGTTGTTAACCAAAAAGAAAATGAGCTTGTTTGTTTTAATTGTAGGAAACCAGGTCATTTTGCCTCAAGATGTCCTAAGCCAAAATATGAATTTTACAAAAAAACGTCCCGAGTCTAAATTTCAAAAACAAAAAGGGATGGTGGCTGAGGACATTGATGAAAGCAACTTGCCCACTTGGTGTGACACAGATTCCGATGAGGATGATTCTGTGATTTTGTTGAAACGGCAAATATATGTCTCATGGCCAGGGAATCACCCCATGACTCAGTTAGATCACTTCCATTTCAACAGGATGATAGCGATGATGATGAGCTCAATGAACCATCCAGGGGAGAACTCATTAAAATCAATAAAGACATCTTTGGAAGAATTTGCCAAATTTAAAGCGCCTATGTAAAATTAGCCAAAAAGCATGAGTTAGTTGTCTCTGAGAAATCTACCTTGATGTCTGAGATAAAAAATCTCAATAGGCAACAACGGAGAATATCAAGACTCAAAAAGAGAACAAGACATTAACTGAAAAGGTGGAATTCCTACTTGAGCACATAAAGAAAATTAATTCTGAGAAAGATAACCTTCAAAAGGTTGTTGATGCTTGGAATAATTCAAAAGGAAACTTCGATACCATTCTTTCAAAACAAAAATCTCTTGATGACAAAGCGGTATCGGTTTCCAAAATGAGCTCAATATAGGAAGTTCATCCAGCTTCTTAAGGAAATGAGACAAGCGAAGTAATTGCAAAAGAAATGGTGAAGAAGTTGTCTATAATCAGCATTCCTCTCATGACACTCTTAATAGGGAGACTGAGCATCATAGATCTGCTATCAGACGTCCTGTGAAAACAATGATGACTGATAACAAGTCAAAGAACTCTTAACTCAAGTATATTAAATTTGTCAAAGGAAAGACTGCCAACCTCAACCCTACTGATAGAAAGCTTAAAGGAAGTTTGTTTGAAAATGTAAAATCTTTTGATAAAAGGTCTACTAGTATGAAGACCAATATCACCAGAAAATTGCATTATCAACCTAAATCCAATAAGCCAGTTATCAGTAAATCAGTCATTTTCAAAACTGCTGATTATGAGAAAACTTCTAAAGGAATTTTCAAACATGTTCAAGGTTTTCACAACTGCTCACTTTGCAAAGGTCATGGTCACAAGATTCATGAATGCTTTCTGAGATTCATACCTAAACCCAAAGGATTCACACCTCCTAATGTTAAACAGGTATGGGTTCCAAAAGGTTACTAACCCTCAAGACCCAAGAATAAACTGGGGACCATGTTCTTAAATGATTAAATTTCAGGAATGCTTCATGGCCCTTAATGAGGAGGAGAAAGATTTATGGTATCTGGATAGTGGCTGCTCAAAGCACATGACTGGAAATCAGAATCTTCTCTCCAACATTATTGAAGCTAAAGGTCCTTCAGTAATCTTTGGTGATAACTCCAAAGGAAAGACAGTTGGCTATGGAAACATTATTCGAGGAAATCTGTCCATAAGTAAAGTATCTCTGGTTGAAGGCTTGATGCATAATCTTCTAAGCATATCACAATTCTGTGACAAGGGATTAGTTTGTCAATTCACCTCAAGTCATTGTCTCATCAAGGACAGTGAGACCTGTTCAACAATCTTGACAGGTTTCAGAAAAGGAAATGTGTATGCTGTTGACTTAAACGCTGTTGGAAGAAAATCAAATCTGTGTTTAGTTGCAAAGACATCAAATGATAACAGCTGGCTGTGGCACAAAAGGCTTAGTCATCTCAACTTTAAATATTTGGAGAAGCTATCAAAGGACAACCTAGTTGTTGGTCTGCCTAAAATATCGGCTGATCCTTACAAGCTTTGTAAAGCATGTCAACTGGGCAAATTACACAAGTCATCATTCAAAAGCAAGCCATGCTTATCAACGTCCAGACCTCTACAGCTCCTGCATATGGATTTATTTGGACCAGTTACTACTACAAGTCTTGGTGGCAGCAAATACACACTAGTAGTAGTTGATGACTACTCAAGATTCACCTGGGTTGAGATGATATCATCAAAAGATGAAGCATATGACATCATAACAGAACTCTTCAGAAGACTTCAAACTCAGAAACTGGATGACATTGCTGATATCAGATCAGACAATGGAACAGAATTTAAGAACAATGGTGTAGCCAAATATTGCGATGACCATGGAATTGGTCACAATTTCTCTGCAGTTGGTACACCTCAACAGAATGGAGTTGCTGAAAGAAAGAATAGAACTCTTATTGAAGCTGGGAAGACCATGATTGCCAAAGCAAAACTGCCTATGTACTTCTGGGCTGAAGCTGTCAATACAGCATGCTTCACTCAAAACAGGTCCATTATCAACAAATTTCATAACAAAACTCCATATGAAATATGGAGAGGCAGAACTCCCAATATTGGTTTCTTCAAAATATTTGGATGCAAATGCTATGTTCTTTACAATGGAAAAGAACATAGAGGTAAATTTGAATCCAAAAGTGACGAAGGAATATTTCTGGGATATGCCAAATTTTCAAAAGCTTATAGAGTTTATAATAAAACCTCTCTTAGAGTTGTTGAATCTGTTCATGTCTCTTTTGATGAATTTGATTTTATTGGGCCACATATGGCTCCTAAGGTATCTAATGACTCTGATGAGTATGAGACAGGCACAGAACAGCCAAGCTCCATATCTACCGAACCTACATCCTCACAAGTTCCTCCAAGGATTAACTTGATAGAACCTAGATGTGAATATGGATCGGTAAATGAAAACTCGAAAGTCCAGAATCCACTTCCACACCCGAAGTATTACAACCTACATTAGAATTAACATATCCTCTAGAAAACCAAGCTTCAGACACTTCCACTTCTCAAGAACTCAACTCTGCCGATAGACATGTTCAACCTGCAGATATTCGGGAAGTTAAAGATCATCCTATCACTCAAATCATCGGCGATCTTAATGTTGGAGTTCAAACTAGAAAAGCTTCAAGAAATGAATGCATGTATTCTACGGCATTCGTATCACATACTGAACCCAAGAAGATAGATGAAGCTATGGAAGATCCAAGCTGGGTGGAAGCGATGCAAGAAGAAATAAACCAATTTGATAGATGTCAAGTTTGGTCACTTGTTCCCAGACCTAAAGGACAAGCTGTGATTGGAACAAAGTGGGTCTTTAGAAACAAGATGGATGAAAATGGAAATATCACCAGGAATAAGGCAAGACTTGTAGCTCAAGGATACAGACAGGAGGAGGGAATTGACTATGATGAGACATTCGCTCCTGTTGCAAGACTAGAAGCCATCAGATTATTCTTGGCTTATGCATCCTTCAAAGACTTCAAGGTATATCAAATGGATGTTAAGAGTGCTTTTCTAAATGGTGAACTACAAGAAGAAGTATATGTGGAACAACCACTGGATTCATAGATAATTCAAGAAGAGAAGATGTGTACAAATTAAGGAAAGCACTTTATGGACTTAAGCAAGCTCCAAGGGCCTAGTATGAGACCCTTTCAAAGTTCTTGATATCTCAAGGCTTTGTGAGAGGTCAAATTGATACTACTCTTTTTATTATGAAACATAAAGGCCATTCTTTACTTGTTCAAATTTATGTTGATGATATTATATTTGGTTCTACTAACGAGAATCTTTGCAAAAGATTTGAGAAGCTTATGCAGAGTAAATTTGAAATGAGCATGATGGGAGAACTTAATTTCTTCCTAGGACTTCAAATTCAATAAAGCTCAACCGGTATCTTTATCAATCAAGCCAAATATGCAAAGGATCTTATCAAGAAATTTGGGCTTGAGAATAACGACTTCACACACCTATGGCTACTAACGTCATCTTGACAAAGATGAAAAGGGCAAGAAAGTGGACATGACTCTTTATAGAGGCATGATCGGCTCACTTCTATATTTAACTGTAAGTAGGCCTGATATTATGTTTACTGTTTGTGTATGTGTTAGATTTCAAGCAGATCCAAAGGAGTCTCATCTACATGTTGTTAAAAGAATCATCAGATACTTAATTGATACATCTAATTTGGGTATTTCGTATCCAAGGGACTCATCTTTTAATCTTATAGGATACTCTGATGCTGACTTTGCTGCTTGTAAAGTTGACAGAAAAAGCACTAGTGGAACATGTCAATTCCTAGGGAATAGACTTGTCTCATGGGCCAGCAAAAAGCAAACATTTGTCTCAACTTCAACAACCGAAGCAGAATACATAGCTGCGGCCAGCTGTTGCTCACAACTGCTGTGGATTAAACAGCAACTGGTAGATTATGAGATCAAGACTACTGATTGCCCTATAATGTGTGACAATACATCATCTATTTCAGTTTCTCAAAATCCTGTTATGCACTCCAAAACAAAGCACATAGACGTGAGATATCACTTCTTAAAAGATCATGTGGAAAAAGGTAACATCAGTATACAGTATATATCTACCGATCAGCAATTAGGTGATATTTTCACCAAACCACTTGACTCCACCAGGTTTGCCTACTTAAGAGGAGAGCTTGGTATGCTCGATCTCAATCCTTAACTCTTGGAGAATTTATTACACTTTATCTGTTTATAAATCTGCCTATCTTATCAGACAAGTGTAACACTGCCGATATTGTAGGGCAACCATAAAGTAAGTACTTTCCTATTCGAATAGGCCGTCTTTAATATAATTAATCACAAACAATCGAGTATGTGAACAGTCATTTTTCATAGCATTAAATGCGGACCTCAAAATTTATTAAATATCATTTAGTGAAAACTGTCAGAAGTATAAAAGTGAATTCACAAAATCAACTGTTCACTATTCGCAAAAACCGCCTTTCGCATTTTCAAAATTCTGAGATATCTTCAAGTTCAAAAACCTCAGAAATAATCAATCTTTCATTTTGATTCTAATATCAATCCTCAATGGTGAGTAACAACATTCCCTTACATTTACTTAATTCAAGTTTTATTACAAACTATAACTTTTCAAGCATCTGAACTGTTTGGCTCTTGTGTAATCGATAAATTACAAATGCTTGATTTTATGAATTCTTGTTGGTTATGACAAATCTCTGGATATGAAATGTGAATAAAGTAATTTATTAAAACATATCTCAGTTCATATTGTTGTATTTCCAGAAAATGATAAAAAAAAAATCCGCTGTATACGCTGTACTATTAACAAACGTGTGTTTATTAGCGTATTTTGGATTTAAATTTGAACAGTAGATGTGTTCTAAAGAACTGCCAAAAATTTTTAACTCTGCTGATTGTACATATAGGCAACTACACAATCTTCCACCTCTAGCAACAAGATAGGACAAGTTGCAAAAGCTGACAAAGCCACTGAAATACCTATCAAAAACCTTCCCCGCACGAGTTATCATCCAGGCATGACCATTGACGCCAAATCTATCCAAAGCTACCCTTCTGGAGAAGGTTTATTAAGAGACATAGATGGATGTGGTCTTCTACCGCTCTTTCAGCTGAATGACACTCTCTACAGCATCTCTATAGTTGAGGAGTTCTATACTAGGATGACCCTTCCGCCTCCTCCTATCTCCAAAGATAAAAAGGTCAACATGAGCTATCTGAAAGGCTATATTCGAGGATGTCCCATCAAGTTGACTTACAAAGACATCGGACATGTTCTGGGATTGCCCACTGAAGGCAAAATTGAATTAACCGCTGAGGAATCAGCTCAAGCGTGGGAAATGATGAGAGGATCTACACTCCCTGAGCCATATGCTGAAATGTCTCGAAACCTATTTCCTAAGATTCCATATCAAATCAGTCATCTTCTTGACAAGAGCATTTTGTTCAAGAATGGAGCAAGGGATGTCTTCACTTCTCAACAAGCGATGTGGACAAAGCGTCATTCTTCGCAAACGGCTTAATTGGGACAAGATTGTGTTTTCAATGATCTTTCAAAGTGTGTCGATGTCCAAGCCAATCCATCCATGAAGAGACCCTTTGTTAGGGTAATCAATGTTCTCCTTCAAGGGTTCGAAGAAATTGTAAAGAAAATGAGCGGTGATGATCTCATCAAGGTGACCAACACCTACGTCTTCACTTGCTAATAATATCTCCAGATATAGAAGACTTGGTGAAAAGAGCTATTCTTTGCCGCTTGCTGCCGGTGCCTCCTCTCAATCCAAACGGAGCATGAGAAAGGTGGTTTACACTTCTGAAGGTCTTCCTACTGAGGAGGAGACTAAGCCACTCGGTGTTGAACTCCCTGAGGACTTCGATCTAACCAGGCTTGACCATGATCCATATGAGCCTAATGACTCATCCCCAAAAAGACAGAAACATTCCTCCCCAAAACCTAAACGAAAACCCTCAAAAACAAAGAAAGCTGTTGAAATGGATATCTCAACCTTTCAACCAGCAGACCTCAACTCCACCAAACAACCTTCCACTCTTCCTCCAAAACCTACTTCAGACCCCATCAAGCCAAAATCAAAGCAAACTCTCCACCCTACCGATGAATCCTTTGGCCTTCCCAAGATCATTTCGACAACTCCAACCACACAGGCCACTCCCACACCAACCATTCCCACATCTGACACCCCGCAACCTACACCAACCTCTTCCAATCCAACCAAATCCAGGCAAGGCAAGCGCTTGAAGAAAAGTGCCAAAAATGCAAAGATTGCACCTTCTGCCGATACCTCATCCTCTCCTGCTTCCTCACCAACTCAACTATAGGACCCTACTTCCAAACCACCTCAAATGCCTACTCCCTCTGTCCCCATTAACCAATCCACCATACCCACTTCCATTCCCCTTATAGAACCTTCTAATTCTGATAGATTATAAAATTCACCTGCTGATCTCTCCCTCACCAGATCCAAACGACCTCCAACTTCTTTCACTAAACAGCCCACTCCCAAACGACCCAGACTCAGTCCATACAATCATCTTCACCCCGACGTCCAAGAACTGCTGACATTTCAAAACGGTCGTCCTACTCCAAACCCTGCGGTCTCATATGCCTTTCTCTCTACTCTGGATTACCCAAAACAATCCCTTGCCAATGTCCACTGGGGAAATCATTTTTAAATGGGGTGCCTTCTATGAACCTCTTCGTCCCGCCTGGTCTCAACAATTCTTCATGCACAACTCTGCAGTTCAAGATCTTATGATCTTCAAACAGTGGACTGCTATTCACAAAGAACTTAATCTACCTCTTCTTACTGAATCAGACATCACTCCGTTTCTCTCCCTTCCCAAACCTCCCATCTATACCATTATAAAATATCCTTCAATTCTCACCAATCCAATCATCTACAACTTCTTCAATGTTGTCTCTACTTATATTGGATTTGACCCTCGTGTTCACATCTTCTTCAAACCAATTCATATTCCACTGCCCTTCTGTCCACCCATTTTTATTCTTTACGAATCCTATGAAGCCTATATCGAAAAACTTTTCCATGTACCTCGTGTCTGACTCTACTTGCCTGGTACTTCACTTCCCTCACCTCCTCCTACTGACACCATCTTCTCCTCCAGTCGTTCCTCCTTTCCTGACTCTCTCGGTCCTTACCATCTGGAAGATGTTGTGCAACGTTACAACACTCTTCTCGATGGCATCAAAACTGCTCTACACCATCTTTCGGCCAAGCAGTCTCATACGACTGACACCACGGCTACATATATGGTCGATGTTCTCTCTGTTGTTCGTGAAGCCAAAGCTGCTGTTACAAAATTCCAATCTGCTATTACTGGCCTGCTCCATACCAAGTGTGACATATTTAGTCAAGATCTAGAACAAGTGCTTCAGGCTTTCGACTTTGTCCTCAAGGCATTACGTCATGCTCACCGACATACAAATCGGTTGGTAAACACCTCTGCTCGGGCCACTCGGCAGACACTGATCCATCAGCTTGCGTCCATGAAGGAGGAGATAAGTCGCATGCGCGAAATTCACAATAATCAGCTGACCGATCTTCGCACAAATAACTCTGATCTTCGTGAACTGAACGCTATGTTGAAACAGCAGAACAATTGTAATACCCTAGCTCCCTCAATGTGTTAATTGTGTGAATATGTGTTATTATGTTTGTTTGCATGAATAGAAATGACATGTTAGTAATAGGAGTTTGATTGTATAGCATGTTGAGTGTTTGATCTTATACACTTGTGTTGATTTCCTTAGAAATAGAGTGTTTTAACACTTCTTCAGACTGGAAGGCTTCGCACGACCGTGCGCCTTATATGGCACGGCCGTACGAGAGTGAACAGAATGTTGGGTTTGAAATCTTAAGCTTAGCACGACCGTGCACCTTATAGGGCACGACCGTGCGAGGCTGGACAGAAAGTCCTAAACTAGGATGTAACGTTGGCATGACCGTGCGCCTTATGTAGCATGGCCGTGCCAAGCTGTACGGACAGCACTTAGGTGACTTGTAAATTTTGGCTTTAGATCCTTGGACCCTTGGCTGAAGGTATTGTACCATGGCTTGACCAATTGACCATATATAAGTCATTTGAAGACTCAAAACATATCATCTTCTCCATAGTTCTACCTTGAAGCCCTAGAAAGCTTGTGTGGGAGATTTAAAGTGAGACTAGTGTGTGTGTTCTATCCTTCACCATCCAACCATTGGATCATCCATGCAAGGCTACCAAAATATAGCTTGGGACTAGGGGACCTCATAACCAAGCCTTAATTGTGAATTTGTTGGTTTAAATTTCTACTTTAGAGGTAAGTTGCTAAACCCCCTTGTATGCTTAGAAAGTATTACATGTTTGTTCTTAAATCTTACATGCATGACTTGAATACAAGGTTTTGGTATGTTTAAATGATATGTTGAATTATATAACATGTCTAAGTGTTGAATTGTTGAGTTGGATGATGTTGCATGTTGGCTTAACGAGCTCAATTATGGATGGTACCAAGGAACATGTTAGGAGCCTAAAATGGGTGAAAATTGCATATAGCAACTATACCCAATTTTATGAACTTTGTGAATTTACACCAAAAGTGGATTTTTGGGAAGATTATAATTTTTCAAATCAATTGTTAAAGTACTACAAAAATTTGGGTTCATTTGGTATGGAATATGGTCCTCCGAGTATTTGATACTGGTTTGTTAGAGACTTGTAAAGTAGCTCTAAATTTGTGGTTTTTGGCTTAAAACAATATGTTTGCTGATTATATGTTGTAGAAAAATATAATCGAGACGATGTGATCAAGTTCACTACTTTTGAACTTGACGGTTATTTGCATAAGTTGAGTAAGATTACCTACTTGTGTGTCGTGTAAGTCCAGCTGGCGTCGTCGTTGTTTATGTCATGGTAGGACGACCTATCGTCTTCACAAATTGAAAGTTTGTGATCGCTATAAGTCGCCGTACCGGAGTTCACACACCCTCTTCTGTTGGCCACAGTTGAGAAGTAGCCCCACTGTTATAGCAATACGCGTGACTTTGGCTTGCTAGTTGAACCCGATGGGATTAGTCGAGGACATCGATACTACGTACACGAGTATCGAGGCACTACTGGTTGTTTGTGTAATGCAGGAGCTACACAAGGTTGAAGAAAGAGATACAATATCCTTCTCTAACATGGTTTACGTACAAGCCTTTATGTGGTAACCAAGTGTTATGTGAGTTGAATGATGGTATATCTAGTAAGATGGTATATGTTATGTTATGGTATATAGATGTTGATACCATGTTATGTTTATTACATTGAGCATCATGCCATGCCATTTAATTGCATTAGTAACTTCTTGTGTCATTATGACTCACCCGTTATGTGTTTAATTGTTTTCCCTTAGATCCAAGTCAACCCGGAAGTTCTCGGTGAGGCCGAAAGCGGTTCGTTAGCTCGCGTGTCGACTACGTGGGGAGATCGAGGATCCTTATCTTAGTTATCTATTTTCATTTTGGTAAGGACGATAAATATGTAAAGTTATATAAATTTTACTTGGGTATTATTATGGTGTTGTAAACAATATTCTTTTGGTAGCCGACATATGTATGTCGTGCTCTTGTACGGTTGTGTTGTGGTATTAGTTCCTTTCCGAGCATGTTGTAGCTCGAGGTTATGTTTTGTTCCGGCATGTTGTGGCCGATGTTTTTTGTCGTAGTTGTTCTCTTTTCCCGAGTTAACTCGTGGTCGTTGATAGTTGTTTTCCCGGCCTTTTATCGCCGAAGACTGTTTTCATACTTGTTTCATCAGGTTGTTAGTTGCGTTTTGTCGTAAGTATGGGTGGTTACGCCACGTGCTTTTCGTGTTGTTGTGTTGTATTGACGACCCGACCTCGGGATTTCGTATAGAGATCCGGGTCGGGGCGTCACAGTTGGTATCAGAGCTTGTGTTAGCTATTCGCCAGGATAGGTTCCATGGCCTAGGTGGGTATGGTGTGTGTTATCGAGATTTTTAACGTCGAGTGTTTTATGTAGGTTGAAATGGTGCGGACTAGGTTCGGAGCGAGTGCTAGTAGGGTTGGTACTAGTGCCGGAGGGAATGATGGGAGAGATGATGACGTGAATCGACCACAGGATGTCCCTCCTGAACAGGACCAAGAGAACCCGAATACAAACATGGCAGTGATGATGGGACGAATGATGGAACTCATGAATCAAATGACTGAAAGAATGAATGGGGGAGCAACAACTACTCCGGAAGTTGAAGCTCCACAACCAGAGATTGAAGTACCACAACCTGAGGCGAGGCCTAGGAATTACACTACCACCTTGGAGCGTTTCTTGAAAATGAAACCACGTACTTTTCTTGGGGAACCGGATGCCGTGAAAGCTGAATTGTGGATCGAGCACATCATCAAGATATTTGCAGCCTTGGGTTGCAACGATGATGAGAAGGTGAACCTTGCAGTGTTCAAACTTGAGGGAGCGGCCGAGCACTGGTGGCAGGTATTACAGGGGAGCTGGGACTCGAGGGGAGAACCCCACAGTTGGCCCAATTTCTTGAGGGAGTTTAAGGCGCAGTACATTCCGGAGGTAGTTCGGGAAAGAAGAGAGAGAGTTCTACGACTTGGAGCAGGGCAGCATGACAGTGGCACAATATTCAGCCAGGTTCACTGAATTGGCTCGATATTGTAGTCACTTGGTTCCCACGGAGGCAAAGAAGGCCCAGAAATTCATCAAGGGCCTGAAAACAGAGTACAGAAAACAATTGCTATCCTTGCAGCTTGCCGACTATAGGAGTGCAGTGGATAGGGCTTATGGGATCGAGAGTGATATAAAAGAGCATCGAGGGAGAAATGTGAACAACCCTCCACAGGCATCACAGAATCAGGGAAAGGGACAAGGTTCCGGTAGTCGATATAGCGGTGGAAACAACAACCGCGAGTCGAGTCAATCAATCGAGGGGCAACAATCGGTGGGAGGAGTGTTAGTCTGCATCTATACGAGCCGGGGTACTCCACAAATCTGTAGTTCTTGTTCAAACCGGGCATTCGAGGATAAGTGCTATAGCAAGACAGGGAATTGGTTGGGCCAATGCTTCTATTGCAAGGAGGTTGGTCATCAAAAAGGGATTGTCCTAAGTTAAAGGGTGGTGGTGCGGCGCTAGCGTACGGTCTAGTGGCACAAGAGAGACAGTGACGGTAGACCTAAGGTCCGGGCCGAGTGTTTGCGCTTGATCGGCACGGTGTACCGAGTCTACTTCGGTCATAGGAGGTAGCCTTTCGTCTTCGGTAGTAGAGCTCGAGTTCTTATAGATCTGGCTCATCACATTCTTATGTTGCATCCCATTTTGTGAACCATTTGTGTGTGTTGCCCCAGCCCTTATCTTTTGTGCTTGACGTGTCTACCCCGTTGGGGGATCATATGTTGGCCTCGGATGTGTACCGAGCTTGTGATATACTTATAGGTGATCACACTTTGCATGCTGATTTGGTGGTGTTACCCATACGTGATTTTGATGTGATACTTGGCATGGACTGGTTATGTGCATATCATGCTTTGGTAGATTGTCATAGAAAGAAGGTTACTTTTTCTATGCCGGGTGTGTCTGAATTTGTGTTTGTGGGCGATGCTGTCAAGAGTGGTTTGCATGTTATATCTGCGTTAAAAGCTAGAAAATTGTTATCGCATGGGTGTGCGGGTTACTTGGCGTGTGTGGTTGATAGAAGTATTGCCACTCCTGTGTTAGAAGAAGTTCCTGTGGTGTGTGAATTTTCAGATGTGTTTTCTTCTGATTATGCATTA
This sequence comes from Platycodon grandiflorus, assembly GCA_016624345.1. Classification (NCBI taxonomy): domain Eukaryota; kingdom Viridiplantae; phylum Streptophyta; class Magnoliopsida; order Asterales; family Campanulaceae; genus Platycodon; species Platycodon grandiflorus. The sequence goes on along the minus strand of CM028365.1, from coordinate 29,529,101 downwards.
CCTCCCGATAGGGAAGTTGAGTTTTGTATTGAATTGTTGCCGGGGACTACCCCGATTTCTAAAGCCCCATATAGAATGGCACCGGCAGAATTGAAGGAATTGAAAGAACAGTTGCAAGAATTGCTTGACAGGGAATTTATTAAACCGAGTGTGTCACCGTGGGGTGCACCGGTGTTGTTTGTTAGAAAGAAGGATGGTACGTTGAGATTGTGTATTGATTATAGGCAGTTGAATCAGGTAACAATCAAGAATAAGTACCCATTACCACACATCGATGATTTGTTTGACCAGTTACAAGGATCTGTGGCATATTCCAAGCTAGACTTGAGAAGTGGCTATCACCAGTTGAAGGTGCGAGCTGAAGATGTTCCCAAAACAGCTTTTCGCACAAGGTATGGCCACTATGAATTTGTGGTTATGCCATTTGGGTTGACGAATGCGCCGGCGGTATTCATGGACTTGATGAATCGGGTGTTCCATGAGTATTTGGACTGTTTTGTGGTGGTGTTCATTGACGACATCCTTGTGTACTCTAAGTCTCGAGAGGAACATGCACAACATTTGAGGTTGGTATTATCGGTTCTTAGGGAGAAGAAATTGTTTGCCAAGTTTAGCAAATGTGCTTTCTGGCTTGAGGAGGTTTCCTTTCTAGGGCATGTCGTTTCGAAAGACGGGATAGCGGTGGACTGTTTTGTGCTCTCCGCTTTTATTTATTTTGGCTCAGGAGATCTTATCGGTTAACATTAATGGTGCTATTTCTGCTGGGCATTTTCGTCCGTTTGAGCATGGTCGAGGGGGGTTAGTAATCTCACATTTACTTTATGCTGATGACATGTTGATTTTCAGTAATGCTAGCAAAGCTTCTGTTATGGCTCTTAAAAGGTTAATGGTCAGATATGAGAATTGTTCGGGGCAGCTCATTAATTTACAGAAAAGTGGTTTTTATGTTTCGTCGAAAACTTCCCTTCGTCGTTTATCTTTACTGGGAAACTGGTCTGGTTGTACACATCGGCGTTTACCCATGAAATACTTAGGGGTTCCGTTGTTTAAAGGTCGTCCGAAACGTATTTATTTTGAAGATCTGTTGCTTCGTATCACTCAGCGTATTGAAGGATGGAAATCTCGTCTCCTTTCTTTTGGGGGTAAAATTGTTTTGCTTAAATCAGTTTTAAGCAGTATTCCCATCCACTCTCTTGCGGTGGTCAAAATCCCGAGGTCGATTCTCAAAGCTATTGAAAACAGGATGGCTAATTTTCTGTGGAGCTCAGCTGGAGAGAGACGTGTTCATTGGGTGGCTTGGGCCAAAATCTGTCAGCCTTTTATGGAAGGAGGATTAGGCCTTCGGTCTTTGAATCAAGTTATGGAATCTCTTCATGCTAAATTAGCTTGGAATGCTATGCAATCTCAAAGTTTATGGTCTCATTTTGTCAATGCCAAGTATGGGAATTTTAATGGGTTTTTGAGCCCGGTTTCTGCCACTCAGATATGGAAATCTATTGCTGCGCAAATGCCCAAGGTTTATCTTCACAGTCAATGGTTGATAGGTGCGGGTCTGCGTTCTTTTTGGAACGATAATTGGTGTGGTGAGCGGCTCATAGGCCCGCTTCCAATGGATTTAAATCTCACTGTGGTTGAAGGGCTAACTATTCTGGACCAGTTGCTGCCTTGGATCCCGTCCCAGCTGCATGATACTCTTCGATCAGTGCACACTGATTCCCTCGTCCCAGACAGACTAGTGTGCAAGCTATCTCAAGCAGGTTGCTTTTCTGCCAAGGATTTTTGGAATGCCACGCGAGGTCCAGCCCCTAAACCTCCCTGGGCTTCTAAAATTTGGCAGAAATGGCTTCCAATGAAGGTGAGTGGTTTTCTTTGGAAACTTTTCCTTCAAGCAGTTCCAGTAGACCTGATGTTGCATACTCGGCATGTCCCGGTTGTGTCCAAGTGTGTGTGCTGCTGTGTTCATCCTCACCAAGAATCTCTTGTTCATCTCTTTCTCCATTCCGAAGTTGCGAGGGCTGTTTGGGTGTACTTTGCTCGTCCCTTTAATAAAATCTCCCATTATTCGACGATTCAACATGCTTGGGTTATTTGGACAGAAGATCATTCTCTTCGGAATCAAGTGGGTGCGGTTTGCCTTGGTATTTTTGCGTTCTCTATGTGGGAAATTTGGAAGGCCCGGTGCAAAGCCACTTATGAAGGCTCTCCTATGCATGTTGGAAGGATTATTAACAATATTCGGAAGGATATTAATGATACGTTGTCAATGTATATTCCAAGATCTCCTCTTACTCTTGCGGGTGAAAGAAGTTTACAATCTCTTCGGTTGTCTTGCCTTACTGTTTCGTGGAGGAGAGGTCAATGGTTGCGTTGGAAACCTCCGGATGTTGGCCTATTCAAATTAAACACAGATGGGTCGGCTAGGAATGGTCTATGCACAGGGGGCGGTATTATTCGAGATTCGGATGGATGTTTGGTTCATGCTTTTTCTAATTTCTATGGTCAAGGTACTAATATGGCTGCGGAGATCTATGCCCTTCGTGATGGTTTAGCCTTCTGTCGGGCTTTAGGCTTGACTCGTGTGATCGTTGAATCTGATTCTTCTGTCGCAGTCTCGGTTCTAAAAGGATTTCATAGAGCTCCTTGGCGATACGAATATGATCTTCGTGTTTGCAAGAAGAATCTGGGTGACTATGGTTTGGTTCATGTTTTTAGAGAATTAAACAAAGTGGCTGACAGGCTTGCTCTAGAAGCTTATGTGCATCAGCAGAATGTTGTTTATGAGAAACGAGAGTTTCTTCATCGTGATGTCCGTCAGGTGCTTGATCATGATTTTATTGGTTTATATAGTTTTAGGAAATAGTTTGTTTCTTCGTTGTAAGAATTCTGAGGTTAGGCTCCTTTGTCCTCCCGGTTCTATAAGGGCAAGGCTGGTTGTCCCCCTCTTGTTTATTATCTTCTGTTATTAATAAAATTTTGCAGGGTACCGTCCCTGTTTCCTAAAAAAATAAAAAAGTCAAAGGTAGAAGCCGTGACGAATTGGAAGAGACCAACTTCTGTGACTGAAATCCGGAGTTTCTTGGGCTTGGAGGTACTATCGGAGATTCATTGAGGGTTTTCAAATATTGCAACTCCTATGACGAATTTAACAAAGAAGACAACACCGTTTAATTGGGATGATAAGTGCGAGAACAGTTTTCAGGAATTAAAGCGGCGATTGACAACGGCTCCTGTGTTAACCTTACCGAGCGGCGGGGATAACTTCATGATTTATAGCGATGCATCCAAGGAAGGTTTGGGATGTGTGCTTATGCAGAATGGGAAAGTTATAGCGTATGCTTCGAGGAAACTAAAGGATGCGGAATGAAACTACCCTACTCATGATATAGAGTTGGCGGCAATTATGTTTGCGTTGAACAAATGGAAACATTACCTTTATGGAGCAAAGTTTGAGGTCTTCACGGATCACAAGAGTTTGAAGTACCTCTTCTCGCAAAAGGAGTTGAATATGAGACAACGCCGGTGGATGGAGAAGTTAAAGGACCACAATTGCACGATTCTTTACCACCCGGGAAAGGCGAATGTAGTCGCGGATGCGTTGAGTAGGAAGGTGTACATGTCGTGCATGATGGTTCGAGAATGGAAGACGTTAGAGGACTTGAGGGATTGGAGTCCTAGTGAGACTGGAAATGGTGTGATTTTTGCAAATGTCCGGGCTACTCCGGTTTGCTACAACGAATAAAGGAAGCTCAGAATCGTGACCCGGAGTTCGAAAAGTTGAGGGGACAGTTGAATGAAAATAAAACACTTGATTTTGCGATGAACAAGGATGGTATCTTAACCTTTAGGGGGAGAGTTTGTGTTCCATCGGATGAATCGGTAAAACGACAAGTACTTGATGAAGCTCATAAGGCTAAGTACACTATACACCCGGGGAGTACAAAAATGTATAGGGATTTGAAGAAGCAATTTTGGTGGAATGGTATGAAACGGGAGATAGCGGAGTATGTATCTAGATGCTTGACATGCCAACAAGTGAAGGCTGAACATCAAAGGCCCGCAGGGTTACTACAACCATTGGAGATCCCGGAGTGGAAATGGGAGCATATTACGATGGATTTCGTGACAGGATTGCCGCGTACTCGTCGGGGTTTTGACGCTGTTTGGGTTGTCGTGGATAGGTTGACTAAATCAGCTCATTTTATACCTATTGCGATGACTTACTCTTTGAACCAATTGGCAGCATTGTATATTCAAGAAATAGTGAGGCTTCATGGAGTGCCGGTTAGTGTTGTATCAGATCGAGACCCAAGGTTTACATCGAGATTTTGGGGAGCATTACAGGAGGCAATGGGGACCAAGTTAAACTTTAGCACGGCTTTTCACCCTCAGTCGGATGGACAGTCGGAGAGACTAATTCAAGTGCTCGAGGATATGCTACGTGCGTGTGCGATAGATTTTAAAGGAAGTTGGGATTCACACTTACCTTTAGCGGAGTTTGCTTACAATAACAGCTTCCAGGCAAGTATCGAGATGGCACCGTATGAAGCACTTTATGGGCAGAAATGTAGGTCGCCGATTTGTTGGGATGAAGTCGGTGAGGCTAAGATTTGGGGTTCAGAATTGGTGCAACAGTCGGTTGAGAGTGTGAGGATAATTCGGGATAGAATACTTACCGCTCAAAGCCGACAGAAAAGTTATGCGGATAACCGAAGAAGGGACCTTGAGTTTCAGGCGGGTGACTATGTATTCCTTAAGGTATCGCCGCGTAGGGGTACTAAGAGGTTTGGGAAGAAGGGTAAACTCTCACCTAGATACATAGGGCCTTTTGAGATACTTGAAAGAGTTGGCACATTAGCTTTTCGACTTGCGCTGCCACCTTCCTTATCGGAGATTCACAATGTGTTCCATGTGTCGATGCTTCGGAAGTACATGAAGGATGAGTCACATGTATTAGAGTATGAAGAGATCACCTTTGAGCCTGGTTTGTCTTACGTAGAACAACCGGTAAGGATTCTCGACACCAAGGAACAAATATTGCGAACCAAGCGAATTCCGCTTGTTAAGGTGTTGTGGAGAAACCACGAGATTGAAGAGGCTACATGGGAGACTGAAGTTGAGATGCGAGAGAAATACCCCCAGTTATTTGATGAATTTGGTAAGGAATTTAGGGACTAAATTCCCTTAAGGGGGAGAGAATGTAATACCCTAGCTCCCTCAATGTGTTAATTGTGTGAATGTGTGTTATTATGTTTGTTTGCATGAATAGAAATGACATGTTAGTAATAGGAGTTTGATTGTATAGCATGTTGAGTGTTTGATCTTATACACTTGTGTTGATTTCCTTAGAAATAGAGTGTTTTAACACTTCTTCAGACTGGAAGGCTTCGCACGACCGTGCGCCTTAAATGGCACGGCCGTGCGAGAGTGAACAGAATGTTGGGTTTGAAATCTTAAGCTTAGCACGACCGTGCACCTTATAGGGCACAACCGTGCGAGGCTGGACAGAAAGTCCTGAACTAGGATGTAACGTTGGCACGACCGTACGCCTTATGTGGCACGGCCGTGCCAAGCTATACGGACAGCACTTAAGTGACTTGTAAATTTTGGCTTTAGATCCTTGGACCCTTGGCTGAAGGTATTGTACCATGGCTTGACCAATTGACCATATATAAGTCATTTGAAGACTCAAAACATATCATCTTCTCCATAGTTCTACCTTGAAGCCCTAGAAAGCTTGTGTGGGAGATTTAAAGTGAGACTAGTGTGTGTGTTCTATCCTTCACCATCCAACCATTGGATCATCCATGCAAGGCTACCAAAACATAGCTTGGGACTAGGGGACTGTTCGTCGGTTGGTTTAACCTAACCGTCTTGTTTAATATCCGCAAGTGCACGGGCTATTGCAATATAGCGCGTGCAAGTACGAGTCGATCCCACAGAGACAGGGTTTACTTTGGATTTTGCTTTTGTCTTTAGATTTAGAGAATAGATTGGGAGAGATTGAGATTGGTTTTGAAAATGGGAAGAAACATATGCAACAAATATTTTAAACGAAACTTAATACGACAAAACATTCTCGGGATTGGAAATCATACACATAATTTGTTCATCAAATAGTCGTAGTCTTTGAAAATAAAGGTTTTCATAAAAATCAAGGATGGTATGTTAGGCCTACACTACTTCGGGTTAAGACAATAGCGTTTGTATTCTTCACTAATTATGTCCTAACTGTTTGAGATTTCCGTTTATGGTACTCCCGCCCTGTCACAAACGGGCATTCCGGCTTATCTCTAGCTGACCATAATTAGTAAGAATCCATTAAGAACAAGAGTCAACATACTTTCCATTCAAGGAACATCCCTAGGCCGTTGAACTACTTTCGTGATCAATGGAACCTAGTTTCTTTATATGGTTCCGTCAATCGAGATTCACCGCTAGGTCCTTCTCTCAATTGACTGAATCATACAAGTTGGACGTCTCCAAAATGTAAGTCATTTAGAGATCGATATAAAGAAATTGTTTTAGATGAAGTTAAAGGACAAGACTTTCAAATTTCAAGATGAACAATTTATGTATTGAGTTCCCAACCCCAAGAACAAGGGGGATTACTCACTAGCCATGTAAAATTAATAAACAATAATATAAAGGATAGAGTAAGAAAGACTTATTGTGAAAATAGAAGATGAATGGCTGGAATAATACTTCGCTTTTATTGCTTTCTTTCCAAGGCGATCTTCAAGAACGAATGTGAACTTCAATCCTCAAAGATTTTTGGAATTCAATACAATAAGTGTTTGTGTCTAATTTCTAGCGATTTCTGATGAAAATCTTACATATATTTCGTGTCCTAGACTGAGTATAGGGAGTCTTATTTATAATGGGGAGGAATCTCTTCAAGAAGGTGCCTCCAAAGGGTGCCTTTAAATCTGCAGTGCAATTTGCACGGCCGAGTCAAGTAAGTTGCACGGCCGTGCTCTTCGCGCCAAATTTGAATTTGATTTTTGACATCTTGCACGGCCGCTCCACCATATGCTGCACGGCCGCTCCGAGGGGACACGGCCACTCTTCCTTCAAGACACGGCCACTCTAAGCTTTGAGACCAAAAATTGCCCAAAAATGGCTTTGTGCACGGCCGCTCCCTTTTGGCTGCACGGCCGTGCTCACTGATTTTTGGTTTTGTGAGTTTGATTTGTTTGTTGCTCTGCCATGCCTTTGCATCAAAATTTGTCTAGGCATTCTTTGATCATAAAAAGGCTCCAAAACCTGTCTAAAATGTGTAAAACATACCAAGAGCGTAAAATCTAATAAATATGAAAAATGAACTAAAATGTATTTAAAATGAGATGAAAATGGCAGTTAAACTGTGTAAAAGCATATAAAAAGTAGGGATAAATGACTATATAATAGTCACTTATCAAACTCCCCCACACTTAAGCTCTTGCTTGTCCTCAAGCAAGTTTAGGATAAAAGAGGAAGAAAAAGGAAAGATTCGGAATGATCCCTCGTAAAATAGTAGCAAGCCCTGATTGCCCCTTTTTGGATATTTGCCTTTTTATTTTTCCAGTCATATTTTGTATACCCTTAGAATTCATTAAAAGAAATATTTAGGGGATATTTTAAAGAAATAACTTTTAAGACAATAACCTAATATAGCATAAATAGAATTTGATCAAGTAAAAGCATGCTTAGAAGGATAAATCTTAGGTCAAACACTTGGTTAAAAGAGAAGCTTTCACTTTTAGAGTGATTTTGGGAAAAATGAATCTATCACTTTAAAATGTACAAAGGGAAGTATAAATACTTATTCACAAACTAGAAATTTCCATGGGATTGTATTGCATTTTTGAATCACAAGGGCGAAAAATGGAGGGTGATAGTGGAAAAATCTCATCAAGGTATTAGCAATTTTATCTTATTATTGTACGTGTTATAAAAAGGCCTTTGTAATTTTTGATCCTTTCAAGTAGAAAGCATAGTGGCTGCGAACCCCATGTTCCTAATACTCGGATCAAGAATACTTTGGATATTACTCCGTTTGGCAAGGAAGCATCGTCGCGTGACGCCGTGCCCCGAGTTACTTAGGAAGTAATAAGTTTTTTTTTTTGCCTTTAAGATTTGGTGACTAAGTCACTCTTTTAGCAATAAGATAAAATGCTTAACCTTGATTCGATTTAGTGGAAATGGAAGGATGGGATTTCGATGAAGGGGTGTGATTCAAGGGTGCATAACAAAATGGATGCTTCTAATAAGGGAATAAATATTTAATAAAATTTAACATGTACAATTTTAAAGAAATATTTTCAAGAATTTTACACAAGAATAACCAAATGTATAAGAAGGATTTCTTCTAATCAAATGCTTTTTCTTTGATAAAATCCTATATTTTGCTATATTAACTTATGAGGCCTTTTAATTTATTTCCTAAAAATATCCCTATATTTTTCTTCTTTATTAATTTCTAAGTTTATAGAAAGTATGAGAGGAAAGATAAAGGCATTATTTTTGGGCAAATAGCAAGCATATGGATCATCATAGGGATTTTTTTTTTTTTTTTATATATACTATACATGCATAAAATGAAAATGCAATTAAGGAAAAATTATACTAGAAAGCAAGTAAATCTACACTAGAAAGCAATGAAAATCTAAACTAAGAAAACATGAAAAATCTAATCTAAGAAAGCAATAAAAAGATAGATATACCCCCCCACACTTGAAATGAACATTGTCCTCAATGTTTCAAGGAACAATGTTGATTCTTGGGGGAGTAAAGAGAAACTTACCGAGATTGGGTGATGGGTTCGTCTAGTGCTATGAATGAAACTACTCCAATCGGGTCTCCGGTCATGTAGTGCTTTAACCTTTGACCGTTTACCGTGAACTCTCCTTGTGCATCGTTTCCAATTTTAATAGCTCCGTATGGATATACTTCACGAACTTGATATGGGCCCGTCCATCTTGATTTTAACTTACCTGGAAAAAGCCTTAAACGAGAGTTAAAAAGTAGTACCATGTCTCCTTCTTTGAAATCCTTTTTGATGATATGAGCATCATGCCATTTCTTTGTTTTTTCCTTGTATAACTTGGCACTTTCGTATGCTTCATATCGGAGTTCCTCGAGCTCTTGTAACTGAAGTTTTCGTTTTTCACCGGCTTCTGCGAGGTCATAGTTTAGAGCTTTAATTGCCCAATAGGCTTTGTGTTCAAGCTCTCGGTAAATGACATGGCTTCCCATACACCAAACGGAAAGGAGTTGTTCCGATAGGTGTTTTGAAAGCGATTCGATAAGCCCACAAAGCATCGTTCAATTTTATTGACCAATCCTTTCTTGAGTTTATGACTGTTTTCTCCAGGATCCACTTTATTTCCGGTTCGATACTTCCACTTGTCCGCTTGTTTGAGGATGATATCCGGTGCCCGTTTTATGATGGACTCCGTACTTTTTTAACAAAGCCTCGAATTGGCGGTGTGAAAAATGCGAACCGCCATCACTTATGATAACTTTTGGAACCCCAAATCTTGGAAAAATTGTATCCTTGAAAAGCTTCATGACGACTTTTGAGTCATTTGTTGGAGATGCTATGGCTTCTACCCACTTTGAGACGTAGTCCACTGCTACCAGGATATAGTTATTGTTGAAGGATGTTGGAAATGGTCCCATGAAATCGATGCCCCATACGTCGAAGATTTCAACCTCTAAAATATTATTAAGAGGCATTTCATTTCTTCTCGAAATGTTGCCGGTTCTTTGGCAACGATCACAAGAAATAACGAAATGTCGAGAATCTTTGAAGAGTGTGGGCGGAAGAAACTGATTGAAGAACCTTGGCGGCGGTTTTGGCTGCTTGCATGACCGCCATAAGGGGATGAATGACAATGATGAAGAATGTCATTGATTTCTTCATTGGGTACACACCGCCTAATGATCCCATCTGCGCAATGCTTAAAAAGGAGCGGATCTTCCCAAAAGTAATATTTAATTTCTGATAAGAATCTCTTCTTTTGTTGATAACTCATTTCTGGAGGAGAATCTTACAAGCTAAATAATTAACAATGTCCGCAAACCAGGGGGTTTCGACATTGTTAATAGCAAGAAGATGATCGTCCGGAAATGAGTCATCAATTGGAAGGTCATCATTATTGGAAATTTCCAATTCCTTGGGAAGACGGGATAAATGATCTGCGACCAAATTTTCCGTTCCCTTTTTATCACGGATTTCTAAATCAAACTCTTGGAGGAGAAGGACCCACCTTATCAATCTTGGCTTTGCATCCTTCTTTGCCAATAAGTATCTTATTGCTGCGTGATCAGTGTATACGATTACTTTTGATCCCACCAAATATGACCGAAACTTATCCATAGCAAATACTACGGCCAATAGTTCTTTTCCGTGGTGGCGTAATTCATTTGTGCTTCATCTAGTGTTCGGCTAGCATAGTATATGGCATGTGTTTTCTTGTCTTTTCGCTGCCCTAGAACAGCTCCAACTGCAAAATCACTTGCATCGCACATTATTTCGAAAGGGAGATCCCAATCTGGTGGTTGTATGATAGGAGCGGACACCAAAGCTTCCTTCAACTGTTGAATGCTTCAAGACAAGAGCTATCGAATACAAATGGAGCATCTTTCATTAGTAGATTAGTTAAAGGTTTAGAAATTTTTGAAAAATCCTTTATAAATCGCCGGTAAAAACCAGCGTGACCGAGAAAACTTCTTATTCCTTTAACATTAGTAGGCGGAGGTAATTTTTCAATAACCTCAATTTTCGCCTTATCTACTTCTATTCCCCTTTCGGACACCATATGTCCCAATACTATCCCCTCATTTACCATAAAGTGACATTTTTCCCAATTCAAAACGAGATTAACTTCTTCACAGCGTTGTAGGACTTTAGAAAGATTTTTCAAACATTCATCGAAAGAGTGTCCATAAACAGAAAAGTCATCCATAAAAACTTCCATTATATTTTCTATGTAATCGGAAAAAATGGACATCATGCATCGCTGAAAAGTGGCAGGAGCATTACAAAGTCCGAAGGGCATTCTTCTATAAGCGAAGGTACCATAAGGACAAGTAAAAGTAGTTTTTCTGGTCGTCGGGTGGATAGGGATTTGAAAGAATCTGAATATCCGTCCAAATAACAAAAATAGGAATGCTTAGCCAATCTTTCTAGCATTTGTTCTATAAAGGGAAGGGGAAAATGATCCTTTCGGGTGGCTTTATTTAATTTTCTATAGTCTATACACATGCGCCAACCCGTGACAGTCTTTGTTGGGATTAATTCATCCTTATCATTTCGAATGACTGTCATTCCTCCCTTCTTAGGGACAACTTGCACGGGGCTTACCCATTTGCTATCCGCAATTGGATAGATGATGCCCGCATCAAGTAATTTAAGGACTTCCTTTTTAACAACTTCCTTCATGTTAGGATTGAGTCTTCTTTGATGCTCAATGGAGGGTTTATGATTTTCCTCTAAATCAATCCTATGCATGCAAATTTTTGGATGAATCCCTTTTAAGTCATCTATTGAATATCCTATGGCTTTTTGATGCAACCTAAGCTCCTTTAACAACTTTTCAGTTTCAAGAGGGCCTAGTTTAGCATTTATAATCACGGGATAAGTGGAGTTAGGTCCCAGAAATTCATACCTTAGATTTGTAGGAAGAGGTTTTAACTCAACTTGAGGTGCCTTAATCTCCTCATTTTTCTTTCCGTTGGAAGGCTCCGCTTTAGTCTCCAACTCTTCATAATCAGTGTTGCCACTAGACTTTGCTGCATGATTAGTATCCAAAAGCATAGTATAATATGCAATTTCATTATCGTCATCATCATGCAAAGTTCTTTCCCAATCTATAAGACTTTTTCTAGCGGGTCTTTTGATTGGGGACTTTCTAATTCCTTGCTAATGGATTCTAGTACGTTAATGCCTAAGCAAGGGTTCTCGAGATCGGGATTTTTCATAAATTTAGACAAGTTAAACTCTACTTTATCATTCCCTACATTTAAAGAGAGGTTACCATTTTTAACGTCTATAATTGCCCCAGCTGTGGCAAGGAATGGTCTACCCAGAATTACAGGAATATGATTATCCTCTTCCATCTCAAGAACTACGAAGTCAACCGGGATGATTAATTTCCCGATTTGGCAGGGACATCTTCCATAATACCCCTGGATATTTTATGGAGCGATCCGCTAATTGCGAGATATGGTTGTAGGTTTTAATTCCCCACACCGACTCTTTTGCTAACGAAAGTGGGATGAGGCTTACGCTAGCTCCAAGGTCTAGCATGGCATTATCTACATTAATTTTTCCTATATTACAAGGAATAGAGAAAGTGCCGGGATCTTTTAATTTTGGAGGTAACCTTTTTGTAAAACGGCACTTACTTCTTCCGTTAATGCAACGGTCTCATTTTCCTCTAGCTTCCTTTTGTTAGAAAGAATATCTTTTAGGAATTTAGCATAAGAAGGCATTTGTTGCAAAGCATCGGTAAAAGGTACATTAATGTAGATAGATTTTAAAACTTCCAAAAATTTTGCAAATTGTTTATCAAGCTTTGCCTTTACCAACCTTTGAGGGTAGGGTATTGGCGGATCAAAATTTCTAGTTATTTTAGGGGATTCTGTTCCTTTATCAACCTCATCATTAGTCTCAACCCTAGGTGGGTTTTGACTAATACTTTCTTCAATGGGATTTCTATTATCATTCTTCTTAGGAAGACAATCAATAAGCTCTTTCCCTTCTAGTAACTATCGCCTTAGCATGTTCGGTTAGCATTTTGTTATGGGCGGCTAAGTTATCAAATCTATCATTTAATAACTTGAAACATTCCCTAAACTCAGTATTAGTCTTTTCTTGATCATTTTTGCTTTCAACTATAAAATCTATTAAAAGATCTAATTTTGATTTAGGGGAGAAAAGCAATTGAAGTAGTATTGAAATTTTAGGCCCAATCCGGAGGTTGTGTAGATGGTTGCGGGTTTAGAACGTTGCTATTCTTATAGGAGAAGTTGGGGTGATTCCTCCATTCAGGATTGTATGTATTAGAATACACCCCTCCTTTTTGTCCAAAAGAATTCACAAAGTTCACTTGATCATTAGAAGTAATGTCAAGTAACTCGCAATTATCCGCACTATGTGAGTTAGACCCACATAGTTCACATAACACATTTATATTAGCCACGGGATTGACATTAAGATTTTCAAACTTTTTCAAAATCATGTCAACTTTAGAAGAGAGGAGAGTAACTGCATCAACATTGTATTTACCGGGCGTACCTTGTTGTTGCTCCCTCTCGTTTGACCATTGGTAATGGTTCAATGCAATATTCTCGATAAGGTCGTATGCCTCATCGACTCCCTTGTTCATCAATGCTCCTCTGCGGCGGCATCAATGGTCTCTCTTGTCTTGAATATGAGACCGTTGTAGAAGGTGTGAACAATCAACCACTTTTCGAGCCCGTGGTGGGGCACATCTGAGAAGCTCCTTGAATCGCTCCCATGCATCATACAAAGTCTCACTATTTGTTTGACGAAATTAGTGATCTTTGTGCGGATTTGGGCTGTTTTGCTTGGTGGGAAAACGCCCAAGGAATGCTTCTTGAATTTGGTCCCATGTCGTCAATGAATTTTGGGGGACCGAATTTAACCATTGCTTTGCCTTATCCTTGAGAGAGAAAGGAAAAGGCGCATCCGTATTGCTTCCGGGGTAACATTCTGAATACGTGTGGTATCACAGTATTCCAAGAATGTTTGGATGTGGAGATGGGGATCTTCGAAAGCAGTGCCGCCATATTGGTTATTCATAACCATATGCAAGAGTTGCGGCTTTATCTCAAAGTGTGCCGCTCCGGCATTCGGCACAACTATAGGTGATCTAGTTCCCGGGGTACTTGGATTCACAAAGTCCCGTAGGGTCCTAGTTTGCGCTTGTGGCTCTTCTTCCGCCATACGTTTGCTTAGTGTCTCCTTGAATTTTCTTAGTCTTTGGTGAAGGCTTCGTTCGGGTTCGGATCAAAGTTGTCAAGGAACGTCTGAGCCCGTTTCATACACTATAAGAGAGAAGAACACTCAAAAAGAGATTAAACGCAACAAATTATCGGAAGTAAAGACAAAACAAAAATAAAAACAAAATAAAACAAAAAGAAATTTATGTAGTAAAGACAAAAACTTAAAAAGTAAACCGTTGTCCCCGGCAACGGCGCCAAAAACTTGTTCGTCGGTTGGTTTAACCTAACCGTCTTGTTTAATATCCGCAAGTGCACGGGCTATTGCAATATAGCGAGTGCAAGTACGAGTCGATCCCACAGAGACAGGGTTTACTTTGGATTTTGCTTTTGTCTTTAGATTTAGAGAATAGATTGGGAGAGATTGAGATTGGTTTTGAAAATGGGAAGAAACATATGCAACAAATATTTTAAACGAAACTTAATACGACAAAACATTCTCGGGATTGGAAATCATACACATAATTTGTTCATCAAATAGTCGTTGTCTTTGAAAATAAAGGTTTTCATAAAAATCAAGGATGGTATGTTAGGCCTACACTACTTCGGGTTAAGACAATAGCGTTTGTATTCTTCACTAATTATGTCCTAACTGTTTGAGATTTCCGTTTATGGTACTCCCGCCTGTCACAAACGGGCATTCCGGCTTATCTCTAGCTGACCATAATTAGTAAGAATCCATTAAGAACAAGAGTCAACATACTTTCCATTCAAGGAACATCCCTAGGCCGTTGAACTACTTTCGTGATCAATGGAACCTAGTTTCTTTATATGGTTCCGTCAATCGAGATTCACCGCTAGGTCCTTCTCTCAATTGACTGAATCATACAAGTTGGACGTCTCCAAAATGTAAGTCATTTAGAGATCGATATAAAGAAATTGTTTTAGATGAAGTTAAAGGACAAGACTTTCAAATTTCAAGATGAACAATTTATGTATTGAGTTCCCAACCCCAAGAACAAGGGGATTACTCACTAGCCATGTAAAATTAATAAACAATAATATAAAGGATAGAGTAAGAAAGACTTATTGTGAAAATAGAAGATGAATGGCTGGAATAATACTTCGCTTTTATTGCTTTCTTTCCAAGGCGATCTTCAAGAACGAATGTGAACTTCAATCCTCAAAGATTTTGGAATTCAATACAATAAGTGTTTGTGTCTAATTTCTAGCGATTTCGATGAAAATCTTACATATATTTCGTGTCCTAGACTGAGTATAGGGAGTCTTATTTATAATGGGGAGGGATCTCTTCAAGAAGGTGCCTCCAAAGGGTGCCTTTTAAATCTGCAGGTGCAATTTGCACGGCCGAGTCAAGTAAGTTGCACGGCCGTGCTCTTCTGGCGCCAAATTTGAATTTGATTTTTGACATCTTGCACGGCCGCTCCACCATATGCTGCACGGCCGCTCCGAGGGGACACGGCCACTCTTCCTTCAAGACACGGCCACTCTAAGCTTTGAGACCAAAAATTGCCCAAAAATGGCTTTGTGCACGGCCGCTCCCTTTTGGCTGCACGGCCGTGTTCACTGATTTTTGGTTTTGTGAGTTTGATTTGTTTGTTGCTCTGCCATGCCTTTGCATCAAAATTCGTCTAGGCATTCTTTGATCATAAAAAGGCTCCAAAACCTGTCTAAAATGTGTAAAACATACCAAGAGCGTAAAATCTAATAAATATGAAAAATGAGCTAAAATGTATTTAAAATGAGATGAAAATGGCAGTTAAACTGTGTAAAAGCATATAAAAAGAAGGGATAAATGACTATATAATAGTCACTTATCAGGGACCTCATAACCAAGCCTTGATTGTGAGTTTGTTGGTTTAAATTTCTACTTTGGAGGTAAGTTGCTAAACCCCCTTGTATGCTTAGAAAGTATTACATGTTTGTTCTTAAATCTTACATGCATGACTTGAATACAAGGTTTTGGTATGTTTAAATGATATGTTGAGTTATATAACATGTCTAAGTGTTGAATTGTTGAGTTGGATGATGTTGCATGTTGGCTTAAAGAGCTCAACTATGGATGGTACTAAGGAACATGTTAGGAGCCTAAAAAGGGTGAAAATTGCATATAGCAATTATACCCAATTTTATGAACTTTGTGAATTTACACCAATAGTGAATTTTTGGGAAGATTATAATTCTTCAATTCAATTGTTAAAGTACTACAAAAATTTGGGTTCATTTGGTATGGAATGTGGTCCTCCGAGTATTTGATACTGGTTTGTTAGAGACTTGTAAAGTAGCTCTAAATTTGTGGTTTTTGGCTTTAAACAATATGTTTAATGATTATATGTTGTAGAAAAATATAATCGACATGATGTGGTCAAGTTCACTACTTTTGAACTTGACGGTTATTTGCATAAGTTGAGTAAGATTACCTACTTGTGTGTCGTGTAAGTCCAGCTGGCGTCGTTGTTGTTTATGTCATGGTAGGACGACCTATCGTCTTCACAAATTGAAAGTTTGTGATCGCTACAAGTCGCCGTCCGGAGTTCACACAACCTCTTCGGCCGGTTGAGAAGTAGCCCCACGTTATAGCAATACGCGTGACTTTGGCTTGCTAGTTGAACCCGATGGGATTAGTCGGGACGTCGATACTACGTACAGTATCGAGGCACTATTGGTTGTTTGTGTAATGCAGGAGCTACACAAGGTTGAAGAAAGAGATACAATATCCTTCTCTAACATGGTTTACGTACAAGCCTTTATGTGGTAACCAAGTGTTATGTGAGTTGAATGATGGTATATCTAGTAAGATGGTATATGTTATGTTATGGTATATGGATGTTGATACCATGTTATGTTTATTGCATTGAGCATCATGCCATGCCATTTAGTTGCATTAGTAGCTTACTGTGTCATTATGACTCACCCCGTTATGTGTTTAATTGTTTTCCCTTAGATCCAAGTCAACCCGGAAGTTCTCGGTGAGGCCGAAAGCGGTTCGTTAGCTCGCGTGTCGACTACGTGGGGAGTTCGAGGATCCTTATCTTAGTTATCTATTTTCATTTTGGTAAGGACGATGGATATGTAAAGTTATATAAACTTTACTTGGGTATTATTATGGTGTTGTAAACAATATTCTTTTGGTAGCCGACATATGTATGTCGTGCTCTTGTACGGTTGTGTTGTGGTATTAGTTCCTTTCCGAGCATGTTGTAGCTCGAGGTTATGTTTTGTTCCGGCATGTTGTGGCCGATGTTTTTGTCGTAGTTGTTCTCTTTTCCCGGGTTAACTCGTGGTCGTTGATAGTTGTTTTCCCGGCCTTTTATCGCCGACGGTTTTCATACTTGTTTTATCGGGTTGTTAGTTGCGTTTTATCGTAAGTACGGGCAGTTACGCCACGTGCTTTTCGTGTTGTTGTG
This sequence comes from Platycodon grandiflorus, assembly GCA_016624345.1. Lineage (NCBI taxonomy): Eukaryota > Viridiplantae > Streptophyta > Magnoliopsida > Asterales > Campanulaceae > Platycodon > Platycodon grandiflorus. The sequence goes on along the minus strand of CM028365.1, from coordinate 29,511,723 downwards.
TTGTATTGACGACCCGACCTCGGGATTTCGTATAAAGATCCGGGTCGGGGCGTCATAACAATGATCTCTCCAAAGCATTAGAAGAAGTAAAAGCTGAAATTGCTAAACTCAAAGCAACTGCTTCAGGACAAACATCGCTATGACTGGTATAACTATTCCTGTCTTATATTCTGAAAATTTCTTTACAAAACATTGTAATTAAACTTCTTGTTTAATGAACAATGACTATCATTAATCTGTCATCCTTTATACTTAATTTGTTCATCTTGTTTGCATGAAATTTTAAACCATTGGTTTAAAGACATATCCCATAAATTACTCTATTCATTTGTCTTTAAACACAGTCACATTACAAGAGTTTCTACGTTGTACCTCCTTATCTGTAAACTCTATGTAATTTGTGAATACACTGACCCCTATATAAGTCTATCTAGGACATGCTCACTTAATATAATAATCTCTTCAGCATGTTATTACTAGAATCAGACATGGTCAGCTTCTATTGTATTCATAAGGTCATGGACTCAAGAAAATAGGAGGAGATTGTTGTAATTCATATAGATTTGCTTGTATCCATAACCTAAGTCTAAGCCAAGGTGACTAATGGGCCTGCGTGTCTGTTAGTGTGGCAACTTGTACTTAGACCTAGCTAAAATAGCTTAGGGTTGCTTATTGTAATTAGCCTAGCCTTTAGAAGATAGCCTGTAGTATATCAGTCGTGTTCATATCGGCGATACTCTAGTCACTACCAAGCTGCATCGCGAGAGTCCATCAAGATATCGGACAAGTTTGCTTCAGCCATGCTTCATCAGCCAAGTTGAAGACCCCAAGAACGACCGATATCGAATTACCTGAGACATGCCTCAAGACATCAACAAAATCTTTTGATTAACTGTGACACAACGTTAACCTACAAAACGCATTCAATGATCCTTTCTATTTTTAGGCATTCATCTCAAAAAAGGACATTCTGGCTGCAACCACAATCTACCTATTTTTGGCAAAGTGACGAATACGATGCGAATCCCGAGACAACCTATCATATCTCAACAGCAACATTAGAGCATGTAATGCTCGCAAATTCAAATTATCCAACTGAAGAAGATCTCCAACGGCTACAAAGTTTCCTCTGAATATATAAAGAAGACTCCATTGAAGCATTTAAGACACACATATAGAGAATACTACATGAAGCTACTACTCGAAATTTTCATCTTCTTCAAGCTAGCGCATTAAAAGCTAAACGCCACATTTGTAAAACATTCTTTGAAGAGCTCCAATCTGTGAGGATTAGTCTATACAGCTCTTCATTGATTGCTACCCCTTTGCATTCATAGCTCACGAGAATTATATCTTTATAGATATTAATTCTCCCGCAAACACTTGGTCAACTATTTTTGTACACAATCCATTAGAGATATATCTTGTAAAGATTCTAGTGGAAAACTTAGTACACGTTTTCAAATCCAAAGTTGGCCACTTTGGTTGTGGACGTAGCACTTATTTATAAGTGTGAACCATATTAAATTCCGTGTCTATTTGTGTGATTGTGAATTGCTATTCTTTGTTAATTTCCAGATTTCCAACGTTTTGATAACTGCTGATCTTGTCCTATCAAGATCAGCCATCCTTAACTTATCCTATATTTCACCAAGGTTCCGCTGCAAAATTCTTTTTAACTTAAGTGAAGAAATTCATTGAATCCGTTTTAAAAATAGGACATAGGCTATTCAACCCCCCTTCTAGCCTATATCGAGCACCTTGAGACCTAACAACATCACTTCTAAAAACCACACTAGGTTCGCTCTCTACCCCACCTCCTTGCCACGTTTTCATTGCGCACTCGATCAAATTAAACACAAAAACTTAAATAACTGGTGAGGGGCGAGCTTGTGAGCCCAGCAAGGGAGGGGATATACAATACCACAGAATAGAATTGAGACATATGATTCAAATATCACTTTGTCAATGAAATTAAACTATGGACAATAACTCATAAATCAATAAAATTATACTCTTGACAAATCAACGTTCAAATAACGAAATACGATATACATGCTCGAAGCATCAAAACAAACTGCTCAATCATATATCATAGTCTAGTATACTATCGGGTTCGAATTCGGGTTCAGTGGCAAAATAATAACTGAATCAACCGTTGGCGCCCAATCATAAGAGCCCACCAACTCATAAACAATAACAATAATGGGCTCAATGAGACCGACACACCGACTAGTATCACTAAACTATTCCACATAATAATGCCTTTAACCAAATCACGATAAATCACGAAATCAATATAAACAAATTATTTCAAAATCCACTTGATAAACAAGATGGAACGATAGCAATAAATCTTATTTCAAGATACGGAATATTTTAGAAATGATCACGTGATTAAAATGACACGGAATCAGTACTGCATAGTCTCTCTTACCTCAAATCGAGATAAAACCCAATACTAAAAATCATCGGTGCAACATCATGTTTTTCGATAGAATCGATCTACCCTCAAGCAGTCAACCTACGAAATCGGTTCGTCAAAATACCCAAGCATCGCAAACCAAATCAATATCGTACACAAAATAATATCGCACGACTTAATAGAGACGGAGGAATAGCGAACGGAGGAAGAGAGAGCTCGTATGTGTGGCCTCTGCGTTAATACGAGAGAGTTAATCTCTCTCTATAAATATATACTTTCTTCCAATCAACCATGTATACAAAACGAATGGAAGAAGAAGGTGACGGGAGGGAGCTGGAGTGGACATAAATGTTAATATGTGTTTTAGTGTGTCTTTTCTTGTGTTAGAGATAAGTCTCTTTTTTTTCTTTTTTTCTTTTTTCAATATAAACTTCATACAAAATATTTCCAAGTCAAATATATCAGAATTAGTATTAAAATTCGTTTGTATTTTTAAAATCAAAATATGTAAATTTTTGGGGTCTCACTCAGCAGGAAACACAACTCTAGTTTTATGGATTGTTCACAGGTGGTAATAATTTGAGGGCCGGACGATTAAAGTTGGGCTAGAATGTTATTGATGTTTATCAAGTTACCTTTACCTTTTAACATTATCGATCTTACTTATTTTTTTGCTGTGAATGTCTAATTGACAAAGTACTTTATTTTCTTTTGCTAAAATAAAATCTTATTTAATCATTTATGATCATGAAATAAGAAAATTAAACAAAGAAATTGGAAAAAAAAAAAAAAAGAATCTAAGCATACAATTCTATTACTAAATTAGAAATAAAGAGCAAGTACGAATGTGAATATCATAATAAAGATTTATATTTTCATTAAAACTTACTTTTACGAAATCGTACAATGAAATATATGCTAATTTTAATTTATATTTAGAAAATACATAATATATATTGTACATACAAAAAAATTAAACATACAATTTTATTACTAAATTAAACAAAGAAATTGGAAAAAAAAATCTAAGCATACAATTTTATTACTAAATTAGAAATAAAGAGCAAGTATGAATGTGAATATCATAATAAAGATTTATATTTTCGTTAAAATATATTTTTACAAAATCGTACAATGAAATATATGTTAATTTTAATTTATATTTAGAAAATATATTATATATTGTACATTATTTCTATCTCTATGCGATAATAAGAAATAAATAAATAAATTATGGGGAGTGACTATTTAAAGACATTTTTCTCCCAATATAAATAAATTTAAAGTAGTTATTAATGAATATAGCAAAAAAAAACAATGAATAAAATGGAAAACGGCTCTTTACTTACTAAAGAAGAAAAAAAATTGTGGTCAAAGTCTGTCAGAATAATTTGGTCTCATTCAGGCAACAACAATAATGGTCTCATTCAGGCAACAATAAACCGTAGTCATAATTCTTCATTCAGACCACTATGTACATAGTTTGTTGAGTCAACAACCAAGGTTAAGATTAGTATGTACATAGTTTGTTGAGTACAACCAAGGTTGTGCCCACTACCATCGCAAAGATACTAATATAATGCATTCGTTTTCTACCTTCTTTTGATGTGGGATTTGGAAGCCGAGTAGGCATGAGACCCTTTGCACCAAGCTAAGGAATGTGAAAGAAATTTAAGCATAAAAGGAATGTGAAAGATATTGCCATGCGATTATCTTCTTTTCTTTTCAATTCGCAAATGTTTGATAGGCTAACCCTTCCTTAATTCCTCTCATCCCGCCGCAAAGATATTCACAATATACACATTTGTGATATGATCTTTTGATGGGCTTGGCTTAGACCACACCCGTGTCCGTTTGTGAGGCATTACCATGTGATATGCTTTTTGGGTTGAGGTCATCTTAGAGGAGATTAAGTGTTTCTCTAAAATATTTGAAGAGAAATGAATATAGTAGTTATTAATGAATATAGTAAAAATTTAGGGGAGATAAAGTGTTTCTCTAAAATATTTGAAGAGATTTTGAGTGCGGCGACGAGATGAAAAAAAAAAAAAAAAAAGAAGGAAAAAAAACTCACTGTTTGATGAACTGCGGTTTGTATTTTTAAAATCAAAATATGTAAATTTTATGTCGCTTCGGTTACACAAGTAACAATATCTTATTTTATGTCGCTTCGGTTACACAAGTAATAATATCTTATTTTATGTCGATTCGGTTACACAAGTAACAATATCTTATTTTATGTCGCTTTGTCTAGAATTATCAATCTTAAGAGCCTTCGAATTTCGATATGTGATAGTAATAATAATAGTACATATTCAATGATCAATGTTGTATTTATAAAAGTATTCCAAAATTTATAATAATATTTATATTTATGTGATTTTGTATTATTAATTATATTTTTTTCTTAATATTTACGTTATATTTATTTGTTTAATTTATGTACATCGATCTCATAATCTTTACATTACAATTATTATTTGTTTTTTTTTAAATTAAAATGTTAACATGTTTTATTTCTATTGATAATAATTTAAATAAAAAAATATATGTCTATGCATTTAACGCACAATTGTAAATCTAATTTTAAACTTAAAATTATTATTACTCATTTGAAGATAAATCCTCGCGTAAAACAGTTCAGCTCGACACCATATACCTTTACTTCACACCTCGAAGATAAATCCTCTCCTTAAGAAGTAGGGGGCTACTGGACGACCTCAGCTCTGAGCTTGACACGTGGCAGACACGCGACATCAGAGGTGCCAGCTGGACATGTACCGAGGTGGCATACACTCCTGTCAATAGGACGACCTGGCAATCATATTACGTCATTACGTCAGGTCACCAACTTCACCAGTATACTCTCCCAGCACGCTCTGAATATCAATATAAAAAATATATAAAAAAAACCTTGATATTTCTGAAAAAAATATTCAAAAATGAAACCCTTTTTTCATCGATTGAGAACAAAGTCATTGATAGAAAAAAAAAATTAGGGGAGATAAAGAGTTTCTCTAAAATATTTGAAGAGAAATGAGTGCGGCGGCAATATAAAAAAAAAAAAAGGAAAGAAACTCACTATTTGGTGAACTACGGTTTGATGAACTAAGAGGCACAGTAGGATAATTAATTATCAATACTAACGTATTTTGTTAAAAATTTCTCATCCAATAATAATTATCGGGTTAAGGACATGATAGGCTCATGTGAGGTTTTAGTCTTTTATTGGTTAAATAGGATAATTAATTATCAATTAAGCCAAATTTTATTTTTCTTGATTTTATAATGTTATTGTATTCTCTTCTTTATTGGGTGTTTGCTTTTTTATTTGAATTGTTATTCGGCATCTTATATTTTATATCATGTTAAAGTAATTTTTATCTACTTATTTTTATTTGTATATATTTTCAATAAAATAAATATTTTTAGAAAACACTTCATTATACATAAATGCACATCGGTTACACAAGTAACAATATCTTATTTTATGTCGCTTCGGTTACACAAGTAACAATATCTTATTTTATGTCGATTCGGTTACACAAGTAACGATATCTTATTATATGGGCTCTCCTTCAAGGTGTTGAATGGTTACATGCTCATCATGTCTTCAATGCTATTATTGAGGTTGCTTCTAAATGCATTTGTGACTGGTTTACTAAGTGCCACTCCCCTCCTTGGAAGTGTATCTCTCTTTATCGCAGAATTCTCCGTATGCAAAGGGAAAGGGGTTATGTGTTCAAGCATTGCTATCCCGAAGCTAATTCTGTTGCAGATGGGTTGGCTAATCATGCTTTCAGCGCTCGTTCAGACTCTCATTTTTCCTCCTTTAGTTCCCTTCCGCAGATAGTTAAAGGGTCTATCATTCTTGATGCTAGGGATACGCCATATGTTAGGATTTCTTAATTGTATTTCCTTTTCGAGGTTAGGCTCCTTTGTCCTCCTATTTATAAGGGCAAGGCTGGTTGTCCCCCTCAAGTTTGTACTCATTATTTCTTATTAATAAAATCTAGCAGGGTGCCGTCCCTGTTTCTCTAAAAAATAAATAAATAAATAAATAAAATAAATGTCGCTTTGTCTAGAATTATCAATCTTAAGAGCCTTCGAATTTCAATATGTGATAGTAATAATAATACTACATATTCAATGATCAATGTTGTATTTATAAAAGTATTCCAAAATTTATATTTATGAGATTTTGTATTATTAATTATATTTTTTTTCTTAATATTTACGTTATATTTATTTGTTTAATTTATGTACATCGATCTCATAATCTTTACATTACAATTATTATTTGCTTTTTTTTAAAATTATAAATAAAGATTTATATTTTCGTTAAATCTAAGCATACAATTCTATTACTAAATTAGAAATAAAGAGCAAGTATGAATGTGAATATCATAATAAAGATTTATATTTTCGTTAAAACTTACTTTTACGAAATCGTACAATGAAATATATGCTAATTTTAATTTATATTTAGAAAATATATAATATATATTGTACATACAAAAAAATTAAACATACAATTTTATTACTAAATTAAACAAAGAAATTGGAAAAAAAATCTAAGCATACAATTTTATTACTAAATTAGAAATAAAGAGCAAGTATGAATGTGAATATCATAATAAAGATTTATATTTTCGTTAAAACATATTTTTACGAAATCGTACAATGAAATATATGTTAATTTTAATTTATATTTAGAAAATATATTATATATTGTACATTATTTCTATCTCTATGCTATAATAAGAAATAAATAAATAAATTATGGGGAGTGACTATTTAAAGACATTTTTCTCCCAATATAAATAAATTTAAAGTAGTTATTAATGAATATAGTAAAAAAACAATGAATAAAATGGAAAACGGCTCTTTACTTACTAAAGAAGAAAAAAAATTGTGGTCAAAGTCTGTCAGAATAATTTAATTTGGTCTCATTCAGGCAACAATAAACCGTAGTCATAATTCTTCATTCAGACCACTATGTACATAGTTTGTTGAGTCAACAACCAAGGTTAAGATTAGTATGTACATAGTTTGTTGAGTACAACCAAGGTTGTGCCCACTACCATCGCAAAGATATTAATATAATGCATTCGTTTTCTACCTTCTTTTGATGTGGGATTTGGAAGCCGAGTAGGCATGAGACCCTTTGCACCAAGCTAAGGAATGTGAAAGAAATTCAAGCATAAAAGGAATGTGAAAGATATTGCCATGCGATTATCTTCTTTTCTTTTCAATTCGCAAATGTTTGATAGGCTAACCCTTCCTTAATTCCTCTCATCCCGCCGCAAAGATATTCACAATATACACATTTGAGATATGATCTTTTGATGGGCTTGGCTTAGACCACACCCGTGTCCGTTTGTGAGGCATTACCATGTGATATGCTTTTTGGGTTGAGGTCATCTTAGAGGAGATTAAGTGTTTCTCTAAAATATTTGAAGAGAAATGAATATAGTAGTTATTAATGAATATAGTAAAAATTTAGGGGAGATAAAGTGTTTCTCTAAAATATTTGAAGAGATTTTGAGTGCGGCGACGAGATGAAAAAAAAAAAAAAAGAAGGAAAAAAACTCACTGTTTGATGAACTGCGGTTTGTATTTTTAAAATCAAAATATGTAAATTTTATGTCGCTTCGGTTACACAAGTAACAATATCTTATTTTATGCCGCTTCGGTTACACAAGTAATAATATCTTATTTTATGTCGATTCGGTTACACAAGTAACAAAATCTTATTTTATGTCGCTTTGTCTAGAATTATCAATCTTAAGAGCCTTCGAATTTCGATATGTGATAGTAATAATAATAGTACATATTCAATGATCAATGTTATATTTATAAAAGTATTCCAAAATTTATAATAATATTTATATTTATGTGATTTTGTATTATTAATTATATTTTTTTTCTTAATATTTACGTTATATTTATTTGTTTAATTTATGTACATCGATCTCATAATCTTTACATTACAATTATTATTTGCTTTTTTTTTTAAATTAAAATGTTAACATGTTTTATTTCTATTGATAATAATTTAAATAAAAATATATGTCTATGCATTTAACGCACAATTGTAAATCTAATTTTAAACTTAAAATTATTATTACTCATTTGAAGATAAATCCGCGTAAAACAGTTCAGCTCGACACCATATACATGTACTTCACACCTCGAAGATAAATCCTCTCCTTAAGAAGTAGGGGCTACCGGACGACCTCGCCTGAGCTTGACACGTGGCACACGTGACATCGAGACGCCAATGGACATGTACCGAGGTGGCATACACTCCTGCCAATATGACGACTGGCAATCATATTACGTCGTCACCAACTTCACCAAGATACTCTCCCAAAAATATCAATATAAAAAATATATAAAAACCTTGATATTTCAAAAAATATTCAAAATGAAACCCTTTTTTCATCGATTGAGAACAAAGTCATTGATAGAAAAAAATTAGGGAGATAAAGAGTTTCTCTAAAATATTTGAAGAGAAATGAGTGCGGCAATATAAAAAAAGGAAAAACTCACTATTTGGTGAACTACGTTTGATGAACTAAGAGGCACAGAGGATAATTAATATGTACATAGTTTGAGATTAATATGTACATAATTTGTTGAGTCAACAACCAAGGTTGAGATTAATATGTACATAGTTTGTTGAGTACAACCAAGGTTGTGCCCACTACCATCGCAAAGATATTAATATAATGCATTCGTTTTCTACCTTCTTTTGATGTGGGATTTGGAAGCCGAGTAGGCATGAGACCCTTTGCACCAAGCAAAGGAATGTGAAAGAAATTCAAGCATAAAAGGAATGTGAAAGATATTGCCATGCGATTATCTTCTTTTCTTTCAATTCGCAAATGTTTGATAGGCTAACCCTTCCTTAATTCCTCTCATCCCGCCGCAAAGATATTCACAATATACACATTTGTGATATGATCTTTTGATGGGCTTGGCTTAGACCACACCCGTGTCCGTTTGTGAGGCATTACCATGTGATATGCTTTTGGGTTGAGGTCATCTTAGAGGAGATTAAGTTTTTCTCTAAAATATTTGAAGAGAAATGAATATAGTAGTTATTAATGAGTATAGTAAAAATTTAGGGAGATAAAGTGTTTCTCTAAAATATTTGAAGAGATTTTGAGTGCGGCGAGATGAAAAAAAAAAAAAAAAGGAAAAAAACTCACTGTTTGATGAACGGTTTGTATTTTTAAAATCAAAATATGTAAATTTTATGTCGCTTCGGTTACACAAGTAACAATATCTTATTTTATGTCGCTTCGGTTACACAAGTAATAATATATTATTTTATGTCGATTCGGTTACACAAGTAACAATATCTTATTTTATGTCGCTTTGTCTAGAATTATCAATCTTAAGAGCCTTCAATTTTAATATGTGATAGTAATAATAATAGTACATATTCAATGATCAATGTTGTATTTATAAAAGTATTCCAAAATTTATAATAATATTTATATTTATGTGATTTTGTATTATTAATTATATTTTTTCTTAATATTTACGTTATATTTATTTGTTTAATTTATGTACATCGATATTATAATCTTTACATTACAATTATTATTTGCTTTTTTTTTTAAAATTAAAATGTTAACATGTTTTATTTCTATTGATAATAATTTAAATAAAAAAATATATGTCTATGCATTTAACGCACAATTGTAAATCTAATTTTAAACTTAAAATTATTATTACTTATATGAAGATAAATCCTCGCGTAAACAGTTCACTCGACACCATATACCTTTACTTCACACCTCGATGATAAATCCTCTCCTAAGAAGTAGGGGCTACCGGACGACCTCGCTCGAGCTTGACACGTACACGCGACATTAGAGGCGCCACTGACATGTACCGAGGTGGCATACACTCCTGCCAATATGATGACCCGGCAATCATATTACGTAGTCACCAACTTCACCAAGATACTCTCAAAGACGCTCGAATATCAATATAAAAATATATAAAAACCTAGATATTTCAAAAAAATATTCAAAAATGAAACCATTTTTTCATCGATTGAGAACAAAGTCATTGATAGAAAAAAATTAGGGAGATAAAGAGTTTCTCTAAAATATTTGAAGAGAAATGAGTGCGGCAATATATATAAAAAAAAGGAAAACTCACTATTTGGTGAACTACGGTTTGATGAACTATGAGGCACAGAGGATAATTAATTATCAATAATAACGTATTTTGTTAAAAATTTCTCATCCAATAATAATTATCGGGTTAAGGACATGATAGGCTCATGTGAGGTTTTAGTCTTTTATTAGTTAAATAGGATAATTAATTATCAATTAAGCCAAATTTTATTTTTCTTGATTTTATAATGTTATTGTATTCTCTTCTTTATTGGGTGTTTACTTTTTTATTTGACTTGTTATTCGGCATGTTATATTTTATATCATGTTAAAGTAATTTTCATCTACTTATTTTTATTTGTATATATTTTCAATAAAATATATATTTTTAGAAAACACTTCATTATACATAAATGCACATCGGTTACACAAGTAACAATATCTTATTTTATGTCGCTTCGGTTACACAAGTAACAATATCTTATTTTATGTCGATTCGGTTACACAAGTAACAATATTTTATTTTATGTTGCTTTGTCAAGAATTATCAATCTTAAGAGCCTTCGAATTTTAATATGTGATAGTAATAATAATAGTACATATTCAATGATTAATGTTGTATTTATAAAAGTATTCCAAAATTTGTAATAATATTTATATTTATGTGATTTTGTATTATTAATTATATTTGTTTTCTTAATATTTAAGTTATATTTATTTTTTAATTTATGTACGTCGATCTCATAATCTTTACATTACAATTATTATTTGCTTTTTTTTTTTTAAATTAGAAATAAAGATTTACATTTTCGTTAAATCTAAGCATACAAATTCTATTACTAAATTAGAAATAAAGAGCAAGTATGAATGTCAATATCATAATAAAGATTTATATTTTCGTTAAAACTTACTTTTACGAAATCGTACAATGAAATATATGCTAATTTTAATTTATATTTAGAAAATATATAATATATATTGTACATACAAAAAATTAAACATACAATTTTATAACTAAATTAAACAAAGAAATTGGAAAAAAATCTAAGCATACAATTTTATTACTAAATTAGAAATAAAGAGCAAGTATGAATGTGAATATCATAATAAAGATTTATATTTTCGTTAAAACATATTTTTACGAAATCGTACAATGAAATATATGTTAATTTTAATTTATATTTAGAAAATATATTATATATTGTACATTATTTCTATCTCTATGCTATAATAAGAAATAAATAAATAAATTATGGGGAGTGACTATTTAAAGACATTTTTCTCCCAATATAAATAAATTTAAAGTAGTTATTAATGAATATAGTAAAAAACAATGAATAAAATGGAAAACGGCTCTTTACTTACTAAAGAAGAAAAAAATTGTGGTCCAAGTCTGTAAGAATAATTTAATTTGGTCTCATTCAGCAACAATAAACCAGTCATAATTCTTCATTCACTACTATGTACATAGTATGTTGAGTACAACCAAGGTTGAGACTAATATGTACATAGTTTGTTGAGTACAACCAAGGTTGTGCCCACTTCCATCGCAAAGATATTAATATAATGCATTCGTTTTCTACCTTCTTTTGATGTGGGATTTGGAAGCCGAGTAGGCATGAGACCCTTTGCACCAAGCTAAGGAATGTGAAAGAAATTGCCATGTGATTATCTTCTTTTCTTTTCAATTCGCAAATGTTTGATAGGCTAACCCTTCCTTAATTTCTCTCATCCCGCCGCAAAGATATTCACAATATACACATTTGTGGCTTGGCTTAGACCACACCCGTGTCCGTTTGTGAGGCATTACCATGTGATATGCTTTTGGGTTGAGGTCATCTTAGAGGAGATTAAGTGTTTCTCTAAAATATTTGAAGAGAAATGAATATAGTAGTTATTAATGAATATAGTAAAAATTTAGGGGAGATAAAGTGTTTCCCTAAAATATTTGAAGAGATTTTGAGTGCGGTGGCGAGATGAAAAAAAAAAAGAAGGAAAAAACTCACTGTTTGATGAACTGCGGTTTGTATTTTTAAAATCAAAATATGTAAATTTTATGTCGCTTGTTACACAAGTAACAATATCTTATTTTATGTCGCCGTTACACAAGTAATAATATCTTATTTTATTTTATTTTTTTTAATTTTTTTTATTTTTTTTTTAGGGAAACAGGGGCGGCACCCTGCTAAATTTTATTAGAATAAAGAAAAAAGTACAAACTTGAGGGGGACAACCAACCTGGCCCTTATAACTGGGAGGACAAAGGAGCCTGACCTCGAAAAAGGAAATACAATACAAAAAAGAAAACCACTATCTAGGAAATACGAATACAAGCAAGCCCACGGGCATCCATACGGAGAGCTCCTCTAATAGAATTAGGGAGATGACTAAGCGAAGAATAGGTAATATCCAATTTAGAATCCATGGCAATGTTAGCTAACCTGTCAGCCACAAAATTAGCTTCTCTGTAGCAATGACGAAACGTATAATTCCCCAACTTTTGCATAGAAATAATAGCACTTATATAATAGAAGGAAAGCCACGGCGGAGAATGACCTTTAGAGATGCAGCCAAGAATGAAGGATGAGTCAATCTCGACAATAGAGTTGTGAAAACCTTGTGAAATAAGCCAGCAAACCCCTTGGAAAAGAGCTCTAGTTTAAGCAATGTGAATTCGAGCAAACCCCATAGTAGGAAGAGAAGCCATAAATGAATCGACCTTCCGAGTCTCGGATGACCCCCCCGCCTCCACTAATCCCAGGGTTGTCCCGACTCCCACCATCAGTATTGAGTTTTACTATGCCCAACGGAGGTTTTAACCAAGATACAGCTTGAATAGTAATCGTTTTAGGACGACGAATCTTGAGACAAAGGCTAGACCAATCAATAACCAAAAAATTTCCATCTTTTAGGATAATATTGATTTCACTTTGGATAGAAAAAATGAGGCCACGAGGAGATGATTGAATACCCTCAAAAACAGCACTGTTTCTAGCTTTCCAAAGCTGCCAAAAAATCACTGAAGGGACGATATAATAGAGCAAGGAACCTGCTTGAGACCACCATGACATGCATTGTTGTTGGACCGAGAAAGAGGAGAAATGTAAACCAAAGTGAGCATGAAAAAACCGCCATACTGAAGACGCAAGGTCACCTGTTAAGAATACATGGGAGAAAGTTTCATTGGGTTTTGTCAGCGTGCACTTGGATACCATGGCTACACCTCGCTTGATAATCGCTTCATCAATGGGTAGGCGGGATCGAAGTAACCTCCACGAAAAGGCTAATATTCTTAGGGATGCTACGGTGCCAAATAAACTTCGAAGATAGCAGAAGGGCCACCTCCCTAGCAATACCATAAGCCGTTTGAGAGAAAAATTCCCTTCGAAGAAACTGTCCAACACGGAATATCATCCTCATCAACCAGGGTAATGCGCTGCTCTATAATGCTGCTGGCTGCCTGGGGAAGAAGAGAAGACATGGCCTGTGTTGAGAGAGAAGAAGCCGACTGGAAAAGATCTTTGGCAGCAGCGAAAGGTGCATCTTCCTTAGCCAGAATGGGGAACATAGGTAACCATTTATCATGCCGAAGGGAACAATCACCACGTCTAATATTCCACTGAATGAAAGGTTCCGCAATGGAGCGAGCTTTAAGAAGTCTAAGCCAAATATGAGATCCTTTATTAGTAGCCACCACGGGATGATTAGAAAGACAATATCTAGTGCAAAAATCCACCCATAGGCTCTTTTGAGTACGAAATCTCCACCAAAGTTTAACGGCAAAGCTTGAGCCAACGATGTGAAAGAGGGAATACCAATCCCACCCTCCAAAGTAGGACGACAAAGGTAGACCAAGAGATCCAATGAGCTTTATTCTTTCCTTCAATGGACCCCAAAAGAAATTGGCAAATAATCTATCCATAGATTTTAAAACTGACATCGGAGGATCCAACGCGGCAATAAGATATGAAGTCATAAAATGAAGAACATGTTTGATGAGAATCAGCCTGCCATATTGAGAAAGAAAACCACCCATCCAAGTTCCTATACGGTCCCGAAGCTTGGCAACAATAGGATCGAAATAATTCTTTTTTTTACGGCCCAAGTAGATAATAGGAAAGGTGCCAATTTGATAGCCCAAGAGAGAAGCAATAGCATTTAATCGAGTAGCATCTAACGATGGATTAATGAAAAACTACTTTTAGAACCATTAACAAGCTGACCTAAAGATCTCTCATAATCGGAGAGTAATTGAACATGTTTCGAAGAGATCTTGAATGCCCATTACGAAAATTATGACATCATCAAGAAAAGAGAGATGGGAAACAACCGGCATCCACTAGAAGTAGAAAAAAAATGAAGGGTCTTCAAGATGGAGTTTAATAAGACTACGACTCAAAACTTCGGCCGCAATTATGAAAAGACTTGGAGATAAAGGGTCACCCTGACGAAGGCCACGAGACGAGTGGAAAAATCCCGTAGGCGCACCATTAATAAGGATGGAGAACCAGTTGTCAGAGATGATGCGCACTAAGTCAATGAAAACCTCGTGAAAACCAAAGCGACGGAGCACTTTTATCAAATAGAACCAAGAAACTCGTCAAAAGCTTTAGCCATGTCAAGCTTAATAACCATGTTGGATCCCGTCACCTTTTTCTTCAAGTAACTTAGAAGTTCTTGGGCAAGAAGAATATTATCATGAATGGCTCTCCCTTAGTAAAAGCACTTTGGTTCGAGAAATGATGTGAGGGAGAATTTTAGCCAACCGAGAAGCTAAAAGCTTGATATAACCTTATTACGAAGTTGCAAAGACTAATTGGCCAAGATCCTTAAAAGAGTTAGGATGATCAACCTTTGGGATAAGAGCAATAAGGGTACTAGTCCATGATTTGGGATAGAGAAGCCCGCGAAAAATCCGTAATGGCAAGATGTAAGTAATGACCAATAATATCCCAACAGAAGGTATAAAATTTTCCAGAAAATCCATCAGGCCCCGATGCACTATCTCCACTCATAGCAAAAACAATATCTTTAATTTCCTCCAAATTAGGAGGAGCAATAAGCGCAGAGTTCCAATCATCAGTTACCAAAGAAGGAATAACATCAATGAGAGAATCATCACCGAGCCATCGAATAACCGAGACCGAAAATAGGAGATACCGGCTTGCTTGATGGAATCTTCGAAGTGAGCAAAGAGCCATCTTCGGTCATGATAGAATGAATGTGAAGCTTTCGACGGCTTGTCGGACGAAGCATGAAAAAGCTTAGTATTACCTTGACCTTCCTTAAGCCAGAAATTCGAGATTTCGAGCCCAAAGCTTTTCTTCCGGAGCATGATACGATGATTTGCTTGAGAAGCAAGTAAAGTAGCCCGATTAGACTCAGAAGGATTTAATTCAAATAAAAGCTCTTTTTCTAAGACGTCTTCCTCCGAGTCTTTTAGAGAAGAGAAGATATTCCCAAAAGTCTCTTTATTCCAACTTTTAAGGGCTGCTTTAACATTACGAAGCTTGCAAGAAAAGGAACTCAGAGGCCGGCCAGAAACAGGAATACCCCAAGCAGATTTAACAACGTCCAAGAAAGTAGCATGACTAGTCCACACATTGAGAAATCTGAAAGATGTCCTTTGAGTTGAAGAAGCCCAACCATAAGTAAGCAGCAAAGGGGAGTGGTCAGAACAAGTACGGGGAAGATGCTGAACTGTTGAAGAAACAAATTTGCCAAGCCAACCCGAGTTACCAAGAATTCTGTCTATCCGCTGATGAATAGTGCGCGAACCTTCCCGCTTATTCCACCAAGTATAATCTGATCCGGAAAAACCTAAATCAATCAGACCTGAAGCTGCCAAACAGGCATGAAAATCTAGAGCACCATTCCGGTCCCATCCATTACCACCTGATTTCTCCGAAGGATGAAGAATAATATTAAAATCTCCTCCGACCAGCCAAGGAGAATCCTTAATCTGCCCTCCTAGATCAATTAAATCTGCCCATAAGAAGCGACGATCTTCCAGATCACATTTAGCGTAAACACTTGTAAAATAGGAGTGGGTTGGCCAAGAGAAGTGCTGAACTTGGATAGTGACTTGCTGGGAAGAGCTATGGATAACCTGACAAGTATATGCAGCCTTAAAGAAAACCCAAACGGAGCCATTAGAATTCTTAAAACAAAACTTGAACTTGAGACGACGAGAGATAAAATCAATATTGGCTGCATCTATCATAGGCTCAAAAATAGAAATAATCGAAATATTATGAGATTTGATGAGATACTTTAACCTTGCAATGGAGGGGTCATTACCAATCCCCCGAATGTTCCAAAAAAGGGCCTTAAGCTCCATGGAAATCCGTTGGAAGAGACAAAGCGGAGAGTTTAGCTCTTTGGAGACGAGTGAGCCGATCAGTTTTAGGAACCATTTTATTGCCCTTCACCATAAGATTTAATGCATCTAGACCATGTAAATCCCCTTCTTGGTCTTCCAAAGTATCAAGAATAGCAAAGCGGTTTGGAGAAAAGGATTGAACTCCATCCTCAATATGATCTCCGGACTGTAACTCCTCCTCAAAGATGACTTCAACAGAATCCTCATGCAAATTATCATCTGATGACTGGTGGTTTGATTTTTGAATAGCGGCCAAACTGTCTTGCACTTTTTCTAGCAGCTCATGAACATCCTCAAATAAAACTGCGCCAGGATTATGATTCTGAAAAGTATGAACTTGGGCACTCTGGTCATTCACGGTGGCAGTTTGATCTGAGACAGCAGCAGCAAAATGAGCCCGATCAGTAGCAACAGCTTCAACATGATTGGTGGTATAAGCTGGAGACGGATCATTACACTTCTCTGCTTGTGCATTAGCAATGGGCTCTTCAGCAATGTGTTTTAAGGTAGAGTCTGGAGACAAATCCGTATAGATTCTGGCTTGAGCATTAACAACTACAGGCTCTTTAGCAATAGGGTTTGTGGTAGAATCAATAATAATTTCTTTACCTTTATCAGACTTCTTAGGGGTCCATCTTGTTGAGGACTTGGGCGGAAGGTGGTTGTTTGAGTCCAGGTTTTTATGGTTTATGGTGGTTGTGTTGTTCGCATCAAGAAAGCCAGCAGATTTAGTTTTAGACGAAGAGGCACCATAGGGTTTTTAATCTTACGTAAGTCTTTCGAATGTCCTTGGCGACTACAAAACGAACAGTATCGCATTAAGTTTTCTGCTTCTAAAGATTGCCAAAATCCTTGGGATTGCGAGCCACACTCAATCCAGATTCGTTTAGGGACAGGCTTGAGTAGATCAACCTCAACACAAATTCGGGCAACACTTGGACGAGAGAGGTTCATAGTGGCTTGGTCTAGCATTAGAGGTTTACCAAAAAGGTTTGCTATGGCAAACATGGTGGCTTTGTGAAAGAGATGAATGGGAAGGTTAGGGAGAGCGAACCAAACCGGCACTATGGAACTTTCAATATCGGGACGAAAGTTAGGACTCCACTTGAAAACTCGCATAGGAAATCGACCAAGGTACCATTGGTCCTTAATCCATAATCTTTGGTAGTCCTCCTCATGATTAAGTTGGATTAATATGTGCTTGGCATCAAGGTGACCTAGTTTGAAGTCAGCTTTAAGTCCGAAAGTATGGAAAGATTTACGGGTAGCATCCATTGAAGGCCGGCCATGAGAGAACTTACCTATTAAGGCGAGCTTGAAAGGTTGCGCGAGATGACTGATTACATCTTCTGAAAGCTTTAAAGCTGGCTCGCCTTTGTGTGATGCCGGATGAATAAGGAGGGACACGGGATGAGCCAGCGGTTTGGATGAGGAAAGGGCTTCAGCAAAGGACTTAACAGGGGTTGGGTTGATGGGCGGTGGGTCTGGAGGCGGCGGGGCTGCCATGGCAGCCGCCGGGAATCAAAAAAGTAAAACCCTAGCTAGGGCAAGAATGAGAGAATTTCCGTGGTAGAGAGAGAAAATTTTTTTGTCCAGAGTTCTCTCTCTCTCTAATATCTTATTTTATGTCGATTCGATTACACAAGTAACAATATCTTATTTTATGTCGCTTTGTCTACAATTATCAATCTTAAGAGCCTTCGAATTTCAATATGTGATAGTAATAATAATAGTACATATTCAATGATCAATGTTGTATTTATAAAAGTATTCCAAAATTTATAATAATATTTATATTTATGTGATTTTGTATTATTAATTATATTTTTTTTCTTAATATTTACGTTATATTTATTTGTTTAATTTATGTACATCGATCTCATAATCTTTACATTACAATTATTATTTGCTTTTTTTAAAAAATTAAAATGTTAACATGTTTTATTTCTATTGATAATAATTTAAATAAAAAATATATGTCTATGCATTTAACGCACAATTGTAAATCTTATTTTGAACTTAAAATTATTATTACTCATTTGAAGATAAATCCTCAGAAAGCAGTTCAGCTCGACACCATATACCTTTACTTCACACCTCGAAGATAAATTCTCTCCTTAAGAAGTAGGGGCTACTTGGACGACCTCGGCCTCGAGCTTGACACGTGGCGGACACGCGACATCGAGGCGCCACGGACATGTACCGAGGTGGCATACACTTGTCCAATATGACGACGGCAATCATATTACGTCGGTCACCAACTTCACCAAGATACTCACAAAGACGCTCGAATATCAATATAAAAAATATATAAAAAAAACTTGATATTTCTGAAAAAAATATTCAAAAATGAAACCCTTTTTTCATCGATTGAGAACAAATTAAAGTCATTGATAGAAAAAAATAGGGAGATAAAGAGTTTCTCTAAAATATTTGAAGAGAAATGAGTGCGGCAAAAAATAAAAAAAAAAAAGGAAAAAACTCACTATTTTGTGAACTACGGTTTGATGAACTAAGAGGCATAGTAGGATAATTAATTATCAATAATAACGTATTTTGTTAAAAATTTCTCATCGAATAATAATTATCGGGTTAAGGACATGATAGGCTCATGTGAGGTTTTAGTCTTTTATTGGTTCGAGGCTCAATTTCTTGGATGCGCATGTTGGAGGTTCGGCCCATGGTGGAACAGAATATTCGATGGTTAGTAGGGAAGGGAACCAGCTCTCCTTGGTTTGATCATTGGCTTGTTGGTGGGTTACTTTCTAAACCTCATGGATGTGATTTTCTCTATTCAGATCTTTTCGACGGCTCTTCTTCGCTCTCTCCGGTTGCATCCATTGCTTCTTCCTGCCGGACGCTTCATTCATCCACCTTGTGCTCATCTCGATACTCCGAAACTCCATCTTTGGATAGCCACTTCGTCGGGTCTTTTTCTGTCTTCGGAACCCGCTTAGAAGACAAGCCTCGGCTCTTCTCGGCAAAATATATATGGCATAGTCGAGTTCCTCAAAAAATCGGATCTTCTGTGGCGTCTCTTCCAAAGATCGTCTTCCTTTAGATGAAGGCCTTCGTAAGGGTATTCAACTTGCATCTCGTTGTTATTGCTGCTCTCCGGATTTAATGAAACATTTTTACATGTGTTCCTATCTAGCAATATTGCATCGGAGATTTGGAATTGCTTCAAGAGATTATGGCATAAAATTCAGCAGGTGTTTCAATCTCTCAAGCTTTTTACCTGGTTATCTTCAAAGCTTCCTCAAATCATATCCTTATTCCTGCTCTTATTCTTTGGCACCTTTGGAAGAATAGAAATCGTTGGTTTTACGGTCATGGTCTTTCGAGTACTCATCTTATCCGAGATATTCGTGCTCATTTGGCTCAAATTAACACTGCTTTGGGTTTATTGACTCCTAAACCCAGAAGATCTTCTCGTATTGTGAGGTGGATTAAACCTCCTTTCTCTATCTTGAAGCTCAACACGGATTCGCTCTAGGTAATCTTGGTTTGGCTTGGCTGGAGGTGGAATTATTCGAGACTCTTACGGTCATTTGGTCCATGCTTTTGCGTCCTTCTATGGTACTTCGTCGAATACGCTTCTTGGCTAGGGCTCTCCAAGGTTTGATTTGGCTCGAGACTTTGGTCATCACAATGCTATTGTTGAAATGGATTCTAAGATTCTCTTTGATTGTGTTTCTAACAAAACTAAACCTCCTGGTCTTGTTGGAGTATTATTCAACGAATTTTTGCCATTAAACGATCTATCCCTTTTCAATTCCGTCATTGTTATAGGGCGAATAGTGTTGCTCATAAGTTAGCAAACTTGGGCTTTGAGAAGCAAGTAGACTTTAATTATTCTTCCTATAGAGATCTTTCCTCTACCATTCGGGACATGATTATTCTGGACATCCAAGAGACTCCTTACATTCGGTACTAGAATTTTCTTTGTTAGTATTTTAGTTTATTTTGATTTCCCTTTGTATTTCCTTTTCGAGGTCGCTCCTCTGTCCTCCCATTTATAAGGGCCAGTCTTGTCCCAAAAAAAAAAAAAAAATTATCAATTAAGCCAAATTTTATTTTTCTTGATTTTATAATGTTATTTTATTCTCTTCTTTATTGGGTGTTTGCTTTTTATTTGAATTGTTATTCGGCATGTTATATTTTATATCATGTTAAAGTAATTTTCATCTACTTATTTTTATTTGTATATATTTTCAATAAAATATATATTTTTAGAAAACACTTCATTATACATAAATGCACATCGGTTACACAAGTAACAATATCTTATTTTATGTCGCTTTTACACAAGTAACAATATCTTATTTTATGTCGATTCGGTTACACAAGTAACGATATCTTTTTTTATGGGCTCTCCTTCAAGGTGTTGAATGGTTACATGCTCATCATGTCTACAATGCTATTATTGAGGTTGCTTCTAAATGCATTTGTGACTGGTTTACTAAGTGCCACTCCTCCTTGGAAGTGTATCTCTCTTTATCGTAGAATTCTCCATATGCAAAGGGAAAGGGGTTATGTGTTCAAGTATTGCTATCGCGAAGCTAATTACATTGCAGATGGGTTGGCTAATCATGCTTGCGGCTCGTTCGACTCTCATTTTTCCTCCTTTAGTTCCCTTCCGCAGATAGTTAAAGGGTCTATCATTCTTGATGCTAGGGATACGCCATATGTTAGGATTTCTTAATTGTATTTCCTTTTCGAGGTTAGGCTCCTTTGTCCTCCCATTTATAAGGGTAAAGCTGGTTGTCCCCCTCAAGTTTGTACTCATTATTTCTTATTAATAAAATCTAGCAGGCCGTCCTGTTTCTCTAAAAAAATAAATAAATAAATGTCGCTTTGTCTAGAATTATCAATCTTAAGAGCCTTCAATTTCAATATGTGATAGTAATAATAATAGTACATATTCAATGATCAATGTTGTATTTATAAAAGTATTCCAAAATTTATAATAATATTTATATTTATGTGATTTTGTATTATTAATTATATTTTTTTTCTTAATATTTACGTTATATTTATTTGTTTAATTTATGTACATCGATCTCATAATCTTTACATTACAATTATTATTTGCTTTTTTTTTAATAAGAAATAAAGATTTATATTTTCGTTAAATCTAAGCATACAATTCTATTACTAAATTAGAAATAAAGAGCAAGTATGAATGTGAATATCATAATAAAGATTTATATTTTCGTGGCCAAAATATAAATTTCCCCCCGAGGTTTCCGCCAAACCCCAAAGTGCCCCCCCAGATAAGGAATGCCCTAGAAACCCGTCGAACATTACAATTATCCCAATTAGCCCCTGGCGTCATGCCGTTAGAAAAGTAACGGAAATCCATCACGTGCCTTGCAGTGGGGGGCAATTGGGTCTTTTCACCATATATACAGAATACTAACTAAAGGGGGTCAAAGTGTCAAAAGAACAACACTAAATAAAGGGGTGCAAAGTGTCCAAAATCAAAGTACAAAAATCACCACCACCACCCACTACCAAAATCACCACCACCACCACCACCCACTACATCAAATCTGCATTCAACTGCACAATGCAAAATTAAGCTCCAATCACACAGATTGCAGTGATCGCGCATCACACGATTGCAGTGTCCAAAATCAAAGTGTCCAAAAAAAAAAACCCATTTTGTAATTCTTTATTCCACCATTATTATACAAATGAAGTAAAATATAACAGTTGGCCTCACTCCCGCTAACCCACCACTGGCCTTTGTTGGGAAAACCCTAAAACCCACACTCAAAACACACACAGACAAGATGATTAGCAAAACCTAAAACCCTTGTTGTCGTTGTTGAGCTTATTCCCGCGCGGGCTCTTTCTCTCTTTCTCTTATATCTTCTGGGTTAGTGTTAATCAACTCAACTTGCCAATTTGGTTTGATTGTGCAGAAAACAAACGGATAGTAACGGAAAAAGACAAAGAGATTGCGGGCCGGGAAATGCTTGAAAGCGATGCAGAAACTCTTGAGTCGAAGCCCTTCAGGCCCCATCCTTTGTGCCATCGCTAGTCCTATTCCCACACCCTTTCTCTCTCTAGGGTTTAAGGTTAACCAGAAGATAATTCGTCACTCGCCCTTCTTACCCTCATTCTCAATGCCGGCTTCCACCGCTTTATACCTACGTCCGTCGGCTAACACCGCCGCCGCCGTCCTACCCAGAAACCTAACCATTTCTCCCGCCGCCGTCTTACCCTCATTCTCAATGCTCGATTGAAAATAGTGTCCCAGTTCGGGCTTGGGTCAGGTTCAAGGCAGGACGAAATGGGTCGGGTTTGTCTTGGTTTCAAACCCCTTTGATTTTGGACACTTTGCACCCCTTTATTTAGTGTTGTTCTTTTGACACTTTGACCCCCTTTAGTTAGTATTCTGTATATATGGTGAAAAGACCCAATTGCCCCCACTCGTGCAAGGCACGTGATGGATTTCCGTTACTTTTCTAACGGTCATGACGGCCAGGGGGCTAATTGGGATAATTGTAAAGTTCAGACGGGTTTCTAGGGCATTCCTTATCTGGGGGGCACTTTGGGATTTGGCGGAAACCTCGGGGGGAAATTTATATTTTGGCCTATTTTCGTTAAAACTTACTTTTACGAAATCGTACAATGAAATATATGCTAATTTTAATTTATATTTAGAAAATATATAATATATATTGTACATAAAAAAAAATTAAACATACAATTTTATTACTAAATTAAACAAAGAAATTGGAAAAAAAATCTAAGCATACAATTTTATTACTAAATTAGAAATAAAGAGCAAGTATGAATGTGAATATCATAATAAAGATTTATATTTTCGTTAAAACATATTTTTACGAAATCGTACAATGAAATATATGTTAATTTTAATTTATATTTAGAAAATATATATATATTGTACATTATTTCTATCTCTATGCTATAATAAGAAATAAATAAATAAATTATGGGGAGTGACTATTTAAAGACATTTTTCTCCCAATATAAATAAATTTAAAGTAGTTATTAATGAATATAGTAAAAAAACAATGAATAAAATGGAAAACGGCTCTTTACTTACTAAAGAAGAAAAAAAAATTGTGGTCAAAGTCTGTCAGAATAATTTAATTTGGTCTCCTTCAGGCAACAATAAACTGCATAATTTAATTTGGTCTCCTTCAGGCAACAATAAACTGCAGTCATAATTCTTCATTCAGACTACTATGTACATAATTTGTTGAGTAGGACGTAAATAATTTGTTGAGTCAACAACCAAGGTTGAGATTAATATGTACATAGTTTGTTGAGTACAACCAAGGTTGTGCCCACTACCATCGCAAAGATATTAATATAATGCATTCGTTTTCTACCTTCTTTTGATGTGGGATTTGGAAGCCGAGTAGGCATGAGACCCTTTGCACCAAGCTAAGGAATGTGAAAGAAATTCAAGCATAAAATTAAGGAATGTGAAAGATATTGCCATGCGATTATCTTCTTTTCTTTTCAATTCGCAAATGTTTGATAGGCTAACCCTTCCTTAATTCCTCTCATCCCGCCGCAAAGATATTCACAATATACACATTTGTGATATGATCTTTTGATGGGCTTGGCTTAGACCACACCCGTGTCCGTTTGTGAGGCATTACCATGTGATATGCTTTTTGGGTTGAGATTATATTAATACTGTAGCCTGACGGTGGCTCCGCTAGATTCAATGTTAGTTAACTTAGTGCTCCTAACTGCCAACTTTGTGGGGTTATGATCAATGTTAAATCACAAATATATTATTTTAGCCGATAACATATAGTTTGCTGATTAGTTAGCATACAAGACCAAGTGATATTGTCTTTCACTTGACCATCATCCAACTGCATGCCCTTCAGTCTTCACCAGTCAATATTTCATTTTGAAGGATAATATGCTTACCCATTACTTGTATATATACCACAATACGTTTAGCCTTATATCCAACACATCCACAGCTTACAATATCACGGCCAAATTTTCTAGACTTCCTTCTGAGATCTTTTCTCACTCACATTCAATCATTAGAATGAGATTCCATTGTAGAAGTATGGCCATTCGCATGCCTCGTATCATCCCAGAAAAGAAATTAAATCCTTCGATAGTTTTTAATGGCAGCAAATCATGCAGCTTTAGATGTACCAAAGGGCTAGATTATCTAGCGGTGCATGTCATGTCGGAGAACATGAACTCTTCCATTGGAGATTCATCTTTTTTTCTGTAAAATTGATGTAGACTCTAACCATAATTAGTTCCTTACCATTGCCTTTTCCTTTTTCCTTTTCTTATTTTTGTTTCCCATGTAATTTTCCCTTTTAATTTGATGATCCATTACGATCAAGAACTAGGAACGTATGCACCCGAGGCTAATGATCTACTGCCTTGTTCGCTTTTTAAGAAACAATTTTTATAACCAGCTTTAGTTGATGAAACAAAAATAAAAGCATTTGGCTATTACACGAGGAACGCACGATGGTCTATTTTAAAAAAGTTCCCGAAACCGGATATTTAAAGTAGTTGTTCAACGGATCGACACTAGAATAGTAGAATATAAAGGGGACTTCAACTCAAATATCCCAATTATCAAGGAATAAGTTGAGGGTTAATTAAAATCTATATATATATATATATATATATATATATATATATATATATTAACAACCGAGCCTATAAAAAAATATCCCGCCAAAACGTACTTTCTAAAAATGGAACTTAATTGTTTTGATGAAAATCCATGTTCTACATTGAAAATTGTGTCCATACTATACATGTATCTTAATTCAATGAAATAGGGGTTTTGTTGCGGAAATTGTGTCATGCATTGAAAATATAAATGTGCATTATCAAATTTTCTTTTTAGAAAAATGTTAAAGCTACCGAATAGGAAGTCAAACAATCCTTGAAATTTAAGCTTTGCGGTCAATCTCCACTCCACACCCCCCAAAGCCCACCACTCACTTTAGCCATTGTCTTTGCCGAAAACGCTAGTTATTTGCCCTCTATATACCACAATCATTTTATTTCTCATATTACATAAGTAATTTCTATCTATAAACTGCCTTTCTCTGTATTCATAGCCTAAGCAACCGAATTTTGCTAACCACCACCCAAGAATCATCCATCTTTGTGACGAGGGACACAAGACACTGCTTGAGATGTTTCAAATTTTCATTGCTGACGATCTAAAAGCACTAACAAGATTTCATATTACATCTTCAAAATGTAGACCTTATGGAATAATGTAAAGATGAGAATTTTTGTGTGCATTTCATCCTATCTCGAATATCAATGTAAAAATATATAAAAAACCTTGATATTTCTGAAAAAATATTCAAAAATGAAACCCTTTTTCATCGATTGGGAACAAAGTCATTGATAGAAAAAAAAAATTAGGGGAGATAAAGTGTTTCTCTAAAATATTTGAAGAGAAATGAGTGCGGCAATATAAAAAAAAAAAAAAAAGGAAAAAACTCACTATTTGGTGAACTACGGTTTGATGAACTAAGAGGCACATAGGATAATTAATTATCAATAATAATGTATTTTGTTAAAAATTTCTCATCAAATAATAATTATCGGGTTAAGGACATGATAGGCTCATGTGAGGTTTTAGTCTTTTATTGGTCAAATAGGAAAATTAATTATCAATTAAGCCAAATTTTATTTTTCTTGATTTTATAATGTTATTGTATTCTCTTCTTTATTGGGTGTTTGCTTTTTATTTGAATTGTTATTCGGCATGTTATATTTTATATCATGTTAAAGTAATTTTCATCTACTTATTTTTATTTGTATATATTTTCAATAAAATATATATTTTTAGAAAACACTTCATTATACATAAATGCACATCGGTTACACAAGTAACAATATCTTATTTTTGTCGCTTCGTTACACAAGTAACAATATCTTATTTTATGTCGATTCGGTTACACAAGTAACAATATCTTATTTTATGTCGCTTTGTCTAGAATTATCAATCTTAAGAGCCTTCGAATTTCAATATGTGATAGTAATAATAATAGTACATATTCAATGATCAATGTTGTATTTATAAAAGTATTCCAAAATTTATAATAATATTTATATTTATGTGATTTTGTATTATTAATTATATTTTTTTTCTTAATATCTACGTTATATTTATTTGTTTAATTTATGTACATCGATCTCATAATCTTTACATTACAATTATTATTTGCTTTTTTTTTTAAATTAAAATGTTAACATGTTTTATTTCTATTGATAATAATTTAAATAAAAAATATATGTCTATGCATTTAACGCACAATTGTAAATCTAATTTTAAACTTAAAATTATTATTACTCATTTGAAGATAAATCCTCGCGTAAAACCGTTCAGCTCGACACTATATACCTTTACTTCACACCTCGAAGATAAATCCTTTCCTTAAGAAGTAGGGGGCTACTGAACGACCTTAGCTTTGAGCTTGACACGTGGCAGACACGCGACATCAGAGGCGCCAGCTGGACATGTACCAAGGTGGCATACACTCCTGTCAATATGACGACCTGGCAATCATATTACGTCAGGTCACCAACTTCACCAGTATACTCTCCAAGCACGCTAAATACGGGACCCACAGTGCGACCTGGAGTGTTGTAATTGATATAGATTTGCTTGTATCCATAACCCGAGTCTAAGTCAAGGTGACTAATGGGCTCACGTACCGTTAGAGTGGCAACTTGTACTTAGACATAGCTTGAATAGCCTAGGGTCCGTAAATTAGCCTTGAAGAAAATAGCCCAGGATATCGTCGTCCTCTATACATTAGCCGAAGTGAGCATCGAGAGTCCCTCAAGTTACCGGACAAGTTCGTCTCAAGCCAAGCCTCATCGCTAAGTCAAGAATGTACGATATAGAATCGCCGAAGACATGTCTTGAGACATCAGCAAAGTCTTTCATTGACTTCGATACAACGTTAACCTGCAAAACGCATTCAATGAAGCTTTCTACTTTAGGCATTCATCTCAGAAAAGGACATTTTGCCTGCAAACGCAGTCTACCTATTTTTGGCAAAGTGACAGAAGATAGACTGTGTTTTGCAGAATCACCTATCAGAGCTCAACAGCAACATTAGAGCATTGAATGCTCTTAAATTCAAATTGTGCAATTGATGAAGATCTCCAACGGCTCCAAGGCTTCCCCTGCATATAAAAGGAGACTTCATTGAAGCATTTAACACCTTCAACAACAACAACTCAAATCTTCTTCTTCTTCTTCAAGTGCATTAAAAGCTTAAACGTCCTATTCAGTATATCATTCTTTGAAGAGCTCCACACTAAGACGATCGTCTATATAAGCTCTTCATTGATTGCAACACCTAGCATTCATAGCTCACGAGAATTATATCTTATAGATATTAATTCTCCCACAAACACTCGGTCAACTAATTTTTGTACACAATCCATTAGAGATTTATCTTGTAAAGATTCTAGTGGAAAACTTAGTACACATTTTTCAAATCCAAAGTTGACCACTTTGGTTGTGGACGTAGCACTTATTTATAAGTGTGAACCATATTAAATACCTTGTCTATTTCGTGTGATTGTGAACTATTGTTGATTAATTTCGAATTCCATACTTTTGAGAACCGCGATCATGTCTGTAAAGATCGCCATTCTCAACTTGTCCTATACTTCACTATTATTCCGCTGCAAAATTTTCTAACTTAAGTGAAGTAGGTTTTTGAATCAATTTCAAAAATTGGACATAGGCTATTCAACCCCCTTCTAGCCTATATTGAGTACCCTGAGACCTAACAATTGGTATCAGACCTTAACTCTTTGAAAACAAGTTTTTCCAAGACTAAACTCTTGCGAGATTAAAGATCAAATGGCTGCTCATCAAATGTTGGAAACTTCAAATGTGAACCAATGTCCTGATGGATGAAGTTCACTTTGATATCTGGAAAGATAAAGTTAAAAGACTGTTAGGTCCAAGGGTTGCTCAGTGTATAGGCTAGAGGGGGGGTGAATAGCCTATACATGATGTATTAAAAATTTCATCCAATTTTTACAAATAATCTGAAATGATTAATACAAATAGATCATCTTCCTCATTCTAACTGCTTAGCCGAAGTTAGTGACATCGGACATCTATAATCAGCAGATGTCAAGAGTGCAGTAGGAAGATGTATGTTGAACTTAGCTGATGAAAATAAATTTGAGCAGCGGGAGAATAAACAGCATAAGTCAAACAATTTAGATTAAAGTAACTGTAAAGGTTTGATTTGAAAGAGAGCTTAATAGTTGACTAAAATCTGTATTAGATGCATCATTTGCTTTCCTTAAACAGATTGCACATGATAAGACAAATTATACAAGAAAGAGAAATCAAGGCTGAATGTAACAAACATATATATTATATTAAAATTCAGCAGAGGTTTGCTCAAAGGCAAACATGCTTAGTACATCAACCTAGACTCTCTATCCTAGCAATCTCCTTAGGAAAAAGAAAGGAGAAATGAAGAAAGCAAAGTCAAATCTATCGAAAATACATTAGAAGATGCACTCAAATTTGTTTGAGGAATCTTCCTGTAGTTTCAACTCGATAGATTTGTTGTGAGAAGAGAATATTAGGAGTTGTTCAAATAACAAGTATTTGAACAACTGAGTGCTAAGCACTCGACCAACAATGATGACAACTTGTTGCATAATCGGCACAGCTTATAATGCAATATAAGTCTGTCGATATGAATGCAATCTGGACATTTAAGTTCTGGCTCTTCATCGGACATCTTCAAGCTTGGTCTGGCTTCAACGATCTATAAGATGCTTGGTCTCTTTAGTGGATAATGGAGTTGAGGCCACTGAAGAGACTGAGTTCTTCGAAGGAAGAAGGACTCAAATCAACAACAAGGTTGTTGATCAAGCAGAGCTTCTCAGCCTTTGGATTTTCTTTTCTCTCTCTCACAAAGTGTTTGTTCTTACACTTGTGTTTTCTCACTCTAAAGGAGTGGTTCTGGATTGAAGAAATGAAGATCAATACCACAACCTTTCTCAAGCATATGCATACACAGCTTGCTCGTATATGGAGATGAGAATGAGAGTCTTCATATATAGGCTGGAGAAGAAGAGGTGACCGTTGGTGTATTGAGTAGGTTTAAGCCCGTTGGTGATCTGAATCTCATAATGTAGCAGAGTACATTTTTGGATCTGTTGGGCAAAGACCTTCAGTTAGGTTCGTGTATTGAAGATGGTCCGTGACACAGGCTGGACAGAATTGGACGTGTCGAGCTTAGCCTGGATGCAGTCTGACTGATTTGGACGTATCATTGCTTTGACTGGAGTGCAGCGTCCTGTGCTTGGCCTTTTCTGGAAATGAAGCTTTGAAGACCGCGAACACTGTACAGAAGAGGAAATGTCTATTGAATAAACGTGAAGGCGCAGACATCGATGCGTATCTTGGATTTGTCAGACATCTTACAACGGATCTATTTTGACTTGTAGCGTTGAGTAACGACCGATGTATCTCGTGATCTTACGCTTTCAGCTTGCTCGATGAGGATTTAGCCGATTTTGGGATCCGCCATTATGGAACTGGCGATGTAGAAACCGCGATGGTCACGATGTTCCTCTTGAATAAATAGCTTCTCTGCAGCTTGTTCGATAAGGACTTTGGCGGATCGAGATCGCCATTATAAAGCGCGATTGTAGAGATAGCTAATAGGCAATATAGTCAAAGTGAATGTCTCTAGTGAGACATTTGCCGATAGTCACGTCACCGGCGATTTGAAGAGCTAATCCATATGAAAGTTTGTCATCATTCGTAGGACAAAGACTCGGATATGTACAAAGACTTCTAGTCTAATGACCTATGCATTGTTTCAACAAGCCGCCACACTAACCGGCGCACCTTTTAGCCACTTGTGAAACATGCGTTGTAATGGGAACAAGCAAATCACTTTTGGAATATGCATACATTTATATAAGCTGATTCACAGGCATATTCCTAACAATCTCCTCCTATTTGCTTGGGACCATTACTACAATTGACTTATACATACAGCTCTTAAAGCATTTGTTCAATCCTTAGTAATAACATGCCACTATGAATATTCATTTTATATCGAGGCATGCCCTAGGTTGAACTTACAAGCGATAGCGTATGTATAGTCACCTATTGCTAAGTATTTATAGACTCAATAAATGAAAGAGCAGATACGAAGCAATAAGAAACATTTTAGGCAATTATGAGATATAATTGATGATACCGCCTTAAAAATATTTTTGATGATTTTAAGAGTTTATAGTAAGTAGAGTAGCATAATAATCATCGTACTATAATAGTCATATAGTATACTCTTTCGTGTGTGCAGATTTATGTGCAAATTTCACGCTCTCCTCCTTACTAATTGTTTGTAAGGCTTTTTACACTTTCTCCTCCTTAATGATGTGCTCCTTACTAATTGTTTGTAAGGCTTTTTACACTTTCTCCCCCTTAATGATGTAATCTGTTAAACTTTCTTTTTCCTTAATAGTTTATCTGTATGTACAACATCAATCTGTCTAGCTTTACTCCTTAATGTCTAACAGCTTTTCTCCTTCTTAATGATTTGCTGTATGTATAAAGTCAATTTGTCTATCTTTCCTCCTCCTTAATGGTCACAAGCCAAGATTCATCTTCTTTGTATAGATTTTTCTTAGAAATATCTCTCTTCCTTATAGAAAATTTCTCACTTTTCTCCTTCTTAATGATTATCTCTCCTCCTTAATCTTTTAATCTCTCCTCCTTAATGTTTTTCTCTCCTCCTTAATCTTTTTAATCTCTCTACCTTAATGGTTACGAGCGATATAGAGAATGACAAAAAGAAACTTGTATATGGACGAGCGAGACAGAGAGAACTGACTTATGTTAATTCATAAGGTATGAATTTCGACATGTAGAGAGAAGGTGGTTTGTGCCTTTAAAAACTGGCTTTATAGAAGTGCTTATGTGATCAGCCAATTGCAAGTCTGCCGAGAGTATAGACAGTATTGAGTAAGTACTTCTATTTGCCATATCGGCAGATTTAAAAAAAAGCGGACTAAGTGTGCGTTGAGGATAAAGATTTTCTGTCGCAGTATACAAATAGTTTAGAATGCACAATTTTCATGTATGAGGAATACATATCAAATGGAGAGAGTAAGATATCACTGTGAGGAATTTTGTGCCATTGCTTGTAAAGAAGTTTTACAAGAATGTAATTGGTCAAGTTTTATTCTGATATCAATTTGTGCCATTGCTTGTAAAGAGGTTTTACACGAATGTAATTGGTCAAGTACGTATAACAGGATGAGTTTAAAAGAGATTAAATTGTAAGCATGAAGGAGTATGCATTAGGACAAATTACGACAATTGAAGCAAGATAAGTCAAAAAATGTAAACAAGAGCATACAACATAAATTACTCATATAACACTAGTACAAAGAAACGAACATTTGTTTGATAAAGCAAAAACCTAACTAGTCATTCTAACTAAGTAGAGTTAGAGGATGAAGGTCTATTGTTCAAATTTGAGGGAAGAGGGGGGGTACGATGACCGCTGAATTTGGCGCAGAGTTTGCATTAGCGATTTGATGCTCCTCCTGAATCTGAGTGTGCTCAAGTTGAGCATTTGAGGCGATGGGAGCAGAGAGAGTGTCAGGCGCTGTAGTTGTGGTAAGGTTTCTTGTGGGAATCCATGGGATGAAATTTGATACGTCATTCACGGGATCTCGAAGACGATTTCTTACACGTCGAGTGATTCGACGAGGTCGTTGAATCACCGGAGTAGGAGTGGCAAGAAGAATCATCATACGTTGACGCCATTCGGTGGGAAATGGGTCGATGAGGAGGACTAGGCAAATTTGGTGAACACATGATGCAAATGACCGTAATGGTGGAGAAATTTTGAGGTACGCAGAAGTTAGGCGCTGTAGTTGGAGATGATGAATTCATTAAGATAGTTTTGAATGAAAGTTTACATCTTTTTGAAGTTTTGAGAAGATGAAGGGGTTTCTTGATCAGAGGAATAGGAAAGGACGTTTTGGGGGCTTAAAGGAGTGAGTGCATTTAATGACATAGTGATGATGTTCTGATTTAGGATTATGTCATCATGCTTAGTGTAGTTATGGCTAATACATAGGCAGTCTAGGAGAAAAGTATACGCATATTATTTTCAAACAAGAAGTTTAAAATTAATATATAACCAGGTTAATTTGATTTCCTTTATTGTGATATTAATGGGTACAACTGCTGAGTGTTTAAGACAATGATATAGGCTCTTCTAGAGATAATATGAGCTGTTATTTTACTTCAAATGAATTGTTTGAGTAAATTAATCTGAAATAGAACAGCATTGGTTGTTTAAGGACGAGTTGGGGACAAAATACCTTGTTCAAGCCATATGACACAGTTGTACATGACACATATGTAGGAGTTTTTAGAGAAGTGTGTCTTAAGAGATTGTTTCCCAAAGAGATTTTGAGGGTTTTGATGAGCTTTCAATGAATGTGGATACTATCAGCAGGGTGTATTTGGTATTTGCTAAAGTAGGAACTGCTGATACTAATTGTTGTATCCATTATTGGCAGTGTGTTTAATATCAGCTAAGGTAAGAACAGTGATACCAATTGATAGACTCTATTTATAATGGACATCAATCTATTTAAGATTAATAAGGCTTAGTAAGAATATTAAATAGATCAAGTAAATGAGATATTGAATGTGTACCGTGATGTCCGTTCTTCTTCTCGTCCAATGATCTAGGCATTCTATAGCAAGGGAAGAGATCTGAGACTAGACTTGTTCGAAGAGAGTGAGACGTAGCCTATATACGCCAGGGCTATATCGGTGTTCACTCGAGGAAAAACTTAATATTTGAAAATATCGTCTTCCTAAGAATTCTTGAGTTTCTAGCTATCTTGAGGATAGGACGAGTTACTAGAGATATTTAACTACATCCTTTTGACAAAGAATCACATGATAAGGTGTAGCGAGTGTTTTGAATTCAATCGTATACCAATTAGTCATGCCATTATAATGGGAACAACTAATCAAGCCTTTATAACTACAATCTCATAGGGTACACAAGGTTTAGTAGTTGTCATAACTATGAACACAAAGTGTTGTATTATCTTGAAAGATGTAAGCTTTTGATGTTTGGAAATTTTAACAACTGGGATTTTAAAAATCCTTTTTGGAAAATTCAAAAGCCTTTGATTTTATTTTGATTCAGCAAACAGCTTGGTTCAAAGCAGATTAACTAATAATCTTGATCGTTTGAGCATGAAAGATAGAGATTGAGTAATAGCAGATTCCTTGATAGGTTGACATGAAAATCATGAAACGCATAGCCTATTGTTGAGTGACTATAGGTATCATGTTGAATTTAATCATTGTGAAATAATTAAATTCAGAAAGGCAATTATCAGGGAGTCTAAGGATGAGAGTTAAGCAGTAGTAAGAAACCATAACTCGATATAGCAGTTGTTCAAGAATGGTTTGCTGATGGGGTGTCAGCAGAGTTTGTGTCTAGCCAGTGTGACCATTTCATTAAGGACAATTCTTTTAATCACCAGAAGAGAATGAAGATCATAAAGAATAATAAGTTTGATCAACACACTTAAGACACGTCAATTCATGCTATCAAAGGAATGCAGACAAGTAGATAAGCATGAGATAAAGTTGCAACTTGTATTCAATAATCCAAGTAGTTTTACACAAGTATGTTGCGGATCACTGATTACAAGAACAATACAACTGAATTTTGACCGAACCGATTACATGAGAAAGATACATAATGATTCAATTTACAGTATGAGATACATGTTACAAGTTTGTGTCCAAGAAGTTCAGATCCTCGGTTTTAGATGAAGGGTCATCAGCCAAGGATTCTGGAGGAGATCAAGATGGCGGTGTTCTTTTTGATTTCCTCCAACTCTCGGGGGAGGCAGAACATATTCACTTCTTCGGGTCATTAAGAAATCACCGAAGAGTGATGGCCACTGAGGATGTACTGCTTTGACCATGAATCCCCTTTGATAAATTCAGGGATGGATGGTGGCGGTTAGCAGTTCGTCATCCTCATCAATTCCATATTAGCTACTTAATTCAGCAGAACTGAATTATCTTCATCGGCCATCTTTGAGGTGATGGTCGGCATACCTACATATAACCAGAAGACTTGTTGCACATGGCAATATATCAAATGTTTTCCAAACATTTGACACTTCTTTTCTGGAATCTTCTCTGTGAAGTTCACGTATGCAGGCAGACTTCCAAAGGTGGAATAAGTATGTGCTAATTGATTTTCACAGTGATTCATCTGTAAACATTTTAGAGTATCAATGAGATTGATAACTAAAAGTTAGAAGAGAGAATGAAATCACTCTTCCGCATTAATTGATGGCTTTCTATCTTACCTTTTAAACTAATTGACTAAGAATGTTCTTAAGTGTTCGACAACCATGGTTTGCAAGATATAAATCATGCTTGATGAAGAAACTTCTATGATTATCGACGAGACAAAAGAAGATTTCTTTATCAATTGTTTTCTCAACAAGATTGTGGAACCATAATTAATGATTTCGGTACACAAGACTTGATGCAATTTCTCTCATGTTTGGAAACCGTATAAGAAAAGATTTTAGAAAATGATTTTCACAGCTTATGAATGATATTGAAAATATATTTTTGAGAGAAATTTAGATCAGCTCTTGTGAAGTAACAGAAATAAAATCGAAACAACTCTGAATGAATATGAAGAAATCATACCCCGTTGTTGAGGAATTGAGTTGATTGATTCTTAGGACTTGGACTTAGTAACATTTGAGAGATTTTGAATCATCGATTTGTATCTAGAGTAATCTATAGGCAGTTTGTGAGTTTTGTCATAGTAGAGATTGGATGAAGAAGGAACTCTACTTATACTCAGGGAGGATAGACTGAAGGGTACTCAATAATGGAGCTTTACTGTTGAGTTGTCCTTCTGATCACGCCTTGGCAGGGATAGGCTGTGAAGTCTAGATATTCTCAAGATTCTTGGAAAGGATTGATAATGACTGTTTTGTCGTTTTCCAAGATTTTGAAAATAGTTTTCACTTTAATCGAAGCAGTCAAACTTTGAAAAGTGTGCCTCCACCTTTAATAGACTTGAGAGAGTAGGTCATTAAAGGGTTTTTACTCCTATAAGTCAGCACATAAAATGAGCTTATGAAGTGTTGGTTGGCAGATATGGAAATTCAGCCAACTGCAGGGTTTTTAGAAAAACGTTTGAAATTAGCTGATAAGAAAAATGCTGATTAGTTTTTGAAAAACCATTTTCATAAGGCAAGTCATACAATCAATACAGATATATCAATAAAAGTGCAGTATGACAGGTTATTATGCATTATGTCTGATAATATGTATGAGCATATCAATTCAGCAGACATGAGCACAGGTCATTGGAAAGCAAATAGCTGACCTGTTTTGTGTATGCATGAGAGAAGGTCTTTATCAACTCCTTTGGACTTATCAGCAGATTATTCGCATAGTAGTTCTGAAGTCCAGCAGGTGAGGATTGGACCTTGAGTGAGTTGAAGGACATGAGTGAATTCTCATGAGCGATCAGCAGTCCTTCATGAATCAGCAGCCATGATGCTATCTGCCGATGGAGAGTGATGTTGCATGTTTGACCCTTTCTGTCATATGAGTTCCTGCCTAAAGTACTCATAGAGAAATTGTTAGCAACATTTATGAGCCAAAAAAATAGCTCTAGAAATCCAATAATACAAATGAGACTTAATAAGCATGACAAATGAATAATTATTCAAAATACAGCTTATAAGTGTAACCCAACATGTTAAGAGATTAGGAGCTGGGGTTACTTCCTCATTAAACTCTTTGAACGCGTCTGCTCATAGTTGTTGAAGCACCAGTTCTAATGTTGAGCATAGGTTCTTTGAGTGTATTCCTACCCGGCTGAAGCTTTTCATTGAAGGAAGACAATTTCATCATTGATGTCCTCAGGCCAAGAACTTATTATTTCAGTGATTTTGGAGATGACATAACTTTGATTTCCTTTGAATTTCCTTTGAAACTCTTCTTATTCTAATTGCTCTAAACTTTTATAAAAAGTTTTCTTGAGAAGGTGTTGGATTGAAGCAATCGTTAGCCTTATGTCAAGAAAGCAGATTTTTAGAAATGAATCTAAGCAATTCATCCATCATGTATGAGTTTAACCCATTTGCTATAGGATATACCAAGGTTTAAAAGATAGATTTATGAGGTATGCATAATCCTTAGCAAGTCAATCTCCACTATAGTACTTCTCTTCATGATATCAATGTAATTCTGATATATGATAGATTTTCTTATAGTGATCACATTGTCATCACAATATTCTTTCTCACATGTTTTTGAAAACAAAATTTATTTTGATTTGGAGAAGGTTTTCAAAAGGCTTCCAGGTTCTCAGTCAAAAAGGTTTTTGTGAATAAGAGATTTAAAAAAAATTCTTTTTGACTATGCATCTAATCTGAGCAGCAGGATCTAAACTCTCAGGTTGTTAAGCCTGGAATAAGGTTTACAGAGTACTAGCTCTGATACCAATTGTTAGGTCCAAGGGTTGCTCAGTGTATAGGCTAGAGGGCGGGGTGAATAGCCTATACATGATGTATTAAAAATTTTATCCAATTTTTACAAATAATCTGAAATGATTAATACAAATAGATCATCTTCCTCATTCTAACTGCTTAGCCGAAGTTAGTGACATCGGACATCTATGATCAGCAGATGTCAAGAGTGCAGTAGGAAGATGTATGTTGAACTTAGCTGATGAAAATAAATTTGAGCAGCGGAGAATAAACAAAGATAAGTCAAACAATTTAGATTAAAGTAATCGTAAGGTTTGATTTGAAAGAGAGCTTAACAGTTGACTAAAATCTGTATTAGATGCATCATTTGCTTTCCTTAAACAGATTGCACATGATAAGACAAATTATACAAGAAAGAGAAATCAAGGCTGAATGTAACAAACATATATATTATATTAAAATTCAGCAGAGGTTTGCTCAAAGGCAAACATGCTTAGTACATCAACCTAGACTCTCTATCCTAGCAATCTCCTTAGGAAAAGAAAGGAGAAATGAAGAAAGCAAAGTCAAATCTATCGAAAATACATTAGAAGATGCACTCAAATTTGTTTGAGGAATCTTCTGTAGTTTCAACTCGATAGATTTTTGTGAAAGAGAATATTAGGAGTTGTTCAAATAGCAAGTATTTGAACAACTGAGTGCTAAGCACTCGACCAACAATGATGACAACTTGTTGCATAATCGGCACAGCTTATAATGCAATATAAGTCTGCCGATATGAATGCAATCTGGACATTTAAGTTCTGGCTCTTCATCGGACATCTTCAAGCTTGGTCTGGCTTCAACGATCGTAAGATGCTTGGTCTCTTTAGTGGATAATGGAGTTGAGGCCACCGAAGAGCCGAGTTCTTCGAAGGAAGAAGGACTCAAATCAACAACAAGGTTGTTGATCGCGAGCTTCTCACCTTTGGATTTTCTTTCTCTCTCTCACAAAGTGTTTGTTCTTACACTTGTGTTTTCTCACTTTAAAGGAGTGGTTCTGGATTGAAGAAATGAAGATCAATACCACAACCTTTCTCAAACATATGCATACACAGCTTGCTCGTATATAGAGATGAGAATGAGAGTCTTCATATATAGGCTAGAGAAGAAGAGGTGACCGTTGGTGTATTGAGTAGGTTTAAGCCCGTTGGTGATCTGAATCTCATAATGTAGCGGAGTACATTTTTGGATCTGTTGGGCAAAGACCTTCAGTTAGGTTCGTGTATTGAAGATGGTCCGTGACACAGGATGGACAGAATTGGACGTGTCGAGCTTAGCCTGGATGCAGTCTGACTGATTTGGACGTATCATTGCTTTGACTGGAGTGCAGCGTCTGTTGCCTTTTCTGGAAATGAAGCTTTGAAGACCGCGAACACTGTACAGAAGAGGAAATGTCTATTGAATAAACGTGAAGGCGCAGACATCGATGCGTATCTTGGATTTGTCAGACAGATCTTACAACGGATCTATTTTGACTTGTAGTGCGTTGAGTAACGACCGATGTATCTTGTGATCTTACAGTTTCTCGGCAGTTGCTCTGATGAGGGATTTGGCCGATTTTGGGATCTGCCATTATGGAATTGCTGATGTAGAAACCGCTGATGGTCACGATGTTCCTCTTGAATAAATAGCTTCTCTGCAGTTGTTCTGATAAGGACTTTGGCGGATGCTGAGATCTGCCGATATAAAACTGCTGATTGTAGAGATAGCTAATAGGCAGTCATAGTCAAAGTGTGTGACGACCCAACCCCGACCCCGAGATGGGAACGCGGGTCGAGCCGTCCAAATAAGGACTACAATCATGCAAGGACTCGATTATCACAACTAACGTGACGCAACATTGGACACGAAATAAAACTCGGCATTAAAAAGCCGGAATATTTAAAACTTCAAAACGATATAACAATTAATAACAAGTAAACCAAGTCATCGGCGAAATTACAGGGAACCCAACACTAACAAGTCATGCTAATATATAAACACCTCGACGGCTAAACATGCCGGAGAAACCACATCAATAAACAAGAGCTAAAGGGATGCTCAGCGGAAGTCTTAACAAGTGAACCATATACATGTAAACAAGGCTCGGCCACAAGTGCCGGCAAATAACAAGAGACATAAGTAGAATATTCATTAGTCTACAACAAGTACAAGTTACTATGATTACACATTCCCAAGCGAAGTCTAAATGACTTGCTTAAACCCAACGTCCTTGCAAAAGAAGAAACCAAAAGCCAACGCTACCACCTCTAGGTGAACGATCACGAGCACGAGAAGACGATCAACCTCGAGAAGACGGACTGGACGACTAGGATCTAAAACAAAAAAGGGAGGGGTAAGTCATAAAGACTTTGTAAGTAACCAATATGCATGACAGATATAATGCAAGGCATACATAGCACGTATCAAGCAAGATCATGTTAGCACGTAGTTCTCATGTCGCGATGCACATTGTTTTCACATAGGTGCGTAATTAAATCACATAGGATTAGGATATGTTATAGAACCGGTGCCGCTTCGTAGTCCCCGAAATAGACAAGGTTATAACGATTGTATTTGTCGGATGCACGTGTATGATACATCGACCACGATTAGTATTATTCCAAGCGCCCTTTTGGTTACGACATGGTACTCTTCTCCACCGTGATCGGTAGTGAAGGGTGTGTGCAAGTTATGGTATGGCGACCCATCGTCATCATGAACCTCATGATTCATGACTATGATGCATCGTTGACCATCGATACAATTCACTTAATGCCACTGGACTAATGGTATGTCAAGTAGATATTTACTTGTCATACAAATCAAGTAAGGAGCAAGTTCGACAAGAGCGAACTTGTCCGAGTCAAGTAGATGTTTACTCACGTAATAAATCAAGTAATGGAGCGAGGTCGACAAGAGCGACTCGTCCGATCAAGTAGGCATGTTATTCTATAATGTACAAGTCGAGCAATAGATCAATCATGTCAAGAATTCCCAAGAACAAATTTACAATTCAATTGAACTCTAAACGTCGTAGGGAT
Source organism: Platycodon grandiflorus (assembly GCA_016624345.1). Lineage (NCBI taxonomy): Eukaryota > Viridiplantae > Streptophyta > Magnoliopsida > Asterales > Campanulaceae > Platycodon > Platycodon grandiflorus. The sequence continues at coordinate 29,471,127 of CM028365.1, read as the reverse complement.
TTGTTTGTAGAGTCGGTATTGTTCAATGACTCTCTAACGCAACTCCGATGAGTTATTGCTAAAATATTCCTAAGTAGCGAATGAATGCTATGTGCAATTCATGGCTCTTTTCTAAGTTCTCGATTCATATGCAATTAGACTATATGTCATTCATGACTTTTAGTCCATCAAGATTTAAGTCCCACACTTGTGAACCCTAACATGTCCATCAATTTTGAAGTGATGAATTATAACAAGTCCAAGAACAAAAGTTATTCCAAGTTCATCCTAGAACATTATTCATACTTGACACAAGTCCAAATTATCAATGATGAGTCATTAACCCAAAATTTACAGAAATTTTACTTAAGGAATTTCAAGTTTTTAACATGATGCATGTCTTCTTAAACATGTAAACTAAAACTATCATGAAGGGAGCATACTTGATATTGAGCATACAAGACAAGGGATTGGGTACTTACCTCAAACACACAATTTAACCCAACAAAGAAGAATCAAAGCCTCCCAAGTTGTTTCTCTAGTCTCAAGGAACACAAATATGGCTTTGCATGCAAGTTTGAGTGGTTGGAAATGGAGGAGATGAAAACACACAGTGATCTCACCAAGAACACACACAGTCTCTCTCTCAATTGTTCTTAGAGTTGTTTTTAGGTGAAGTGGGTGAAGTGGAGGGTCATACCCAGGTGTTGAGGCAGTAAGGAAGGTATGAGTGAGCTGGTCTCTCACTTAGGGACGTGTCCCAACTTAAACAAACAGTCCACAAGTCAACAATTATTAAAAATAAAGCTTCAGCGTAACAGGGCGATCGCCCTCCCACGAAGCAAGGCGATCGCTTTGACATTTTGCCTACAAGGCGATCGCTTTGTTAAGGACCAAAGCGATCGCTTTGTACCCGGTTTCTCAATAGTGCATTACGTCAAAGCGATCGCTCGTCCAAAAACAAGGCGATCGCTTTGTACCCAGTATGCACCTCACTGAGTACAAAGTCATTTTGGTTACTAAAAATCATACCAAATCATTTTTGTATGAACAACACAAGTAAACAAAGCTAAAACAAGCAGTAGTTACCCAATTACCATTCATATACTAACATGGCATTTCTATTCATGCAAACAAGATATATAACATGCAAATTATGCAATTAAGAGAACTAGGGTGTCACATCCTCCCCTCCTTAAAGGAATTTAGTCCCTAAATTCACTTACCATCTAATCAAACAAGTATGGATACTTCTCTCGCATCTCACTCTCAGTTTCCCAAGTGGCTTCTTCCATCAAATGATTCTTCCACAAAACTTTCACTAGTGGTATCCTCTTAGTCCTCAAGATTTGTTCTTTGGTATCAAGAATCTTCACCGGCTTCTCAACATAGGAAAGATCGGGTTCAAAGGTAATCTCTTCATAGGCAAGAACATGTGATTCATCCTTCATATATTTGCGGAGCATAGAAACGTGAAACACATCATGAATACCCGAAATAGACGGTGGCAATGCAATCCGGTAAGCTAAAGAACCAACCCTCTCAAGAATTTCGAACGGACCAATATACCTTGGTGAAAGTTTCCCTTTCTTACCAAATCTCTTAGTACCACGGCGCGGCGATATTTTCAAGAACACAAAGTCTCCAACTTGGAACTCAAGATCGCGTCTCCGGTTATCCGCATAGCTTTTCGCCTACTCGAGCCGTACGCAATCTCTCTCTAATCAACTTGACATCCTCGGCGATTGTTGTACCATTTCGAACCCCATAACTTAGCTTCTCCAACTTCGTCCCAACAAATTGGTGAACGACACTTACGCCCATACAAAGCCTCATAAGGAGCCATCTCAATGCTAGATTGGTAGCTGTTATTATATGCAAACTCGCCAACGGTAGATGTGAATCCCAATTGCCCTTGAAATCCATAGCACAAGCACGAAGCATGTCCTCTAATATCGTATCAATCTCTCCGATGTCCATCCGGGGATGAAAAGCTGTACTCAAGTTAAGTTTGGTACCCAAGGCCTCCGTAATGAATGCCAAAATCTCGAGGTGAATCTAGGATCTCTATCCGACACAATACTAACGGGGACACCATGTAGCCCGATAATCTCCTGGATATACAATGCGCCAGCCGACTCAAGCGTAAGTCATCGCAATAGGAATAAAATGGGACGACTTCGTCAACCTATCAACAATAACCCAAACGGCATCGAAGCCTCTACGAGTACGCGGCAACCCGTGACAAAATCCATCGTGATATGTTCCCATTTCCACTCCGGAATCTCAAGTGGTGAAGTAGACCGGCGGGTCTCGGTGCTCCGCCTTAACCTCGACATGTCAAACATCTAGAAACATATTCAGCTATCTCCCTCTTCATACCGTTCCACCAAGCGCCTCTTCAAGTCACGGTACATCTTAGTACTACCTGGATGTATCGTGTACTTGGCTTTGTGAGCCTCATCAAGGACCATACGTTTCACTTCATCGGAAGAAGGAACACAAACCCTATTCGAAATGTCAAGATCCCATCACTGTTCATCGCAAACCCGGTGTAGCATTCTCTCCCAATCGATCAATAATCTTCTTCAATTCGGGATCAATAACTTGAGCCTCCTTAATCAACCCAAATAAAGCGGCGTAGCACGAACATTAGCAAATAGAACACTACGCCCACTTACAATAGGACTCCATTCCGGACATCCTCTAGCATCTTCCATTCCCTCATCATCATACAAGACATATAAGCCTTCCTACTCAAGGCATCGCAACAACATTCGCTTTTCCGGATGGTAAAGAATAGTAAAATTATGATCCTTAAGCTTCTCCATCCAACGCCTCTGTCTCATATTCAACTCCTTCTGCGAGAAGAGGTACTTCAAACTCTTATGATCGTATACACCTCAAACTTCGCTCCATACAGGTAATGTTTCCACTTGTGAAGCGAAAACAATTGCCGCCAATTCAAGGTCGTGAGTTGGGTAATTGTTCATATGGTGACAACTTCTTGAAGCATAGGCAATCACCTTCCCGTTTTGCATAAGCACGCAACCCAAGCCTTCTAACGAAGCGTCACTATAAATCACAAAGTTATCACATCCATTAGGCAATGCTAAAACAGAGTGTGGTCAATCTTTTCTTCAACTCTTGGCGGCCTCGCACTTATCACTCCAAATGAAAGTAGACTTTTACGAGTCAAATTAGTCATGGGAGTAGCAATCTTGGAGAATCCTCAATGAACCTACGGTAGTAACCCGCCAAGCCCAAGAAACTACGAACTTCGGTTACCGTTCTAGGAGTCTCCCATTTAGTAATAGCCTCCACCTTAGAAGGATCCACCGCAATACCCTCACTAGAAACAACGTGCCCAAGAAAAGATACTTGTTCAAGCCAAAATGCACACTTGCTAAATTTCGCATAAAGTTTCTTTTCTCGCAACAAGGAAAGAACCACTCTCAAATGGTTAGCATGTTCCTCTCGTGACTTTGAGTACACTAAAATATCATCGATGAAAACCACAACAAAGCAATCCAAATAATCATGAAACACCCGATTCATCAAGTCCATGAAAATGCAGCGCGTTTGTCAACCCAAACGGCATCACCACAAACTCATAGTGACCATAACGTGTCCGAAAAGCTGTCTTTGGGACATCCTCCGCCCGAACTCTCAGCCGGTGATAACCACTCCTCAAGTCTAGCTTGGAATACACCACGGATCCACGAAGTTGATCGAAGAGATCATCAATGTGAGGTAAAGGGTACCTATTCTTGATAGTAACCTGGTTCAATTGGCGATAGTCAATGCACAACCGCAAACTACCATCCTTCTTCTTCACAAACAATACCGGTGCACCCCACGGAGACACACTCGGTTTAATGAACTCCTTATCGAGAAGTTCCGCAATTGGTCTTTCAACTCCTCAACTCAGTGGGGCCATTCTATAAGGTGCTCTAGAAATTGGTGAAGTTCCGGCAATAGTTCAATGCAAAACTCTAACTCTCGGTCGGGAGGTAATGCAAAATCATTTGAAAAGACATCCGGAAATTCATTAACTACCGGTACATCTTCTATATTAACAGTAGACATGCTAGTATCAAGCACACAAGCAATATACCCCGTGCACCCCGAGATAGAAGTTTCCTAGCCCGCAGCGAAAATGATATGTATACTATTCATGGCATGATCACCCGTAAACACAAATTCGGAATACGGGCATGGCAAAAGTAACTCTTTACGACGACAATCAACTAGAGCATGATAAGTGCACAACCAATCCATACCCAAGATCAAATCAAAATCCCGAATAGGCAAAACTACTAGATCCGCATGCAAGACCCGATCACATACAAGCACATCACAAGCTTTATAAACTTCCGACGCCAATAATTGATCACCCAACGGTGTAGACACTTCAAGCACATAAGGTAACGAGAAGGTAACACGCACAAATGCTCAATGAAATGCGATGCAACATAGGAATGAGAAGACCCGGATCTATAAGAACTCGAGCCCTATGGCCGAAGGCGAGAGAATACCTCCAATAACGAGGTCGACTCGGAACACCACGGTCAAGCGCAAAACACGAGCTTGGGCCTTAGGACGCCCATCACTATCCCTCTTGGTGCCCGATGAACCGAACCCACGGACCGAGTAGTCTTAAACTTGGGACAATCTTTCACTCGGTGACTTGAATCTCCACAACCCAAACACCGCCCAAGTCGACCCTACACTCATTGTACGAATGCCCCGGTTGTGACAAAAGAACACTCAACAGGCTCACTCCGCCGGCCTTGCCCTTGCGAAGCGAGTACGATTATCACGACTATCGAAGTACGCCTAGGCTGTCCATCCGATGCCTAGGCCGACCACCGTTACGGCGGTTGCCCTGACACCGATTACCCAAACCGGCCCTTCCCGAATGCCGCGAGGTCACCGAGATGACCGCTGCGATGATTGCCGATGCGAGGATCGCACGCAGCTTCGCTGTGCTCCTCATATCTCTCTCGATCTCATAGGCGCGATCAAGCGCACCCCTATAGTCTCGTCAACCGCAATGACAAGAGCTGCCTTCTATACTCGGTCTTTAGACCCTTAACGAACTTGAGCACCCTCATGGGCTCATCGGGTACAAGATGTGCACAATAACGAGACAGTTCGGTGAACTTGGCCGAATCTTGAGCCACCGTCATAGAACCTGTTCTAGATCCTGGAACTCTTTCTCCCTCTTTCTCCTCACCACCATAGGTACATAAGAAGCCTTGAACTCCTCTCGAAATTAGACCAAATCTTTGGAACCCGGTTAAGATCCCACTTGCCAACAATACTCTCCACCAATGATTCGCCGCCCTCTCGCTTATACACGGCTAAGACAACCTTCTCTTCTTCCGTGCGGTCTAGAGCTGCAAAGATTTTCTCCAAGTCCTCTAGCCATAACTCGCTTTACTAGCATCGGACTCTCCTCGAAAGATGGAGGTTTCATCTTCAAGAACCTCTCCAAAGTAGTATTATTTCTAGCTCTAGGTCTGGCGGTGCCTCGTTACGAGGTGGTGAAACTTCCGCCTCGGTTCAGTTCCGGTGGTGGTGGTGGAGGTGGTACACCTCTGCTTGACCCTCTTGTGCCAACTCGGTCATAACAGTCATCATTCTACGAAACAAGCCCGCCATACGGGCATTCTCATCACCACGATTACGAGGTGGGGGTACCTCAACTTCGGGTTCTTCGGAGCTCTAGCCTCGGCTCGCAGGAACCCTCCTAGGCCGCCTCTACCTCGACCAATACCGGCTCCACGCTACTAGCCCCTGGTCTAGGTCGCACCATGATACACCTATAAGAAATCACTCGACGTTAGAACATCACACAAGAACTTAACCCAACTAGGCCATGGAACCTATCCGGCCGATAGCTAACCTATAAAGCTCGATACCAACGTGACGACCCAACCCCGACCCCGAGATGGGAACGCGGGTCGAGTCCAAATAAGGACTACAATCATGCAAGGACTCGATTATCACAACTAACGTGACGCAACATTGGACACGAAATAAAACTCGGCATTAAAAAGCCGGAATATTTAAAACTTCAAAACGATATAACAATTAATAACAAGTAAACCAAGTCATCGGCGAAATTACAGCCGGAACCCAACACTAACAAGTCATGCTAATATATAAACACCTCGACGGCTAAACATGCCGGAGAAACCACATCAATAAACAAGAGCTAAAGGGATGCTCGGCGGAAGTCTTAACAAGTGAACCATATACATGTAAACAAGGCTCGGCCAACAAGTGCCGGCAAATAACAAGAGACATAAGTAGAATATTCATTTAGTCTACAACAAGTACAAGTTACTATGATTACACATTCCCAAGCGAAGTCTAAATGACTTGCTTAAACCCAACGTCCTTGCAAAAGAAGAAACCAAAAGCCAACGCTACCACCTCTAGGTGAACGATCACGAGCACGAGAAGACGATCAACCTCGAGAAGACGGACTGGACGACTAGGATCTAAAACAGAAAAGGGAGGGTAAGTCATAAAGACTTTGTAAGTAACCAATATGCATGACAGATATAATGCAAGGCATACATAGCACGTATCAAGCAAGATCATGTTAGCACGTAGTTCTCATGTCGCGATGCACATTGTTTTCACATAGGTGCGTAATTAAATCACATAGGATTAGGATATGTTATAGAACCGGTGCCGCCGTAGTCCCTGAAATAGACAAGGTTATAACGATTGTATTTGTCGGATGCACGTGTATGATACATCGACCACGATTAGTATTATTCCAAGCGCCCTTTTGGTTACGACATGGTACTCTTCTCCACCGTGATCGGTAGTGAAGGGTGTGTGCAAGTTATGGTATGGCGACCCATCATCATCATGAACCTCATGATTCATGACTATGATGCATCGTTGACCATCGATACAATTCACTTAATGCCAGTGGACTAATGGTATGTCAAGTAGATATTTACTTGTCATACAAATCAAGTAAGGAGCAAGTTCGACAAGAGCGAACTTGTCCGAGTCAAGTAGATGTTTACTCACGTAATAAATCAAGTAATGGAGCGAGGTCGACAAGAGCGACTCGTCCGATCAAGTAGGCATGTTATTCTATAATGTACAAGTCGAGCAATAGATCAATCATGTCAAGAATTCCCAAGAACAAATTTACAATTCGATTGAACTCTAAACGTCGTAGGGATTTGTTTGTAGAGTCGGTATTGTTCAATGACTCTCTAACGCAACTCCGATGAGTTATTGCTAAAATATTCCTAAGTAGCGAATGAATGCTATGTGCAATTCATGGCTCTTTTCTAAGTTCTCGATTCATATGCAATTAGACTATATGTCATTCATGACTTTTAGTCCATCAAGATTTAAGTCCCACACTTGTGAACCCTAACATGTCCATCAATTTTGAAGTGATGAATTATAACAAGTCCAAGAACAAAAGTTATTCCAAGTTCATCCTAGAACATTATTCATACTTGACACAAGCCCAAATTATCAATGATGAGTCATTAACCCAAAATTTACAGAAATTTTACTTAAGGAATTTCAAGTTTTTAACATGATGCATGTCTTTTAAACATGTAAACTAAAACTATCATGAAGGGAGCATACTTGATATTGAGCATACAAGACAAGGGATTGGGTACTTACCTCAAACACACAATTTAACCCAACAAAAGAAGAATCAAAGCCTCCCAAGTTGTTTCTCTAGTCTCAAGGAACACAAATATGGCTTTGCATGCAAGTTTGAGTGGTTGGAAATGGAGGAGATGAAAACACACAGTGATCTCACCAAGAACACACACAGTCTCTCTCTCAATTGTTCTTAGAGTTGTTTTTAGGTGAAGTGGGTGAAGTGGAGGGTCATACCCAGGTGTTGAGGCAGTAAGGAAGGTATGGGTGAGCTGGTCTCTCACTTAGGGACGTGTCCCAACTTAAACAAACAGTCCACAAGTCAACAATTATTAAAAATAAAGCTTCAGCGTAACAGGGCGATCGCCCTCCCACGAAGCAAGGCGATCGCTTTGACATTCTGCCTACAAGGCGATCGCTTTGTTAAGGACCAAAGCGATCGCTTTGTACCCGGCTCAATAGTGCATTCTCACAAAGCGATCGCTCGTCCAAAAACAAGGCGATCGCTTTGTACCCATATGCACCTCACCGAGTACAAAGTCATTTTGGTTACTAAAAATCATACCAAATCATTTTTGTATGAACAACACAAGTAAACAAAGCTAAAACAAGCAGTAGTTACCCAATTACCATTCATATACTAACATGGCATTTCTATTCATGCAAACAAGATATATAACATGCAATTTATGCAATTAAGAGAACTAGGGTGTCACAAAGTGAATGTCTGCTAGTGAGACATTTGCCGATAGTCACGTCAGCTGGCGATTTGAAGAGCTAATCCATATGAAAGTTTGTCATCATTCTGGTAGGACAAAGACTCGGATATGTACAAAGACTTCCTAGTCTAATGACCTATGCATTGTTTCAACAAGCTGCCACACTAACCGGTACGCAGCTCTTTTAGCCACTTGTGAAACATGCATTGTAATGGGAACAAGCAAATCACTGTTTTGGAATATGCATACATTTATATCAGCTGATTCACAGGCATATTCCTAACAAAGACACATGAACTCTATTGACAAACGTTTGTGGAAATGTGTTACAGATGGACCTAGAATTCCCATGAAGCCAAATACTATGGCTACACTGGATCCAACGGCTGACCCTGAAGTCCCAAAGCCTGAAGAAGAATGGGATGAAGAAGACAGAAAGAATAACGCTCTGGATGGAAAAGCCATCAACATCATCACCAGCTGTGTTGATATCAGCACATACCAGCAGATCATCAATCTGGACACGGCTAAGGAAATGTGGGATGCAATTCTGGAATATCTGGAAGGTGATGGAGAAACAAGAAACAACAAGTTATACACGTGCATCCAGAAGTTCGACTCATTCAAAAAGGATCCTAAAGAAACCCTCCGGAGTGCCTACGACAGATTTTACGAGGTAGTTAATTCTTGCTATTCTTTAGGAAAGAAATATGAGAAAAAAGAAATATGAGATTTCTTAATGCATTAGGTAGTTTATGGCACGTAAAGATCACTGCCATGAAAGAATCCAAAGACTTGAATAAACTGACTCTTTGAAATCTTTATGCAAGTCTTTCAGTCTATGAGCTTGAAATCCAACAAGCTCAAGAGATGGAAAAGAGTTTTAAAAATCTATCCTTACCAGCCATGTCTGTTGAACCTTCTTGTTCCACACCTGATGAAACCCCATCTACATCCAGTGATGGTGATGACATTCTTTCAGACGAAGCCTTTGCAATGTTTGTTAAGAAGTATCAACGTTTCAAAAGGTTTAACAAGTCATCTCATAGGCGATCTCTCACAAAGTCATTCCTCAAAGAACATTTGCCATCCAAAAAGTTCTGCTCCTTATAAAACCGAGACTATCAAAAGAAAATGAGCTTGTCTGTTTTAACTGTAGGAAACCAGGTCATTTTGCTTCAAAATGTCCAAAGCCAAAATATGAATTCTACAAAAAACGTCCCGAATCTAAATTTCAAAAACAAGAAGGGATGGTGGCTGAGGACATGGATGAAAGCAACCTGCCCACTTGGTGTGACACAGATACTGATGAGGATGATTCCTGTGACTTTCCTGAAGAAGCAAATATATGTCTTATGGCCAGGGAATCACCCCATGACTCAGTAAGGTCACTACCATTCCAACAGGATGATAGTGATGATGATGAGCTTAATGAACCCTCAAAGGGAGAGCTCATTAAAGCCAACAAAGACATGCTGGAAGAATTTTCTAAATTCAAAACTGCCTATGTAAAACTAGCCAAAAAGCATGAACTGGCTGTCTCTGAGAAATCTACCTTGATGTCTGAGATCAAAGATCTCAATAGACAACAAGCTGAAAGTATCAAAATTTAAAAAGAGAACAAAGCCTTAACTGAAAAAGTGGAATTCCTACTTGAACACATAAAGAAAATCAATTCTGAGAAAGATGACCTTCAGAAAGTTGTCAATACTTGGAATAATTCAAAAGGAAACTTTGATACCATTCTTTCAAACCAGAAAACTCTTGACGAGAAAATTGGTATCGGTTTCCAAAGTGAATTCAATGTAGGAAGTCCATCTGGTTCTCAAGTAAATGAGACAACTGAAGTAATTGCTGAAGAAATGGCTGAAGAAGCTTCCTATAATCAGCAATCTCCTAAAAAGCAAGGACTTGGTTTTAACAAAGTTCCCTTTGTTTATCCCAAAAATACAAAAGACAAGTCCAAGGGTAAGCAACCTGTCAACAATGACACTGCTAATAGGGAGTCTGAGCAACAGAAACCTACCATCAGTCACCCTAAGAAAACAGGGATGACTGGTAGCAAGTCAAAGAATTCTCAACTCAAACCTATTAAATTTGTCAAAGGAAAGATTGCTGATCCCAACTCTGCCGATAAAAAGCTCAAAGGAGTTTTGCCTGAAAATGTGAAATCTTTTAATAAAAGGTCTACCCATGGTAAACCTAATATCACTAAGAAATGGCATTATCAGCCTAAGTCCTATAAGCCTTATCGCACAAAGGTCATCTCCAAAACCGCGATAATAAGAAGTCTTCAAAGGAAATCATTACCCATGTTCAAGGTTTTCACAAATGCTCTTTCTGTAAAGGCCATGGTCACGAAATTCATGAATGCCTTCTGAGATTCATACCCAAATCTAGAGGATTCACACCTCCAAAGGTTAAACAGGTATGGATCCCAAAAGGTTGCTAACCTTGAGGACCCAAAAGTAAACGGGGACCATATTCTTAAATGATTATATTTCAGGAATGCTTCATGGCTGTTAGTGAAGAAGAGAAAGACTTATGGTATCTAGATAGTGGCTGCTCAAAGCACATGACTGGTGACCCAAATCTTCTCTCAAATATTGCTGAAGCTAAAGGTCCCTCAGTAATTTTTGGTGACAACTCAAAAGGGAAGACGATTGGCTATGGAAGCATAATTAGAGGAAACCTTTCCATTAGTAAAGTTTCTCTAGTTGAAGGATTGAAGCATAATCTTCTAAGCATATCACAATTCTGTGACAAAGGATTAGTCTGCCAATTCACTTCAAGTCACTGTCTCATCAAGGACAATGAGACGTGTTCAACAATCCCGACGAGGTTTCGAAAAAATGTATATGTTGACTTAAACCCCGTTGGAAGAAAATCAAATCTATGTTTGGTTGCAAGGTCATCAAATGATAACAGTTGGTTGTGGCACAAAAGGCTTACTCATCTTAACTTCAAATACTTGGAGAAGCTATCAAAGGACAACCTAGTTGTTAGTTTGCCTAAAATATCGACTGAACCACACAGTCTTTGTAAAGCATGTCAACTAGGCAAACTACACAAATCTTCATTCAAAAGCAAGCCTTGCCTATCAACATCCAGACCTCTACAGCTCTTGCATATGGATTTATTTGGACCAGTTAGTACTACAAGTCTTGGTGGCAGCAAGTACACACTAGTAGTAGTTGATGACTACTCAAGATTCACTTGGGTTTAGATGATGTCCTCCAAAGATGAAGCATATGACATCATAATGTAACTCTTCGAAGACTTCAAACTCGAACCGGATGACATTGCGATGTCGATCGTACAATGGGACGAGAGTTCAAGAACAATGGTGTAGCCAAATATTGTGATGACCATGGAATTGGTCACAATTTCTCTGCAGTTGGTACACCTTAACAAAATGGAGTTGCTGAAAGAAAGAACAGAACTCTTATTGAAGCTGGGAAGACTATGATTGCTGAAGCAAAGCTGGCTATGTATTTCTGGGCTGAAGCTGTAAACACTGCCTGCTTCACTCAAAACAGCTCCATTATCAACAAATTTCATAACTAAACTCCATATGAAATATGGAGAGGCAGAGCTCCCAACATTGGATTTTTCAAAATATTTAGATGTAAATGCTATGTTCTTTACAATGGAAAAAAACATAGAGGTAAATTTGAATCCAAAAGTGATGAAGGGATATTTCTGGGATATGCCAAATTTTCAAAAGCTTATAGAGTTTATAATAAAACTTCTCTTAAAGTTGTTGAATCTTCATGTCTCTTTTGATGAATTTGATTTTATTGGGCCACATTTGGCTCCTAAGGTGTCTAATGATTCGATGAGTATGAGACAGTACGGCAGCAAGCTCCTCGCTAATTCCACATCTTCACAAGTTCCTCCAAGGATCAACTTGATAGAATCTTCAAGAAGTGACAATGAACCAGAAAATGAAAACTCAGAAACTCCAGAATCCACTTCTCCTTCCACACCCGAAGTACTACAGCAGACATTGGAATTAACCTATCCTTTAGAAAACCAAGCTTCAGACACTTCCACTTCTCAAGAACTCAACTCTGCTGATACAATAAGACAAGCTCAAACTGCAGATGTTCGAGAAGTTAAAGATCATCCTATCACTCAAATCATTGGTGATCTTAATGTTGGTGTTCAAACTAGACAAGCTTCAAGGAATGAATGCATGTATTCTACAACATTTGTCTCTCATATTGAACCCAAGAAGATAGATGAAGCACTGGAAGATCCAAGCTGGGTGGAAGCTATGCAAGAAGAATTAAATCAATTTGACAGATGTCAAGTTTGGTCACTTGTCCCTAGACCTAAAGGACAAGCCGTGATTGGTACAAAGTGGGTCTTCGAAACAAGATGGATGAAAATGGAAATATCACCAGAATAAGGCAAGACTTGTAGCCCAAGGATACGCAGGAGGAGGGCATTGACTATGATGAGACATTTGCTCTGTTGCAAGACTAGAAGCCATCGATTATTCTTGGCCTATGCATCCTTCAAAGACTTCAAAGTATATCAAATGGATGTTAAGAGTGCCTTTCTAAATGGTGAATTACAAGAAGAAGTCTACGTAGAACAACCACCGGTTTCATCGACAGTTCAAGAAGAAGATGTCTACAAGCTAAGGAAAGCACTTTATGGACTTAAGCAAGCTCCAAGAGCCTGGTATGAGACCCTTTCAAAGTTCTTGACATCTCAAGGCTTTGTGAGAGGTCAAATTGACACTACTCTTTTTATTATGAAACATAAAGGTCATTCTTTTACTTGTTCAAATTTATGTTGATGATATTATTTTTGGATCTACTAATGAAAATCTTTGCAAAAGATTTGAAAAGCTTATGCGAGTAAATTTGAAATGAGCATGATGGGAGAACTCAACTTCTTCCTAGGTCTTCAAATTCAACAAAGCTCTACCGGTATCTTCATCAATCAAGCCAAATATGCAAAGGATGTTATCAAGAAATTTGGACTTGAAAATGCAAACAGCTTCAGTACACCTATGGCCACAAACTGCCATCTTGACAAAGATGAAAAGGGCAAGAAAGTGGACATGACTCTGTATAGAGGCATGATTGGCTCACTTTTATACTTAACTGCTAGTAGGCCTGACATTATGTTTGCTGTTTGTGTTTATGCTAGATTTCAAGCAGATCCAAAGGAGTCTCACTTACAAGCTGTCAAAAGAATCATCATATACTTAATAGATACATCTAACTTGGGCATTTGGTATCCAAGGGATTCATCCTTTAATCTTATAGGCTATTCGATGCGATTTTGCCGCATGTAAGGTTGACAGAAAAGCACAAGTGGGACATGTCAATTCTTAGGAAATCGACTTATCTCATGGGCCAAAAAAGCAAACATCTGTTTCAACTTCAACAATCGAAGCGAATATATAGCCTGGCGGTAGCGCTGCCACAATTGCCGTGGATTAAACAAAATCGGTGGACTATGAGATCAAGACTGCCGATTGCCCTATAATGTGTGATAATACATCGCCATCTCTGTCTCTCAAAATCTGTCATGCACTCCAAGACAAAGCACATTGATGTGAGATATCACTTCTTAAAAGACCATGTTAAAAAAGGTAACATCAACATGCAATATATGTCTACCGACCATCAGGTAGCTGACATCTTCACCAAACCACTTGACTCAACCAGGTTTGCCTATCTAAGAGGAGAGCTTGGTATGCTTGACCTCAATCCTTAATCTTTCTTACACGCCTTTAAAGCTATTTCATACACGCTCTATAGAAATACTTATATGATCAACTAAGTGCAACTCTGCCGAGAATATAGACAACATTGAGTAAGCACTTCTCTTCATATCGGTAGTCCTTAATAAAATAGGTCAAATACGTACGTTATATGAATAGTCACCTATCAGGACATTAAATGCGGATTTCAAAAACTATTAAAAGTCATTTATTGAACCCTGTCAGAAGTATAAAAAGGTGATTTCACACAGTGCCTTTTCATCTTTTCAAAAACCGCCATTTGCATTTCAAAAACTCAGAAATCCAATCTTGCTAAAAGCTTCTGAAATCCTCAAAATATTCAAGTCTTCGATTTACATTCTTCAATGGTGAGTATCCCTACCTCTTTACGATTCGTTTAATTCCAATTTTAAGGTATTTCTTGACCTAATATGAATTATTTTGAGTTTTCCGCCATTGATGAACTTCGAGTTCTTGATAATGTTGCTTAAAACTTGTCTCTCTGGTATTGAATGTGTTTTAGAGCTATCTATGCCAAAGTATTTTCATTCTGTACCATTCTATTTGTTGAAAATTGATCAAATCTGTTATAGTTCAAAGACCCGTAAAATGAACTCTTGTCACATATCATAACTTAGCTATATTTTGGGTCTTAGATCTGAACAGTGCATGTTTCTATTAAGATCTGCTGTTACCTGTATATCAGCTATTCTTAACTCTACCGACTGTGTGTAGGCAAAGACTCAAGCTTCTAAAACTGCTGGTACTTCCTCGTCTGCTGACATGAAATCAGCCAAGTCATCCAGGGCTGCTGAAGCCACCAAGATCCCATTAAAAATTCTTCCAAGATCCAGCTATCACCCTGGGATGACCATCAATAAAGACTCAGTTTTTGAGTATTCCTCTGGAGCAGCACTTATTAAGGACTTAGAAGAGTGTGGTCTTCTTCCCTTCTTCCAGCTGAATGACACACACTACAGCAATCTCTTGGTGAAGAATTCTACACAAGAATGGTCCTTCCTCCTGCTCCTTCTTCCAGCAATGACAAAGTGAATATGAGCTACTTAAAAGGCTACATCCGAGGGTACTTCATCAAGCTGATCTACAAGGAAAAAGGCAACATCCTAGGACTGCCTATTGAAGGAAAACTGGAATTGACTGATGAAGAATCAGAACAAGCCTGGGAAATGATGAGAGGCTCAGCTCAACCAGAACGCTTCTCTGAGATGTCCAGGAATCTATTCCCTGAGGGCTCCTATCATATAAGCCATCTTCTTGACAAGAGCATCCTCTTCAGGAATGGCTCAAGGGACATCTTCACATCCCAGCAGCTTATGTGGTCCAAGGCTGTAATCCTACGCAAACAGCTGAACTGGGCCAAAATTGTCACGCCCCGACCCGAAATCCTATACGGACTCCCGAGTCGGTGCGTGGTCTGAATTCTGTAACAATAATTAGCAGTGAAAGTTCTGCTAAAAAGTGGAGCTCATCTATATTCTCAAGCCAACATCTTATATATTACTGTCTCGAGTCATTGATCTCGAAACATCTTATAACAACTTGATCAGAGTTACACAGCTGGGTGTAATGGCATGACAACTTGTGCCAATTACTAATTATACATACGTAGCTATGCCACATAACCTTAGTTAACGTATTTATCCCATCGCTACATAGCTCTATAGAGCTATTGTCTTAAACAAAGATCTCAACAAACCCCTTCTCGTATATCCCACGTCGTCTTTCTATCGCTTACCAACCTCAGGAAAACAAACAAACACAGAATGAGTCGAAGACTCAGCAAGTTACTAAATGCAATTACATGGCATGTGATCATGCAGCATGTCAACATAAGATATAACAATGCTTTACATCTAATCTCAGTTAAAAGCAATATATCACAATAGCAGATAATTCCATATGCATGATAGGCTCAGCTGCCGCCAACCGTCCCATACCAGTTGGAGACCGCGACCACCTCATATATATGAAAACACATTATAATACCATGCAATATCAGAGGTTCAACAGCCGCCAACCGTCCCATACCAGTTGGAGACCACGACCAACCGACATACATGGTTAACATATAACAGATAACTTACAGTACTCTTATAAATGTCGAGATATGCCTCATATCCTTCTTTAATTTCCATCATTACTTTTCTTGTCTGTACATGTGCTGCCATTGCAATGCAAGTTCCTGAATGAAAACCTTTACTTGTTTCATGGGCGGCTCCACCTCTACGGGTAGCCCTTTCCTCATGACTGGTACCATGGGTGGCTCCACCTCAACGGGCAGCCCTTTCCCCTGCGTCTAATTGTCGTTATTTACTGACGACAATCAGGATCGTAGTATGCCAGTGTCGCCCTATTGGTTACAACAGTGGGACTACCTTCTACCATGGCCAGTGGTAGGACCATTACTTGTCCACGGTTTTCACCGCGCATCATGATTTTCATCATGTATAACTTGTCCACGGTTTTCACCATGCATCATGATTTTCATCATGTATAACTTGTCCACAGTTTTCACCGTGCATCATGATTTTCATCATGTATTTCATGCATCAATACATTCCCCAGTAATTACTGCTGGTTCTCATTATCATAAACAAGTAGATGTTTACTTGCTATCATGCTTTAATTTTATGAACAAGTAGGTGTTTACTTTTATTAATCTCATGCTCACATATACAAAATATTTACTTCTAGTGCATGTTAACATATCACATATCATTATGATCAAGCAGATGTTTACTTGCCATTAATTATTCGAGCACATTAGGTCTCATATACATGTCATTTACTCTTTACACATATCATTATGGTCAAGTAGATGTTTACCTGCCATTAATTAGTCTGTCGTAGTGCTTGTTAATACTAAGCACATTACTAGTCACATACATATGCTATTATTCTCTGCATATACCATATCACATGTCATAGCCCTTAACATTTATCCGTAGCGACTATCATTACTTTACTAAACTATCTTTGTTCCTCTTTACAATAGATCCCATTACTATCATTATATTAACCATTATTTGTGACGTGATACTTTGTATCCCGTACTCATTTCATGTCCACTTCACTGTATGTCATAGTATTTATAACATTATAACGTTATTAATGTGTCTCTTTAATTTTTTAAGGACACTTCATATAATACCCACTAATCATATCACTTGCTAATAACTAGTACACATATGATCATGGCATGAGACTATCTTTAGTTTATCATGCATATACTTTAAAATAGGAGGGGGTCAGTAACTTACCTCCTTTTTGAAAGGATTCTCTTATTAAATATATCGCTCTCACAGAGTTGGTTCATCCAGACTTTTGAGCAACCATTTATCCCAAGCACGTGTTACTTTTACAAATAGTATATGAACTACTTGTCTTTTATAGCATAAGAACTATTTTTAGTCTATCATGCAATATTTAAAAACGAGGGTTTAGTAACTTACCTCTAGCGCTTTTCCTTAATTAAACTTTACCCGAAAATGATCTACTCATCGAACACATCGTTTCTACGAAAATCGGTGTATCCAAATTCTGAGTGGTTGAGCATCAAACGAGCCTCGCCGGAAATGATCTACTCGTCGAACACGTCGTTTCTACGGAAATCAGTTTATCCAAATTATGAATACCCGAGCACCAAATGAGCCTCACACCCGAGATAAGTGAAAGAAGTGTGTGTTTTAGTGTGTTGTGTGTGAAAAATATATGAACAACAAGGATTTTCAAGCCCTTTATATAGGCCTAATGTAAGCAGGTGAGTTACCATAGCAGGTGCCACATGTCGAGCCCACAACGACGACTCATCAAATCATAGCACGAGGTGTTGTAACAAGAGAAATCCTTAAATGATGACTCATCATTCTTGTTGATGAGTCAATACTTAAGCATGTGGTGTCATCACAAGAAAAAACTTCAACATGATGACTTATCTAGCCAAGCACGAGATGTTAAATTTATCTGATTTCATCTTTATCCACTTGTTTGATCTTATCTTGTTTTGATCTTATCCTTTCTTTTTCCTTTCTTATCCTTTCGTGATACTTATCCAACTTCCAATCTTATCCAAATTTTCTGTCTTCTAGTGCCCAAGACATATCCAAATAAATTTTAAAAAAAATCCCAAAGGACTCTAGAATGATTCTAATACCCGATATAAGATAAAATAAAGTCGGGGTCTTACATCCTCCCCACCTTAAAAGAATTCATCGTCGAATTCTTTGCTACCTTGTCATATATCAACCTTTTAGATTCTAAATTATAGAATACTCAGGTTCAATTGTCTTTTTCCTAACAAGTAGATTTTCCCTTACTTACTAGCATCATATCTATGCAAACTGACTCATGACTATAGTCACTCATCATCTTGTAAGCAAACTATTCCATAACTCTTATATAACGAAAGCTTATCATATAAAGCTCTTCCAGAAGAGAAGATACTAACATACATATACAACTGATAAAACTATTATGTTAAGATTTTAACATAACATTTATATGTCACACATTATCAGTTAATTTGGTAGCAGGATCAGTCAATTACTATTCTATATGCTATCAACCTAGTCCATTGACGGATATCTTTTGGCAACCAATTCAGGGGCCCATCTGAAGTAGTTTCCAACAGCTTCCGTCACAAGGGCGTCAGGTAAATAACATTTAGCAAATATGCCCTTGAAACTAGTCTCATACACAATTTATCATATGAACAAGCAAATGTAATGTGTGAATGCAAAATATCTTAAGTAATATCCATATATACTCTTATATTCACATATGAAGAAATATCTTCTTTCGTCGTATTCTGCCTGTGTCCCTATACCTGTGTACACTACTATCTACCGCTTGTGGTTCCTTTCTTCTTATGATCATCCATATCATTTTCAATCTTATAGGCACGATCCATTGCAATTTGATAGCTGATAAGTTCTAACAAATGGAGTCATCTCCTGTACTCCGTTTTTAAATCCCTTTACAAACCTATAATCTTTCTCCTCCTTACTTGGTACTAAGTGAGTACAATATTTTTCCTAACCGGTAAATTTTGCCAAGTATTAAGCAATCGTCATATCTCCTTGCTCTAAGTTTAGGAATTTTGTTTCTTTCAGTCTGAACTACCGTTGGGATGAGTTATCTTCTAAACTTTTCCAAAATTTTTTTTTCTAGTATGCGGTACATACCCATATTCCAAATATTCCTAAATCACTTGCCATCAATACTTGGCGGCTTCTTCTAACTCCAATACCGTAATCTTACTCAACCTTTATCACTACATCTTAATGCAGTGAAAATCTTCTCCTCTATCCACCTCTCAATTCTTACTGAGTCAGGTAGCTTCAGGGTTTTCATGTTCAAAACCTTTCTAGACCTTTAATATGTTCTCTATTTCTAACCTCGGGTTGTGCCTTAGCTTCTGCTTAGGTGCCTGATTCCCTTTACCGAGTCAATTCATTTCTACCATCATTCTAGTAAATACTTGGAACATGATCATGAGTCTCTCTAACAAGACTAGTTTCATCCTTAATTGTATTTAGTACCGTGTCTAGTTTCCACTATTATGGACAACAACACACGAACACTCAATTGCTAAAATCTTATCCCCACAACCCACCGAACCAAGAATCCTATCTGGCGAATAGCTAACTTAAGCTCGATACCAATCACGCCCGGCCGAAATCCTATACGGACTCCCGAGTCGGTGCGTGGTCTGAATTCTGTAACAATAATTAGCAGTGAAAGTTCTGCTAAAAATTGGAGCTCATCTATATTCTCAAGCCAACATCTTATATATTACTATCTCGAGTCATTGATCTCGAAACATCTTATAACAACTTGATCAGAGTTACACAGCTGGGTGTAATAGCATGACAACTTGTGCCAATTACTAATTATACATACGTAGCTATGCCACATAACCTTAGCTAACGTATTTATCCCATCGCTACATAGCTCTATAGAGCTATTGTCCTGAACAACATCTCAACAAACCCTTCTCGTATATCCCACGGCGTCTCTATCGCTTACCAACCTCGGGAAAACAAACAAACACGAGTGAGTCGAAGACTCGACAAGTTACTAAATGCAATTACATGGCATGTGATCATGCAGCATGTCAACACAAGATATAACAATGCTTTACATCTAATCTCAGTAAAAACCAATATATCACAATAGCAGATAATTCCATATGCATGATAGGCTCATTGCCGCCAACCGTCCCATACCGGTTGGAGACCGCGACCACCTCATACATATGAAAACACATTATACTACCATGCAATATCGAGGCTCAACGGCCGCCAACCGTCCCATACCGGTTGGAGACCACGACCAACCGACATACATGGTTAACATATAACGAGATAACTTACGGTACTCTTATAAATGTCGAGATATGCCTCACATCCTTCTTTACTTTCCATCATTACTTTTCTTGTTTGTACATGTCTGCCATTGCGGTGCAAGTTCTGAATGAAAACCTTTACTTGTTTCATGGGCGGCTCGACCTCTACGGGTAGCCCTTTCCTCATGACTGGTACCATGGGTGGCTCCACCTCAACGAGCAGCCCTTTCCCCTGCGTCTAATTGTCGTTATTTACTGACGACAATCAGGATCGTAGTATGCCAGTGTCGCCCTATTGGTTACGACAGTGGGACTACCTTCTACCATGGCCAGTGGTAGGACCATTACTTGTCCACGGTTTTCACCGCGCATCATGATTTTCATCATGTATAACTTGTCCACGGTTTTCACCATGCATCATGATTTTCATCATGTATAACTTGTCCACGGTTTTCACCGTGCATCATGATTTTCATCATGTATTTCATGCATCAATACATTCCCCAGTAATTACTGCTGGTTCTCATTATCATAAATAAGTAGATGTTTACTTGCTATCATGCTTTAATTTTATGAACAAGTAGGTGTTTACTTGTATTAATCTCATGCTCACATATACAAAATATTTACTTCTAGTGCATGTTAACATATCACATATCATTATGATCAAGCAGATGTTTACTTGCCATTAATTATTCCGAGCACATTCGGTCTCATATACATGTCATTTACTCTTTACACATATCATTATGGTCAAGTAGATGTTTACTGCCATTAATTAGTGCGTCGTAGTGCTTGTTAATACTAAGAACATTACTAGTCACATACACATGCTATTATTCTCTGCATATACCATATCACATGTCATAGCCCTTAACATTTATCTGTAAGCAGCTATCATTACTTTACTAAACTATCTTTGTTCCTGTTTTACAATAGATATCATTACTATCATTATATTAACCATTATTTGTGACGTGATACTTTGTATTCCGTACTCATTTCATGTCCACTTCACTGTATGTCATAGTATTTATAACATTATAACGTTATTAATGTGTCTCTTTAATATTTTAGGGACACTTCATATAATACCCACTAATCATATCACTTGCTAATAACTGGTACACATATGATCATGGCATGAGACTATCTTTAGTATATCATGCATATACTTTAAAATAGGAGGGGTTAGTAACTTACCTCCTTTTTGGAAGGATTCTCTTATTAAATATATCGCTCCTACGAGAGTTGGTTCGTCAGGACTTTTGTGCAACCATTTATCCCAAGCACGTGTTACTTTTACAAATAGTATATGAACTACTTGTCTTTTATAGCATGAGAACTATTTTTAGTCTATCATGCAATATTTCAAAACGAGGGTTTAGTAGCTTACCTCTAGCGCTTTTCCTTAATTAAACTTTACCGAAAATGATCTACTCATCGAACACATCGTTTCTACGAAATCGGTTTATCCAAATTCGAGTGGTTGAGCATCAAACGAGCCTCGCCGGAAATGATCTACTCGTCGAACACGTCGTTTCTACGGAAATCGGTTTATCCAAATTATAAATACCCGAGCACCAAATGAGCCTCACACCCGAGATAAGTGAAAGAAGTGTGTGTTTTAGTGTGTTGTGTGTGAAAAGTATATGAACAACAAGGATTTTCAAGCCCTTTATATAGGCCTAAGGTAAGCGGTGAGTTACCATAGCAGTGCCACATGTCGAGCCCACAACGACGACTCATCAAATCATAGCATGAGGTGTCGTAACAAGAGAAATCCTTAAATGATGACTCATCATTCTTGTTGATGAGTCAATACTTAAGCATGAGGTGTCATCACAAGAAAAAACTTCAACATGATGACTTATCTAGCCAAGCACGAGGTGTTAAATTTATCTGATTTCATCTTTATCCACTTGTTTGATCTTATCTTGTTTTGATCTTATCCTTTCTTTTTTCTTTCTTATCCTTTCGTGATACTTATCCAACTTCTAATCTTATCCAAATTTTCTGTCTTCTAGTGCCCAAGACATATCCAAATAAATTTTTAAAAAATCCCAAAGGACTCTAGAATGATTCTAATACCCGATATAAGATAAAATAAAGTCGGGGTCTTACAAAAGTTGTGTTCTCCATGCTGTTTCAGAGTGTGGCCGAAGTTCAAGCTCATCCCAACATGAAACGGCCTTTTGTCAGGGTCATAAATGTTCTCCTAAGGAGATTTGAGGAGATTGATGAACAGGTGTCTGGTGATGATCTCATAAAGGTGTCCAACACCTATGCCTTCACGGTTAACAACATCACCAGATATCGAGAAGACATAGCCAAGAGGGCCTCTGCTACTACAACTGCTGGTCCCTCTACCCAAGATAAGAAGGGTAAGAGGAAAGTGACCTACACTTCGGTCGGGCTTCCTGCTCTGGAGGAGCCCACGCCTCTTGGTGCTGAATTGCTTGAGAATTTTGATCTCAGCAGACTGGATCATGACCCCTATGAACCAGATGAATCCTCCCCCAAGAAACAAAAACATTCACCTTTCCCAACACCAAAACTTAAACAAACCAAAAGTCTGGCCGCTCCAAACAGGCTGTTGAAAAGGACACTTCCACATTCCAACCAGCCGACCTTACAAAGCCCTTTCAACCTTCCACTCTTCCTCCTAAATCCACCTCCAAATCAGACAAGCCCGAAACCAAACAAACCCTTCTTCCAACTGATGAATCTTTTGGCCTACCCACGGTCTCCTCCACCACTCCTTCCACACAAGCTGTTCCCATACCAGACATTCCCACTTCTGACTCTCCACAACCTGCTCCTACCTCCTCTACTCCAACCAGATCAAAGCAAGGCAAACGCCTCAAGAGGAGCGCCAAAAAGGTCAAGTTTGTGGGCGCTGCCAATCAAACTTCTTCACCTCCATCTTCCCCAACTCTGCCTACAGCCTCTGTCCACTCCCCTACATCTTCAACCACTCATTCTGCTCCCGTACTCATAACCCCAGACCTAGAACTCTCTCTCTCACCTGAATCCAAACTTCTCAAACGTTCTAAATGATCTCTCACTTCTCCCTCTGCTCCTCCTACTCCCAAACGCACAAAAATCAACCCCTACAGCCACCTTCATCCAGAGGTGCAAGAACTGCTATTCTTTAAGGACAGCTGTCCCAAGCCTAACCCTACCGATACTGACCCTTACCTCTCCACCTTGGACTACCTAAACGTCCCCGCCGGCCTATGTGAAATTATTATCCGATGGGAGCCTTCTATGATCCCCTACCTCCTTCCTGGTCCCAGTTGTTCTTCTCACACAACTCTGCTGTTCAAGATCTTATGATCTTCAAATAGTGGACAGCTATTCATAAGGACCTAGGACTTCCTCCTCCTACCCTGTCAGACATCTCCCATTTTCTTTCTCTTCCTCGACCCCCAGTCTTTACCCTCATCGCCCATCCCTCCGTCTTATCAAAGCACTGTGGTCTACGACTTCTTTGACGTAGTCACCACCTACATAGGCTTTAACCCTCTCTTTCTGCTCTTTTGTTCTCCTCACCCATTCACCTTCTTCACTCCTCCCATTTTCATTCACCCACTCTCCTATGAAATCTACATCGAAAAACTTTTCCCTGTTCCTCGCATCTGGCCCAGCCAACCTCCATCCTCCATCAGTCATCCTCCCTTGACCTCCACCAGCCAACCTCGAATCTCCACCAGCCAACCTCAAACCTCCACCACCTACCTCACACCTCCACCACCCCAACTTCTCCCGTCCGTTCCACCTACATACTTCCGTGCCTCCTATGTTGAGGATTTTTTGCGAAATTTTGAAACTATATCGGCTGATCTTACCAAAGCCCTGAATCAACTGGTCGCTGCTCAATCTCACACCACCACTGTCACTGTTGACCGTATGACTCAGGTCATAGGCATTGCCAAAGGTGCCAAGGCTACCGCCGCCGCATGCCAGGCCATTCGCCTCACAAGATGTTTTGATCAACCGGCTCTCGGCCTCTTCCTCTGCCTCATCCGCCCTTTTAAAGAAAATTGGGACAATCTTTCAAAAGGGATGCGGATAATCGAGCTCATCGACACCGGCTACAAGTGTGCTTCATTCTCAACGCAATGCCAATCGCTCTGTACACTCATCCGTTCGTCAGACGCGCAGGCTCACAAATAAGCACTTCACTCTTTTTCGCAAGGAGATTAAGAATAATGACCATCGTCTAGTCAACATGGACAGATCGCTTGCATCCATGAAGGAGGAGATGAGCCGACTACACAATAATCAGCTGACTGAACTTCATGAAAGGAATGCATTACTCAGACTGAAAAACAAAAATCTCTCCTCCGAATTGGAAAATGCCAAAGATGAGCTAGAAGAAGTCAAGGATGAGCTAATAGAAGCCAAAGCTGAAATTGCCGGACTCAAGCGACTATTAACTCAAGATGGAAAGGACAAGCTTCAACTTGACTTAGTGGTATACCCTTCTGTCTGTTTGTATAAACTCCTTGACAAAACATTGTATTAAACTTCTTGTTTAATAAACAATGCCTATCTTTTTATATTCCATGCTTTATAAGCGATTGATTATTCATTGTGCATGAAATTTAAACCACTGGTTTAAAGACATGTCCTATATAGTACTTTATCTACATGTCTTTAATTTCAGTCTTCCTACAAGTGTTCTATGCCTCAATTTATTATTTGTAAACACTTTGTAATCTTGAATACACTGACCCTTTTGTAAGTCCATCTAGGACATTCTCATTTAATACATCACTCTTACAGCATGTTATTACTAGAATCGGATATGGTCAGCTTCTATTGTATTCATAAGGTCATGGACTCAAGCAAATAGGAGGAGATTGTTGTAATTGATATAGATTTGCTTGTATCCATAACCTGAGTCTAAGTCAAGGTGACTAATGGGCCTGCGTGTCTGTTAGAGTGGCAACTTGTACTTAGACATAGCTTGAATAGCCTAGGGTTGCTTTATGTAAATTAGCCTTGAAGAAGATAGCCTGTAGGATATCGGCCGTCCTCTATACATCAGCCGAAGTGAGCATCAGCAGAGTCCCTCAAGTTATCGGACAAGTTCGTCTCAAGCCAAGCCTCATCAGCTAAACTGAAGAATGTCCGATATAGAACTGCCGAAGACATGTCTTGAGACATCAGCAAAGTCTTTCATTGACTTCGATACAACGTTAACCTGCAAAACGCATTCAATGAAGCTTTCTACTTTAGGCATTCATCTCAGAAAAGGACATTCTGCCTGCAAACGCAGTCTACCTATTTTTGGCAAAGTGACGAAGACAGTGTGTTTGCGTAATCACCTATCGAGCTCAACAGCAACATTAGAGCATTGAATGCTCTTAAATTCAAATTGTGCAATTGATGAAGATCTCCAACGGCTCCAAGGCTTCCCCTGCATATAAAAGGAGACTTCATTGAAGCATTTAACACCTTCAACAACTACAACTCTGAAATCTTCTTCTTCTTCTTCAAGTGCATTAAAAGCTTAAACGTCCTATCTGTATATCATTCTTTGAAGAGCTCCACACTAAGACGATCAGTCTATATAAGCTCTTCATTGATTGCAACACCTAGCATTCATAGCTCACGAGAATTATATCTTATAGATATTAATTCTCCCACAAACACTGGTCAACTAATTTTTGTACACAATCCATTAGAGATTTATCTTGTAAAGATTCTAGTGGAAAACTTAGTACACATTTTTCAAATCCAAAGTTGACCACTTTGGTTGTGGACGTAGCACTTATTTATAAGTGTGAACCATATTAAATACCTTGTCTATTTACGTGTGATTGTGAACTGCTATTGTTGATTAATTTCCGAATTCCATACTTTTGAGCTGGCGATCATGTCTGTAAAGATCGGCCATTCTCAACTTGTCCTATACTTCACTATTATTCATTTGCAAAATTTTCTAACTTAAGTGAAGTAGGTTTTTGAATCAATTTTAAAAATTGGACATAGGCTATTCAACCCCCTTCTAGCCTATATTGAACACCACGAGACCTAACATGGAGACATATCGGGCCGACCACTACAAAATCGATCGACACGGAGACATACCAGGCCGACCTCGACGTGACACACTCGGCTCAACAAAACAGTCGTCCAAGGAATTAACTCTCGGTATGGGAAGATTCTTACCACAACTCCATATACATCGTCCTAAGCGAGACGAGAAACATAATTCGAAAGACATGGGAATTAATCATATCTCTCCTATTCCGAAACCAATAAGGATTATGGCTTATCTTCCTATAAATAAGCACCCTCACAGGCATCATAAGGTACACACAAATTATTTGCAATAGCTATACTTTGTTGGAGCATTCATATTCTCTACTGTATTGCTAATTCTAACGCCTGAGGGTTATTGCTGGGACAACTCAGCACACCTTACGGTGTTCTTTGTTGATCACAGGTTCAAGGCTACTTATACTTCAAGGGCAATCCCTGCAACACAAGCTGAAATCCTACTAGACTACTCACGTGGATCAGATGGGTCACCTTCAACCTTTTTTGCGTGATCACTAAAGATAGTCTTTAATTATATCTTTACCCTACTCCTACAAGGACATAAAAATGGCCCTTTTATGTAAGTTATGTAGAGCTTTATGATATGATCATTTAAAGGGTTTGGCTGAGGCCACACCTTGTGAAGCATACCATGTGATATGCTTTTTGAGTTGATATCATTTTACAGTTGTTGCCTAATGGTGGCTCCGCTACACTCAATGTTTCTATAACTTGGTTGTCATAATTAACTACCAACTTTGTGGAGTTATGACTCAATGGTAATCACATTAAGCCTAATGGAACAATAACAAGAAGTTTTTGATTTTGTTGCGTGACATATCCATGCGATATCTACCTACTTGTGTGTCCGCTGCAGTGTCTCTATCTCTTCTATTTTTTTCCCTTCCTTAAGTGGTGGGACTTGATAGTCCTTCACATCAATGATAGTATGATTTTAGTCGATAACATATTATTTTCTGATTAGTTGGCAAACAAGACCATATGCTATTGTCTTTCACTTGACCATCATCCGACAGCCCTCTTAACTCAATCTTACATTTTGAAGGATCATTCGCATGCTCATTACTTCTATATATACCACCATACATTTATTTTTAGAGCCAACACATCCATAGCTTAGGATATCACAACCAAATTTTCTAGACATCCTTCTCAGATCTTTTCTCTTCCACATTCGATCTTTAAAAGGAGATTCTCTTGTAAGTAGAAGTATGGCCATTCGTATGTCTCCCATCTTCTCAGTAAAGAAAATCCTTTGACAGTTTTCAATGGCAGCAAATCATGCGGCTTCGGATGTACCAAAGGGCTATCTAGGCGTGTATTTCGAGAGCGAGGAAAAATGAGATTTATAGTCCCGTATCAATCTTGAACCAACCTTCATTCCAAGAACTTCTAGGTGAATCTGAAGAAGAATTTGGGTTTGATCATCCAATGGGTGGTCTAACCATTCCATGTAAAGAGGACTTATTCATTGATCTCACTTCTCGATTGAGAGGGTGGTGAGCTAGTTAGAAAGCTCATATAGTTTAGGCAAAGACAATTTTGTATAGCAATTATTCCCCAAGAAGAACTCTGGGAGAGAATATATGTTCCTTATATAACAAAATTATTAATAGAAGTTACTGCAATTGTTACAACATTCTCTGTCAATTTTTACCCCTCATTGGTCTTTCACTAGTCAATCTTACATTTCAAAGGATCATCTGCTTACCCATTACTACTATATATACCACCATATGTTTAGTCTTAGAAACAACACATCCATTGCTTACAATATCATAGCCAATTTTTCTAAGCTTCCTTCTGAGATCTTTTCTCTTACAATATCATAGTTAGAAAGCTGATATAGTTTAGGGAAAGACAATTTTGTATAGAAACTATTCCCCAAGAAGAACTCTGGGAGTGAATATATATATTCATGATATAACAAAATTATTAATAAAAGTTAAACATCCTCTGTCATTTTCTTTTTGATTCTTCTTAGCTCGCTTGATTTAAGGCTTTTTTTTTTATGGGTTTGAACAAAGAACATGAACTCTTGCCCTAATTACTCCATTGGAGATTCACCTTGTTTTATGTAATATTGATGTGAACTCTAACCATGAGTTCCTTACCATTGCCTTTTCCTTTTCGTTTTCTTATTTTTGTTTCCCATGTAATTTTCCCTTTTGATGATCCAGTACTGATCAAGATCTAGGCACGTATGCACCCCGAGGCTAATGATCTACTGTGCCTTGTTCTACTTTTGAGATGCAATTATCAAGTTTATATTGATATGCGCTTGCGATTATCTCCTGACCTTTAAATTACGGAATAACAGGCTTTTGTTGATGAAAAAAAAAACATTTGGCAATTACATGAGGAACAGTTATGATGGTCTAGTTAATCTTCTAGTCTGGTACGTCCCCTCTTTAATTGTTATTCCCAATGCACCCATCATCAAATAATATGACAAGAAATAGAACAGGAAGGAAAATGCGAGTCTTGTACGAATCTACATATGTTATTCAGATCATCCTTTCGAATAGTTTTGGGCTCAGATAGTTGACACTAGTGCACTTCCCTCTAATCCTCCATATGCTCCTCCATATATATAAAACTTTGCGGCAGCAGGAAACACAACTCTAGTTTTATGGATTGTTCACGGGTGGTAATAATTTGAGGGTCGGACGATTAAAGTTGGGCTAGAATGTTATTGATGTTTATCAAGTTACCTTTACCTTTTAACATTATCGATCTTACTTATTTTTGCTGTGAATGTCTAATTGACAAAGTACTTTATTTTCTTTTGCTAAAATAAAATCTTATTTAATCATTTATGATCATGAAATAAGAAAATTAAACAAAGAAATTGAAAATAAAAAATAAAAAATCTAAGCATACAATTCTATTACTAAATTAGAAATAAAGAGCAAGTATGAATGTGAATATCATAATAAAGATTTATATTTTCGTTAAAACTTACTTTTACGAAATCGTACAATGAAATATATGCTAATTTTAATTTATATTTAGAAAATATATAATATATATTGTACATACAAAAAAATTAAACATACAATTTTATTACTAAATTAAACAAAGAAATTGGAAAAAAAATCTAAGCATACAATTTTATTACTAAATTAGAAATAAAGAGCAAGTATGAATGTGAATATCATAATAAAATTTATATTTTCGTTAAAACATATTTTTACGAAATCGTACAATGAAATATATGTTAATTTTAATTTATATTTAGAAAATATATTATATATTGTACATTATTTCTATCTCTATGCTATAATAAGAAATAAATAAATAAATTATGGGGAGTGACTATTTAAAGACATTTTCTCCCAATATAAATAAATTTAAAGTAGTTATTAATGAATATAGTAAAAACAATGATTAAAATGGAAA